>OX457034.1:961040-1042674 GCA_949752745.1 Protula sp. h YS-2021
GCCAACACCCCCCCCCCCCCATGCGTGAGTAATTCAGATCTTGATACCAGATTGCACAGCCATAAAATGTTAGAAACGTGTCGTACAGAGCAAACAGACGTAATAGTGCAAGTTATTTTTAGAATCCGAGCCGGTCATAAAAATACAAAGAGAATTCCCATAACCTCGGGGTTATATGACCTACAGAATACATTCACAGTGACTCATTTTAGCACAGCTGGCCACACATGTTATACCCACTCATTGGGGGGCCTCTAGCGTCTGTCCGTCTGTAAACTTTTGATTTTCGCTTCTCTTCGTTCAGTCTTCATCGGTTCGCAGTAAAATGTGGGAAATATGACCCACTCAGGGGGACAAATATTCATTATTTTATTTTCGCAATGCGTCAGTTTTCGTTCGTTCGGTGAACCGATCACGATCTTTGCGAAAAAAGCCTACTTCTAATACAAATTTTGTTAAATTTTTGTTGAAATTATGCATAGAGGTACTTTGTTCTTTGTTTGCCAGGACAAGTGAAAGCTATTTTTTATTCCCCACAGGGGGGGGGGGGGGGGGTATATGAGATCGACCGTGTCTCGGTCTGTCGTCAACAGCTTGTTAACACGATAACTTAAAAACTGCTGCAAGGATTTTAATGAAACTTGGTATGTAGCTTCTATGGGAACAAACACAGTTCGGTATTGTAAATGGGCCAGGTTCGTCTAAGGAAAATGGACTAGCTGGAAAATTTCAGCTCTTGATTGACTATTGTGTGAGCTTGTTAACACGACATCTTAAAAACTTCTGCAAGAATTTTCATGAAACTTGGTATGTGGCTTCTATGGGAACAAACACAGATCGGTATTGTAAATGGGCTAATTTCTTTCAAGGAAAATGTACCAACTGGACTTAGAAAATTTCAGCTCTTGATTGACTATTGATGGCCGTATGTAACTAATGGGGGGACGAGGGCTTTGGGAAATATGTGGGCAATGCACACTGCTCTAGTTGACAGATGCTGTGCAGTTATTGAAAAACCACGGCTGGTTGTTGCGTTATCAATAAATATTCCGGGAAAACATGTAGATGCTGACACAAATTCAGGATTTATATATTGTTATTTTATACCTGTATTATTTCGGAAAACGTGAGAGAAAGGGCGATTTCGACCTCATTTTGGAATTCTACTCCTTCTACTTAATTACATAAGAGGTAAGTTCATGATCTTAACTTTGACCTAGATTGTCAAGGTCACAGGTCACGTGACCTGCGTTATATGGATAACCGTTACAGAGAAAACGATTTTGACCTCATTTTTTGGATTCTACCCGCTGTAGAGAGTAACAGGGGTAATTTCCTTTCTGAACTTTGACTTTCATTTTCAAGGTCAACGGTCGCATGACCTATATTGTTTTGGTAATCGTTAGAGATTTTGATTTCATTTTCGGACCCGATAGAGTTACGTCACGTGTACCTTCGTGATCTGAACTTGACCTAGATTTCCAAGGTCAATGGTCGCATGACCTATATTATCTTGATAATCGTTAGAGATTTTGACCTCATTTTCGGACTCGATAGAGTTATGTCACGTGTACCTTCGTGATCTGAACTTTGACCTATAATTCCAGGACCACAGATCACGTAACCTTTGTTATCTCGATATCCGTTAGAGAATTTGGCCTCATTTTCGGACTCCGCCTGAACTGATCTGAATTGACCTACATTTCCAAAGTGTAAGGTCACGTGACCTGTATCTTCTTGGAAACAGTTAGATATGAAGTGATCTTGGCCTCATTTTCGAACTCCACCCCGTATATGGAATTGTATGTGAGGTAACTTCGTGATCTGAAGTTTGACCTAGATTTCAAGGTCACAGATCACGTGACCTGTGTTATCTTGGTAACAGCGAGAGGGTGGGTGCATTTGGATTCAGCTTCTACAGAGTTACGTAAGAATTAATTAGTGGTCTGATGTTTGACCTAGATTATCAAGGTCACGTTGCCTGTGTTATCTCGGAAACCGTTAGAGATAGAGCGAATTTGAGACCGTTTTCCTTACTTGACCACGTCCTTGTGTTACATTAAGGGGTAATTTCGTGATCAAAACTGTGACCTACCTTTTCGAGGTCACCAGTCACGTGAGATGTGTTTTCTTTGTGAACGTTAGAACGGGGTCACTTTAGCTAAATTCATGATCCGAACTTTGACCTACATTTTCTAGGTCAAAGGTCAAGTGATGTGTTATCTCGGAAAATGTTAGAGATTTTGACGTCACCCCCTCTGTGGTAGCAGTTTTTGAGTTACATTTAATATAGAAACATAAACTATACAAACATATACAAAAAATAAGAGTTATCTCGGAAATTGTTAGAGATAGAGCGGTGTTGCTCTTATTTTTGAATTCCAAACCCCCCTACGGAGTTACATAAATAAAAAAAAATCCATTAAAAATTTATTTACAGTAACGGTTTCTATCGTCATCGTTAGCTGTTAATCATGAAATTCACCCTGTAGTTCTTTGTATGTTTGCTATTTGACACTATAACTAGAACCTCATTTCGCTAGCGAAATGTTTAACATGTGACGTAAATTAAAACGCAAAAATACTTCCTTCAATGGGTTATTTCTTGAATAATGTATTGAAACAACACAGCTTGAATACGTCGTATAAGCCGAGTAGTGTATGGTTTTTGTTGATTTAAGGTTTTATTGACTGATCAGGCATACGCCGTGTTATCTATTTACACAGTGAGAGCTCGCACAAAGCTGAGCAGCTGTGTTCTGTGCTGTGTATTAAATGCTCCGCATTTACTTGCAAAAAAATACACTCTTTTCAAATGGCGTTTTAAACAAGAAACGAAATCGAAGGCGAAAATAAAAAAGTGTTTTGCACAGGTTCATATCAAGTTCTATCTAAGTCCCAAGTTTCGTGGCCCTAGGGGCCGTAGTACCAGTGGAGGAGATGACACTGGAAATTCGATCACTGTCAAGAAAAAAAAAGATACAAACGGCTGCTCGCACAAATTCAAAAAGCCTTTGCAAACCAAAGGCTTGTCAAGTGTTAACAAACGCAGCGCAAGAGAACGGATCTATCAACATTATGACAGAAACATGGTATGTAAATGTGACTTCTTTTTTTTTTCGCGAACGGGGCACGTTACAAACTGGATTTAATACACCATAATTATCCCCGAGACAGATCGAGATTTTGCGTGGATAGTTGTAGATCATGTGTAATTATTGCTATTGAACAGCTGATCCGTGGAGAGAAAAATCCATGGTATATAAACACATAGCGGATGGATATGAAAAATAGTTCCGGTCTTCCAATACAACTATTTTTACGGAATCCCTGTATGTCTTACAAATGGGCCGAAGTGCACACAGTTGGAACCACCCTAGAGGTCAGCTGTCCGATAACACCGGTCCTAACAAGGCTTGTTGTACGGTATTGTTTGAGAATTTATAATTTTATTGCGAAAGTTGTAGCCTTTGTGTTACGCGGATGTGATAGTCTGGATTAAAATCAATTAAAATAAAATAAATCGAAAGGAAATGACGCCCCCTGTCCTCCTTCCCCTGTCCTCCCCCTGTCCTCCCCCTGTCCTCCCCCTGTCCTTCCCCTGTCCTCCCATCTGTCCACCCCATGTCCCGTTGTCATTCCCCTGTACCCCTGTCCTCTATCTGTCCTCCCCGCTGTCCCCCTTTCCTCCCCTGTCCTCCCTTGTTCCCCCTGTCCTCCCCTCTGTCCCCTTGTCCTTTCCTGTCCTCCTCGCTATCCCCCTGTCCTCCCCTGCCCTCCCCTGCTCCCCACTGCCCCTGTCCCTCTGTCCTCCCCTGCTTGCCCCTGTCGTCCCTGGTGTCCTGTCCTCCCCGCTGTCCTCCCCCTGCCCTCCATGTTGTCCCAGCTATCCCCCCTGTCCTGTCCGCTGCCCCCTGTCCCCCCGCATTTATGATGTCTTGCCTGCCCCAACGATTCTGCCCGGATTCGGGATTTTCTAGGGCACATGGAGGAGAGGAGGGGGGCTGTAACGTGACGGTCCTTGTATATATGGTGTACATCGTTGTCCCCTTAGGGCATGTTATAGCTGTTATTACGGAAAAAAGAAAGAAATTTCCATTACACTCCCATTTTACTAACGAAAAGAAGCTTAGAACCAGTATTTTTTTTTTTTACACTTCTTGATTTTACATCATTGTCGGTGGCCAGCAAACTTCGAGCCCTGTCTCGCCACCGTCCCCAGCCCCACTTTTATTATTGTTTGTTTTTTTTTTTTGTTTTTTTTTTTTTTGGGGGGGGGGGGTAATGTGAGAGAGTGATGTATGGTGGGAAGACACCTGCTGCCAGGTCACGTTTTTTTTATGACCTCACAGCACGTGCATTCCCATCATGTGTATTCACAACATCATTAGAGCTTGTCATTTGTGGCTGTCATAATCACTCCATTCTTTTGTTGTCTCGAATGTGCATGTGACATTGATTTCTAGAAGCAGTCGTGGTGACACGTCTGTTTTTAGCCCAGTTGGCTTTTCAGCCAACAGGGCTATACAGATGGGGGTAAGTGTCGTCCGTCCGTCCGTCTGTCCGTCCGTCCGTCCGTCCGTCCCGCGACCGTTAAAATTGGAATAACTTTTTTATTTTTTATCCGATTCTTACCAAATTTTAAACACGAGTTCCTAACCCTTTACTGCATTAGGAAATTTTTTTATTTTTTGGTTTAAACCATTTTTGGCGATTTTATTGCCAATTTGGGCAAAATACGAAAAAACCTATCTAGTCCCTCATTTGTCATCGGAAGATTCCGAAATTTTTTATGAAGAAACTAGGACTAAGGGATAAAAAAAGTACTTTTTTCGATTTTTGAATTTCGCCTTATTTTTGAATCTACTGAGCTTCAAAGTTTGGAACTTCTAAAAATTGGCAAATTTCCAATTTTTTTTTCTTAACAAAGTAGTTAAAGTGGAATATCTTTTTTATTTTTGATCCGATTGGTACCAAATTTTAAACGCGAGTTTTTACCCTTTACTGCATTAGGAATTTCTCTTATTTTTGGGTTTAAACCATTTTTGGCGATTTTATTGCCAATTTGGGCAAAATACGAAAAAATCTATCTAGTCCCTCATTTTTCATCGGAAGATTCCGAAATTTGTTCTGAAGAAACTAGAACTAAGGGGTGAAAAAAGTACTTTTTTCGATTTTTGAATTTCGCCTTATTTTTGATTCTACTGAGCTTCGAAATTTGCAGCTTTTAAAAAATTGGAAAGTTCCATTTTTCTTCTTAAAAAAGCAAAGTTTCAATTTGCACAGGGGCACAAAATGTTACATGCAAGTACTTCTGGTTGGACTTTTCAGTAATTTTGTTGTCAGTGGGTCATTTCTGTGATATTTTCAAGTGGGCGATAATAGGGAACATTGGGCGATAAAGCAAGAAAGTTGTAATTTTCGCTTTAAAAGTGCAGGAATCAATTCTGTGACCCGAAAATATGATAAATATGATATTTTTCGGGTGGGCGATAACAGGAAATATTGGGCGATAAAGCAAGAAAGTTGTAATTTTCGCTTTAAAAGTGCAGGAAACAAATCTAGGACCCGAAAATATGATAAATATAATATTTTTCGGGTGGGCGATAATAGGGAACATTGGGCGATAATGTAAGAAAATTGTAATTTTCGCTTTAAAAGTGCAGGAATCAATTCTATGACCCAAAAATATGATAAATATGATATTTATCGGATGGGCGATAATAGGGAATATTGGGCGATAATGCAAGAAAGTTGTAATTTTCGCTTTAAAAGTGCAGGGATCAATTCTATGTCCCGAAAATATGATGAACATAATATTTTTCGGTTGGGCGATAATAGGGAACATTGGGCGATAATGCAAGAAAGTTGTAATTTTCGCTTTTAAAGTGCAGGAATCAATTCTATGACCCGAAAATATGATAAATGTGATATTTTTCGGATGGGCGATAATAGGGAATATTGGGCGATACTGCAAGAAAATTGTAATTTTCGCTTTAAAAGTGCAGGAATCAATTCTATGACCCGAAAATATGATCAATGTGATATGTTTCGGGTGGGCGATAACACGGAATATTGGGCGATAAAGCAAGAAAGTTGTAATTTTCGCGTTAAAAGTGCAGGAAACAATTCTATGTCCCGAAAATATGATAAATATGATATTTTTCGGATGGGCGATAATAGGGAACATTGGGCGATAATGCAAGAAAGTTGTAATTTTCGCTTTAAAAGTGCAAGAATCAATTCTCTGACCCGAAAATAGGATAAATGTGATATTTTTCGGGTAGGCGATAATAGGGAACATTGGGCGATAATGTAAGAAAGTTGTAATTTTCGCTTTAAAAGTGCAGGAATCAATTCTATGACCCGAAAATATGATAAATATGATATTTTTCGTGTGGGCGATAATAGGGAATATTGGGCGATAATGTAAGAAAGTTGTAATTTTCGCTTTAAAAGTGCAGGAATCAATTCTATGACCCGAAAATATGATAAATATGATATTTTTCGAATGGGCGATAATGGGGAATATTGGGCGAAAATGCAAGAAAGTTGTAATTTTCGCTTTAAAGTGCAGGGATCAATTCTATGTCCCGAAAATATGATAAATATGATATTTTTCGGATGGGCGATAATAGGGAACATTTGGCGATAATGCAAGAAAGTTGTAATTTTCGCGTTAAAAGTGCAAGAATCAATTCTATGACCCGAAAATATGATAAATGTGATATTTTTCGGGTAGGCGATAATAGGGAACATTGGGCGATAATGTAAGAAAGTTGTAATTTTCGCTTTAAAAGTGCAGGAATCAATTCTATGACCCGAAAATATGATAAATATGATATTTTTCGTGTGGGCGATAATAGGGAACATTGGGCGATAATGCAAGAAAGTTGTAATTTTCGCTTTAAAAGTGCGGGGATCAATTCTATGACCCGAAAATATCATCAATGTGATATTTTTCGGGTAGGCGATAATAGGGAACATTGGGCGATAATGTAAGAAAGTTGTAATTTTTGCAGTGCAGGCGATTTTTCGGGTAGGCGATAATAGGGAACATTGGGCGATAATGTAAGAAAGTTGTAATTTTTGCAGTGCAGGAAAGTGCAGGAATCAATTCTATGACCCGAAAATATGATCAATGTGATATGTTTCGGGTGGGCGATAACACGGAATATTGGGCGATAAAGCAAGAAAGTTGTAATTTTCGCGTTAAAAGTGCAGGAAACAATTCTATGTCCCGAAAATATGATAAATATGATATTTTTCGGATGGGCGATAATAGGGAACATTGGGCGATAATGCAAGAAAGTTGTAATTTTCGCTTTAAAAGTGCAAGAATCAATTCTCTGACCCGAAAATAGGATAAATGTGATATTTTTCGGGTAGGCGATAATAGGGAACATTGGGCGATAATGTAAGAAAGTTGTAATTTTCGCTTTAAAAGTGCAGGAATCAATTCTATGACCCGAAAATATGATAAATATGATATTTTTCGTGTGGGCGATAATAGGGAACATTGGGCGATAATGCAAGAAAGTTGTAATTTTCGTTTTAAAAGTGCAAGAATCAATTCTATGACCCGAAAATATGATAAATGTGATATTTTTCGTGTGGGCGATAATAGGTAACATTGGGCGATAATGTAAGAAAGTTGTAATTTTCGCTTTAAAAATGCAGGGATCAATTCTATGTCTCGAAAATATGAAAAATATGATATTTTTTGGATGGGCGATAATAGGGAACATTGGGCGATAATGCAAGAAAGTTGTAATTTTCGCTTTAAAAGTGCAGGAATCAATTCTATGACCCGAAAATATCATAAATGTGATATTTTTCGGGTGGGCGATAATAGGGAATATTGGGCGATAATGCAAGAAAATTGTAATTTTCGCTTTAAGAGTGCAGGAATCAATTCTATGACCCGAAAATATGATAAATATGATATTTTTCGGATGGGCGATAATAGGGAATATTGGGCGATAATGTAAGAAAGTTGTAATTTTCGCTTTAAAAGTGCAGGAATCAATTCTATGACCCGAAAATATGATAAATATGATATTTTTCGAATGGGCGATAATAGGGAATATTGGGCGAAAATGCAAGAAAGTTGTAATTTTCGCTTTAAAGTGCAGGGATCAATTCTATGTCCCGAAAATATGATAAATATGATATTTTTCGGATGGGCGATAATAGGGAACATTTGGCGATAATGCAAGAAAGTTGTAATTTTCGCGTTAAAAGTGCAAGAATCAATTCTATGACCCGAAAATATGATAAATGTGATATTTTTCGGGTAGGCGATAATAGGGAACATTGGGCGATAATGTAAGAAAGTTGTAATTTTCGCTTTAAAAGTGCAGGAATCAATTCTATGACCCGAAAATATGATAAATATGATATTTTTCGTGTGGGCGATAATAGGGAACATTGGGCGATAATGCAAGAAAGTTGTAATTTTCGCTTTAAAAGTGCGGGGATCAATTCTATGACCCGAAAATATCATCAATGTGATATTTTTCGGGTAGGCGATAATAGGGAACATTGGGCGATAATGTAAGAAAGTTGTAATTTTTGCTTTAAAAGTGCAGGAATCAATTCTATGACCGGAAAATATGATAAATATGATATTTTTCGTGTGGGCGATAATAGGGAACATTGGGCGATAATGCAAGAAAGTTGTAATTTTCGCTTTAAAAGTGCAGGGATCAATTCTATGACCCGAAAATATCATCAATGTGATATTTTTCGGGTGGGCGATATCAGGGAATATTGGGCGATAAAGCAAGAAAGTTGTAATTTTCGCTTTAAAAGTGCAGGAAACAATTCTAGGACCCGAAAATATAATAGATATAATATTTTTCGGGTGGGAGATAATAGGGAACATTGGGCGATAATGTAAGAAAGTTGTAATTTTCGCTTTAAAAGTGCAGGAATCATTTGTATTACCCGAAAATATGATAAATATGATATATTTCGGGTGGGCGGTAATAGGTAATATTGAGCATAATGCAAGAAAGTTGTAATTTTTATTTTTAAAGGTGCAGGAAGCAATTATATGACCCGACAATATGATAAATGTGATATTTTTCGGGTGGTCGACAGCCTCTTTTTCATTTTTCCCACGCAAATTAGAATTAATTAGGGTCCACATATTTTTGACGAACCCCCCGCTTTGAAGTTTACCAGGGCATTTGAAGTACGCCTGTCAGGGTAGACTATCCAGGGTCTGTATATACCTCACCCGATCATTTATCGATTTTTAATTAAACGCTGGCCTAGTACCACCCTGGATAGGAATCCACGTTTAAGTAATCGTATGCAACAAACGGCTCGAGATAAATTGGAGAAAAATTCCTGTTTTTACATATATATTTTTATTTGACAAATATCGTACCGTGTTCTGGGTAGGATGTTCCAAAACTGTATGCACATTTTTATACTCACTTGAAACAAGGCCCAAGATAAGTAATAAAAGAAAGGACTTTATTTTAATTTTTACATCTGACTTCTGATTGAATTTAATAACAAATTGCAGTAAAATTCCTGTGTCAGTATTTTTCCCATTTATTACAAATATTCAGAAATTTTCATAATTTCAGCATAATTTAATATAAAAAAAACATTCAACCAGATCAGACTGTCTTACCATTTTCCAAGAGGCACAAGACTGAATCCTCAACTGGGCCACTGTCACTTGACAGTCTTGTTTATTTTTAAATTATTTGGTGTGTCCGTCCGACCGTCTGTCTGTCTGTCCGCAGTGAGTTTGTATGAAATTAATGAGTCGATTTTTCTCAATACATACATATTGGGGTACATGTCTTGATGATGCCCGTGTTATTTTTTTCGTTCCTACAAAAATTATATTTTTGGCAAATTTTTGAACATAGGGGGGGGGGGGGGTCGTGCATTTTTTTTTTCACTTTGGCAGGCTAAATCTCCAAGTTGTTAGTTGGATAAGGCTCAGACGTCGCAAGAAGAACACACATATAGCGCAAATGTGTACTGCAAATTTTTTAGTCATTTTTTTTTTCTTTTTTTCTGCGAAGTTTTGCTTCATTTTCTGTAAAAGTGTATTTTTGGCGTTTTTTTTTTTTAATTTTTTTTGGCTCGCCAATGTTGTGCTTTTAAGCAAGGAATTTTTTTCCACGTGACTGATTGGGGGGCGGGGGAGACATATCCGTTTGTGTTTTAACAAAAACACTGGCCAGTTTAGTTTTTTTTTTTAACCAGGCCGTTTGTTTCTAAAATATCGCCATCGAAAATATAAATTCCTAGCACGAGACATCGACGATGACGTCTCGTGTGACGTAGCACTGAGTGTGACGTCTCGTGTGACGTAGCACTGAGTGTGACGTCTCGTGTGACGTAGCACTGAGTGTGACGTCTCGTGTGACGCAGCACTGAGTGTGACGTGACGTGTGACGCAGCACTGAGTGTGACGTGACGTGTGACGCAGCATTGAGTGACGTGCCAGGTAACACAGCTTCCCAGACAAAATCATGTGACGTGGCATCGTGGCTCTGCATGTGACGTGCCATGTGACGTAGTTTGTGACGTAGCATTGGATGTGCCGTGGCGTGCGACTCAGGACCACTGTCTAGGCAATAAAACTGAAATCAGAAGCTTAGTGAAAAGCTAATGTGCCTAGACTGCAGACTGTGAAAAAGATAGCAACAACATTGTCCAAGTGCGAAGGGTATAAAACCTCTCAATGTTAATGACTGGCACACGACGGCGGATCTAGATATTGCTGAGCAAGCAAACGCAGTCATAGTCCTAGATTTTTGTGGTTTTGTGTGGGTTTATGGTGGCTGCAGCTGCTTTTTCTGCAGTTTCTTTTTCCAGTTTTGTACCAAATAAATTGACAGTATGAAAAACCGTGTTTGTTTTTAGCCCTGGTTTGTGCTTATTCATTCGGGATTTGTTTTTTTTTATTCCACACAGGTAGAACCTGTGGGGAATATATGCGATCGACCGTGTGTTGGTTTTTCGGTCTGTCGATCTGTCATCAACAGCTTGTTAACACCATAACTCAAAAACTGCTGCAAGGATTTTAATGAAACTTGATATGTAGCTTCTATGGGAACAAATACAGATCGGTTTTGTGACTGGGCCAGGTTCGTCCAAGGAAAATGGACCCGCTGGACGTAGAAAATTTCAGCTCTTGATTGATTATTATGTGAGCTTGCACACTGCTCTAGTTACATCTGTCCCCAGAATTTTGATATCTTTCCCCGGAATTTTGATATCTTTCCCCGGAATTTTGATATCTCTTCCCAGAACCTTTGATATCTGTCACCGGAATGTGCACAGCTCAATTGCTTCTTTTGTCGATCTGGAAATGACGGAAATGATCACGAAAACAAATCTTCCCTGTTATCGTGTGTTATGTCTCCCTGGCCAAGGGGACACACATAGTGTTTGTACGCTCGTGTTTGTAGGTGTGTGCATGTGTGTGTGTGTACGTCCGTCTGTTGTAAACAATATGTGTGCAGGATATCTGAAAAAAAAAAGCGAAAAGTCGGATGGACTTCAAACTTGCTTAGGTCGGACGGTTCTATCAACTTTTGACGCGTGTTGCTTTATTGGGGAAGGCGTATGACGTCATTGCGTAAAAATCGTATGTGAAACATGTCTCAGCGGCCGAACTTGGTGGGGTTGTTGCTGGATGGTTCCGAAAGATGTTGCCAGGTTTTGTCGCGAATAGATCGAGCCAGTACGGTATATGACGACATTACGTACAATAGGCGTGTGAGTAAACGGTGAAGAGAATAACATTCTCGAAATTCCTCTAAAACTACCCATTTCGTCCCGTAAACAATTTATCGGTTGAATAGCGTGGTGTTTTATCAAAGGAGTTGTGCAGGGCTCATAGAGTGGGTTAGGTTAAACTAGACCGAAATTCGCACAGCGAATTAGACCCCACTTGGAATAATAACTAAAAATGGAAGGTTTGAGGCTCGAAAGTGACCTGTAGGTCAAGTACACCGGAAGTTATAGCTTACGTATCGTCATATAGGGGGTTGTGGTCGAAAATGAGGTCAGAATTGCTCTAGCTCTTACCGTTTTCGAGATAAAGGCCAACTTCCGGTTTGGGACTCGAAAGTGACCTGGAGGTCAAGAACACCGGAAGTTATATCTTACGTATCGTCGCATAGGGGGTGGAGGTCGAAAATGAGATCAAAATTGTTCTATCTCTTACCGTTTTCGAGATAAAGGCCAACTTCCGCTTAGGGGCTCGAAAGTGACCTGGAGGTCAAGGACACCGGAAGTTATATCTTACGTATCGTCGCATAGGGGGTGGAGGTCGAAAATGAGGTCAAAATTGCTCTTACAATCTCTTACAATTTTCGAGATAAATCATTGCTTTTCTTAAATAACGTTTATCGCGATTTGACCTTCAAGGTCAAGGTCAAAAATTTTTTCGTCTGCTTCAGATCACATCGTCCTTTACACATGTGCCAAGTGTGGCTTTTCTAGCATCAACGGCCTTGCTGTTGATGTCTGAAAACTAATTGACCTTTTTCGCGATTTGACCTTGACCAGTAAGGTCAAGGTCAAAAATTTTTATCAGATGCACCACTTCAGATGACCCTCCATACATGTGCCAAGTTTGGTTGATCTAGCTCCAGTGGTCTTGGAGAAGAGGTGTGGAAATCGATTCGGCGGAAGAAGAAATAAAATATAAAAAAGGGAGGAAAAAAATAGGTGAAGAATTTGAGGCAATCCATCCCTACTTGGTATTTTCAATACCAAGTGGGAATAAGGTACTGGACAAATCGTGGAGAGGTGCGCGAGGGAAACGTGTTTTATTATTTTCGAGGTGGTTAAAAAATCCATATAATTACATAATGCAAGTTATTTTTTGGAATATTTTGATGGTCATTCCTGTGACTATTTTGGGTTTTCATCACTAATTTTGATTATATGTGCAGAAAAGGAAAATTAATACAACTTAACATGAATTGGGTTTGATCGGGGAGACATGTTTTTGTTTACAAAACAAGAAACTGAATAGGTCTCGAGTGAAAGTATACGATAAATCCATGCATACTGATGTTTTGTGTTGCACCGGCCGTTCTAGTTATGCTTTAACTTTAGTCGATGTGTCTTCAAAAACATTAAAGATAGGGTGAGGGAAGAATAACCATTTAGTTTTTACACTAAACTAGAATGGTCAGTGCACAAATGTTGCAATGGTCAAACTAGATTCTATTTTCGTGTTTTCTTTCTAACAACAGAGCACGTTAAGACCGATTGCTACGTCTAATAAGCTTATACCTTCGTGTAAGTCTATATTTTCGACAACTAGAAAGGCTAGTGTATCTCATCATCAATGGCCCCTGTAAGTGCGCCTTATGATCTGCAGTTTGCATGTTAACAAAGTAGAACGGCCTTCACACCCCTTACATCAGCTTAATACAACTTAACATGAAGTGGAACACCAAAAAAAGGGTTTATGGAGTATTTTGGAGGGAAGCATTTTGTTTTTGTACGATATGTGTATGTGGTATGTGTGTCATGTTGTGGACACTTGACCTTTAGACGAGAACTCTCAAAGAAAGCGGCGATGAGCTTCACTGTTGATAGTATTATGCTCGTAGTGGGTTCACCGGCTCTTTCTATATTTGGCGTATGCTTGACAACTTGGAAGGACGATAGCCGGAGTAGCTTAGCCTAATCTGATAAATTTTAAGCTCGTACGTTTTCAACGATGTCACAGGACGTCACAACGTCTCAAATGTGTCACAATTAAATGTGTTAATATTTTACATCCCACAATCATGTGTAATGTGCTGTTTTATTGGATTCCTTTACAGTGCTTCTGATTCGATACGAAGTCACAAAGTACATCTAGGCCGTATCTGCAATTCTGTTAACGGGAGGGAGCGTATATGCCTATATGCAGTGATATTGGGTAATGTAGGGGAGCGTATATGCTGCTCTATACTCTGACTTTGGGTAATGAAGGGGAGCGTATATGCTGCTCTATACTCTGACTTTGGGTAATGCAGGGGAGCGTATATGCTGCTCTATACCCTGACTTTGGGTAATGAAGGGGAGCGTATATGCTGCTCTATATCCTGACTATGGGTAATGCAGGGGAGCGTATATGCTGCTCTATACTCTGACTTTGGTTAATGCAGGGGAGCGTATATGCTGCTCTATACTCTGACTTTGGTTAATGCAGGGCAGTGTATATGCTGCTCTATAACCTGATTTTGGGTAATGCAGGGGAGCGTATATGCTGCTCTATACCCTGACTTTGGGTAATGAAGGGGAGCGTATATGGTGCTCTATAACCTGACATTGGGTAATACAGGGGAGTGTATATGCTGCTCTATACCCTGACTTTGGGTAATACAGGGGAACGTATATGCTGGTCTATAACCTGATTTTGGGTAATGCAGGGGAGCGTATATGCTGGTCTATAACCTGACTTTGGGTAATACAGGGGAGCGTATATGCTGCCCTATAACCTGACTTTGGATAATACAGGGGAGCGTATATGCTGCTCTATGACCTGACTTTGGGTAATGCAGGGGAGAATATATGCTGCTCTACACCCTGACTTTGGGTAATGCAGGGGAGCGTATATGCTGCTCTATACCCTGACTTTGGGTAATACAGGGGAACGTATATGCTGGTCTATAACCTGATTTTGGGTAATGCAGGGGAGCGTATATGCTGGTCTATAACCTGATTTTGGGTAATGCAGGGGAGCGTATATGCTGGTCTATAACCTGACTTTGGGTAATACAGGGGAGCGTATATGCTGCTCTATATCCTGACTTTGGGTAATGCAGGGGAGAGTATATGCTGCCCTATAACCTGACTTTGGGTAATACAGGGGAGCGTATATGCTGCTCTATAACCTGACTTTGGGTAATGCAGGGGAGAATATATGCTGCTCTACACCCTGACTTTGGGTAATGAAGGGGAGCGTATATGCTGCTCTATACCCCGACTTCGGGTTAAAGGGGTTGCGTCTGTTTTTTGGGCCGTACCCAGATTGGAGGCAAGGGGGAGGGCTTCAAAACCTCTCTTCTACAAACTCGAAAATAAAACATTTGTTTAGAGACCACCAACCCCCCCCCCCCTTACCCTAAAAATTCACTAATTAACAATTACAGGGAGAGAGAGTCAGGTTGTCCTGCATTCAGACAGCCGTGTCAAGGATAGCGGGGGGGGGGGGGCGGTGTTTAGGATCCCCCTCCTGAAAAGCGGGGTGTTGGAGGGGGTTTAGGTGTGAATGTCCCTCACTAAAGAGACTGAGCAAGGCATATCTTGGAGGTCATCACCCCGACAACTCTCACTAGAACGGCACACTGTTGTGACCTCGACAGACTGTCAGTCTGAAATAGGGGAATTCGAATGCAGCCAAAGCATCACGTAATCACGGAAGTTGTCTGTGTTTGCTGATTACCCGATTGACGTAGCGATAACTGACATGATTGCTGGCAGATGTGCCAAGTGGCTAGTTACGCCTTATGATGTTCATTCCAAACAATACAAGTGAAATGCTGTCGTATGTGGACCCATCTGTTCTTGTTGCCACATTTTCTTCTATATAAACTAACCTTAACCTCAGACCTGTTCCTAAAGCTTACCCTAATTCGTAATAATTAGAAATGAAGCTTAATTATTGGCTCATGTTACTACTGGCGCAATAACACACCTAAATGCAGCCCTGCCACAACATAAAGAGTTCTGCTATTTGTCTTTGGCCTTTCATAGACGCCCTGTGATGAGAGCTCTTGTAAGTAAAACATGACCAATAAGAAATGCCTCTTCCTCCATCTCTCTCTCTCTCTCTCTCTCTCTCTCTCTCTCTCTCTCTCTCTCTTTCTCTCTCTTTCTCTCTCTCTGTCTCTCTCTCCTCTCTCTCTCTCTCTCTCTCTCTCTCTCTCTCTCTGAGCCGGTGTTTTATGCACAGTTGAGTCCATGCACAGATGCGCCCTTTTGCTATATATCCCTTTATAACGAGAGAGGGGCTATCAAACAGGGATGACGCAACTGTGCATGGGGAAAATATGTAGAAAAATGTGAAATCCTTTAAATAAACAGGAGCACACCATCGGTGGTTGATAAACATTTTTTATCCAATGAGAATTAATAGGGGGTAAGTATGAGTAAAATTCCACCGCTAGTTTTAAACTTATCGGGGCCATTTAAAATTTTCTTCAGTTCTGTTTGCATAAATAACTGGACATCAAACAAGCCTTGATCTCTTTTAAGATGAACATCTTATTGATCATTTAATGGATGAATTAATGGATTCATAATCAGTAAAGATCTCAGGTACTCGCACAGGTTAGTAACGTTTTTAATACTGAGATAAAAAAGATCACACGGATTACTGATCTCATTGAATTGCATGACAGTTAGTTTTAAAATTCCTGAGTCCAAATTGAATTGCAATTTATGAACTGTCAATCACACCTTCTGCCACTCTCACAGGGATTAATGCTATCCAATTGGAAATTAAAAAATACACTCACAGCTGGGATGCAACTATCGTTTGCTGGGACGCAAGGAACGTTTCCACCCGATCTGTGTCACTGGGCCAACGGACAGATTTTTGTGTGAATTGTGCTCTCCATAAGCAATTTACAAGCGAAGAACTTTATTTCTTAAAGGCGCTTTATGATCTTTATTTCTTGAAGGCGTTTCCTACTTGTGATGGGTGGGGGGGGGGGGGGGGGGCGGGAGTCAAAACCAAGATATCTTTAGGTCTGTGTGGTAACAGTGTGCTTCCCTATTATTTTTTTTCGTTACAATGTTATTTCTGTTACACAGTCCTTAGAACTGTAGTACAGTTTCATATAATGTGTGTATATAAAAATAAAGAGCATGGTGTTTTCATTTGTTTGTATAAGAATTAACTTTTGCTGACCGTTAAGGTTTACTCAATGCAAACATCCCACAAACATGAAAGAAATGAGGCGCATTCTTAGAGGGGACTCAATCGTGCATACACGAGGTTCATGCACGATTGCGCGGGATCAACTGTGCATGAGGCGCAATCGTGCATCCAACACCGGGTAGTAAAAAGTAAAACATATTGAAGGCAAAACACAAAGCTCTGGAAAATGTATATATAAATTAGCATTCGCGCCTCCGGTTCCAGCATTTCTATATCAGAAACACTTGCTTTATCAAGTTATAAATTACTTTGTCAACTCATAATTGCTTTGTCAACTTATAAATTGCTGATAGATATATTATGTCATGTAAATTTTTTTAGTAAACCATTAACCTAGATTTTACTGAAACGAAACGAGAATTTTGGCTACTGTCGGTTCATCGAATTTGTTAAATATCAGAAAAGCTTAGCCCCGGCCGGGTCAAAATGTTTCGAGAAAAATAAGAAAGATTACATGCCTTCCGGGTCACTTTTCATAGATCCGCTGAGAAATAAAACTTTTTTCTGCTTGGTCTTATACTTGCAACACTTGTCTTATTTTCGTTATGGCACAGTAATGAAAGTAATAATGTCACTATCTGTATATAACGTGTAATAAATTTTCGAGACCGTAGCCAATTTTGGATATTCTAGAAGCTATTAAAACCGAAACTTGGCTTTATGAATCAGAGTTGCAGCTAGTTTCATTTTCCTTTGCCCGTGAGTCACCACATTTGGTATACCTTAAGCAACGTCAGCATTAAGCAACACATTGCATCAGCATGAAGCAATACTGGTACAAATCCCTGGGGCAGCTCCACTTTTATTTCTTGCCTCTCATAACCCTTTTTGGATGTACAGGAAGGACAGGATGAAAAATGTTGCCATACTTGTATGTGAAAAAATATTTATTTGTCTACATGTAAGTGTTTTTAGAAACGTATTAAAATAGACAAGGT
Source organism: Protula sp. h YS-2021 (assembly GCA_949752745.1). Classification (NCBI taxonomy): domain Eukaryota; kingdom Metazoa; phylum Annelida; class Polychaeta; order Sabellida; family Serpulidae; genus Protula; species Protula sp. h YS-2021. The sequence goes on from OX457034.1 coordinate 978,912, forward strand.
TACTGCAAAAGACCTTCATAAAAGAAGTTCTTGGAACGTTATTTCTTCTGCAGACTGTATCGAGGATTATTTTTCCATTCATTCCGCTCTAACCCTTAGAGCGATGAGTGATTCCAGTTATATAACGGAACATCCCTACCCCTCCCCACTGCCAAGTGCTGATTTTATTAGGCTGACCGTAATATATATATATATATATATATATATATATATATATATATATATATATATATATATATATATATATATATATATATATATATATATATATATATAAAGCGGAGCCTTTGAAATCGGACCACCCTTGGGACCGGAAAAATGTGCCCTATTTCAGAGGTGGTCCTTCTGGTTTGATCATTCTGGAGTAAAATGTTGTGGGTTGACCAGATATTCAACTTTGATGTCCAAACACAATGAAAGTAATGTTCGTTTACAATAATATCTATTGCGTCTCAACTGATTAAATCTGTATGTTATAGACACACAATTTTGCATACTTTTGCGACTATATATAGCAAACGAGTCAAATGTACATAGCTTTAAAAATTATCCATGCTAGACTGTCTAAACATAACTTTTTACTTAACATAAACAAATCTATCCATGCTAGTTTGCTTTGCCATAACTTCTGATCTCACGATAACGTTTGCAGTTCGGTTTCAATATCCTATGTGTGCTGCATATATATGGTGATTTCCCTTCTGTGTTGCAGTGATCCGGTCTCAGGCATTTTGATTGCTCGGGACTGAAAAAGTGGCCCGAAGTGGCCCGTTCCGAGGTGATCCTAATTAGGAGTTTCCTTAACCATTGAATTCTAAGGAGCGCATTTGGGACCGAAAAAATGTGCCCCATTTCAGAGGTGGTCCCAATTGGGAGGTGGTCCGATGTCGAGGTTTCGCTGTATATAAATATATATCAGAGAGCATTGGCTTTGAAAATAACCGAGCGATAAGTTTATATGTTTTTGTTTCGATATCGATAAACTTCTGGATTATGCGGTGTTCTGTTAAGGTAGGTGGAGATCACTGGCGCTTTAAAAGGATTAACTAAACTTCAAAGCCAATTGCAGTGCGTTTTTGGAATTTTTATTGCAACTTTTTTATAGTTTTATGGTTCAATTTCAAATAATTTCGCGAATGTTAGTAAATCTTTCATGTTTGCCAGTACAAAGTAATTAGTTGCAGTTTGCCTTTTGCCACCCGGTAGGTACGTACGTAAGTACAGAAAACATCATGCGACGCATTACTGGTAGTGTGTACTTGATATCGCCATAGCAACAGTAGAGTGCAAAACTTACTTAATTTATAAGAGAATATATTTTTACCGAAAATTATGAAGTAAAAATGAAACCACACGTGTTAGACTGATCTGAAAACTTTCCCTTGCGGGAGGGTGTTTTGAACCAGTCCTCATGCTCGTGTGGTTCAGGCTCGCACTAATCCGTGTGTATTTCAGTGAAAATTTGCAGAATTAAAGGATAATTATAATGACTACCATTTCATATATACTGACGGCTCCAAGCTTGAGGACAAGGCTGCAGCAGCTATTGTTACAGAAAATAATACATTGAAAATGAGGCTCCCTGATAGGTCTTCTATTTTTTCTGCAGAAGTTAGAGCCCTGCAGCTAGCTATGCAAATTGTCACGATTAGCCGTTACAAAAAAAATCATATTGTGCGTGGACTCTATGTCAGTGCTTGAGTCACTAGAAAACCTACAGATATGCAACCCTCAAGAGCTCTTTGAAAAAGTAAATTCCAACAAGGTCCTAGAATTTTTAAAAGAGATTAACATATATTCCTATGTGTAGACCACCAATGCTTCAGGCTGTTGGGGGGGGGGGGGGTTCCACAGAAGTACGCCCGGTATTTTGCGGGATTTATCATTTACGCCTGGTATTTTGCGGGATTTATCTTTGTGTGTTTTTTATTGTCTCGCATTTTCGTATCTATTGTGGTATGCTGCAAATTTTGGCTAACCTGGATTAGGACAGTTTTGACCGGTATAGAAAACGTAACTTAAATGACAATAACTTTACTTTCACTTGCACATCAGTCACACCATCTTTTGGCATCTGTTGCATCAGCATTAAGCTCACTTGGTTAGACCACTAGTCTGGTAAGTCCCGGGTTCGAATCCAACTCTGGGTGGTGAACATGGAATTGAAATTCGCTCCAATTACCTTAGTCGAGTTTATCTGGGCCACCTATCACGGAATCCGGCTCGGGATGGTAAACATTGGATTGGCATCCGCTGTAATAACTTAGCCGACTGCATTTTGGCTAGACCAAGGAATACAAAATTAACGCCCACAGGGTCCTTAAGCCATTCCTTCTACAATAAAAGATTGAGCCTTTGTGGTGCTTTGTAACAACTGAACTTCTTGTGCTTAATAAGTGCATAGTTTTGGTAAAACCAATGAAGTCATGCAACTCGCAAACACTGCAAGGTAACATGACGTAAGTGTATACAGGTACTGTATTACAAAGGAAGAATTTTATTAGGTTTTTTTACACATATGCAAAGATTTGAGTTATGCAGGAATGCGCAAAGATATCTAGCTTTTATGATAAAGTAGCTGTTTTAGCTTCAAGCTTTTGTAGAATTGCCGTTTAATATTGGCATGAACTGAGTTTCTTTCTTCAAATGTAAATTACATTTACTACATGTCTGCTATTTCATTTCTGCACGCATAAAATTTTGATGTGGTTATAAACTACATGTCCTGGCTCAAGCCGTGTAGCAGAAAAAGCTGTAGGGCATCAAGTTCCACCCTTCAGGAAACGCGAGATTGTAATTAATTTTGTTAGCTACATCATGAAAGGCTTACGCAATGGATAACTGATCTGAATCATGGCCTTGAGTTTCAAGATCCGCGCTTTCGTGACCTTCTATGTCGGAAACCGTTTAAGATAGAGCGAGTATGACGTCACTCACGCTCCACCTCCTATAACACTTGCTTAAGTCATATTGTCGCCATCTTGACTGTGAGTTTCAAGACATTTTAAAAATTTCAAACGGTTAAGTTCCCCTGGAGCAATTTGGGCACGTTTTCCAACTTTGTAGTGTCTTGTTTTAACAGACTTGGTTCTCTACATTTCGTCTTACTTAAGTCATCCCAGTCCTTGGTGAAAATACGAATAGACTGAGTTTCTTCACTTATAAAAATCAAAGATTGCAAATTGACAGTTATACTTCAACACAGCCCGTTTATATTTAAACTTACCTAGTTTCTTGTTCAAGTTATTTAATGTAAAGGAAATTAGAATAGTTTTAATATGTTTTTTATTATAGCAAAACGTTGTTTACTTTTGATAAGGTGGCTTGTCGTTCAATGTCGTTATGATAAGTTCTGGGTTCATGGAGTTGCACTTATTGTTCTTGAAGGAAACTACGTCATGAAAATTCCCTTGCTTATGAATGCACTGGACGCACAGGAAGACATTAAGTCAGCTTGAAAAAAGAATAATACCACTTTATATCACTCTACGATTAATAAAGAACCAATGAAAAAGAAGCAGTGATTGGAAGTTCCGGTTCCGGTTACATTTGTGAGATCCAAATACTTTTGGATCAGCGCAGAGCTTTTTATGGCGCAATGAAATACACTCCTTTGTCGATCTATGGTATTTCCATGAGGTAATCCGCTTATTGTAGAATTCATGTAGAAGCTTTGTGACGCCTACAGCTCTCCACATAGCTAGTGCATGGAATTACCGTATTAAGATATCTCACCCACATAATTTGCGCGCGGGATTCCTGCATTGAAATATCTCCCCTACATAGCTAGCGTGTGGAATTACCATATTAAGATATTTCACCCCATAGTTTGCGTGCGGAATTCCTACACTGAGATATATGTCTCCCATGTAGCTAGCGTGTGGTATTCCGGTATTAAGATATCTCACCCACATAGCTGGCTTGTTGGATTTCCAAATTAAGATACCTAAGCCCACATGGCAAATTGAGCCGTGTGGGATTTTTTTTACAACGGATGTATATATTAAAATACCGATCAGAACAGTTTATCATAGTTCTTTTATTGGACTGAAACAATGCTTGCCTGTAAGTATTTTCAGACACAACAAAATTGTATATTCATACACAAGTTTTGTATTTACTTGCATTTGTATCAGTTCAAGGAAAAAGCCGAACACTCGACAGAAACAGTAGTTTGAAAACAAGAGTTCTAGGCCATGGGCAACGTTTTGGAGGAGGTGTCCATGTCGTGCTTCCGGTTGTGGCTATTTGCACGTCATCCAGGCAGATAACATTACACGTAACGTCATCCAGACACTTAACGTAATCCAGTGTCATTGGGATCCTTAAGTACACATGCACTTATACTGCATTGCCCCGGAGAGGGGTACGGGTATCTACTCCTGAACGAATCTACTGAAGTACGCATGTATTCATGCTGAATTGCTTTTGAGGGAGGCACCCCACTTTCGGAACAATTGCTGCGTTAGTGCATATGTACATGAATTGATTTGATTGGTTGATTTTTCTTTTGACTATGACTTTGTTCATAGTGCGGGGAGAAACATGGGTTGAGGATAGCATATCAAGCGTTTTCGCAATGACAACCATCTTAATCATGGAAATATAAATGCTTTGATTGGTTAAGTTTTACTCTACCTAAGTACACACTCTCTGTTACATGCATCGTCTCCTTTAATTTGAATGGATATGGAAGTGCCTCAATGTTATTGGTTCCATGCACAGTAAACCTTAACATGATGCATAGCTAAAAATGGTGAGTGTTTTGTGAAACAAATGATGGCAACAAGAACCAAATAAATCAAGGAACTAAATCTTAGGTATGATATTTATCAAAATGTGTGCTTTATTCCTATGCCTGAATCAATTATTCAGTTTTTTGTATCTGTTGTTTGAGTGTTTTTGATATGTTAAACAAGGTAATAGTAGAAAGATTATAATACTATTTTTATGGCTGCAAACCCCATCTTATACACGGTGTAACATGTAACTTTTGATAAGCAAAGATACGTAAATAATACTAAGATTGATAATGCTTGATAACTGTCCTATTTTTTTCACCTTTCAGTTTCAAATTTGTCTAAAGCTTAGTCTATTCTTATAACATTTCCACATTTTCACATGAATGCCTATAACACTGTTGTCAATTCAATGTGCAAGGTCAGCACTTAAGTCATTAGGCTGAAGTGACGCAACGTGATTGGATAATGCAACATCACCTGATGTTGCGTCTTTCAATCACGTGATGAAATCATGGTTAACCAGAAGTAACGTTAACCCGAAAGTGATGCCATACTTGAAGTGACGTTAAAAATCTTGCTTGTGGCCTAGAACTCTTGTTGTCACACTACTAAAATGTTTCTGCATAGAAAAGACGGACAGAAACACCTGCATGTATCCCTCTTCGCTAACACGGACGCAGAAGACACATGATACTTATCACACAGTTATATATGACACTATGTGACGTCTCTGAAGCAATCAAGAAAACGGACATCGACCGTGATGTACATACAATTTATGACGTTATAAACACAAGGGTACTTTATAGTGTGTAGAATGACATAATCAAGCCAAACCTGCGACCATTTTGTGACGTAATATGTGACGTTATCAAAACATTGTTGTGTGATACTCAATATGACGTACAGATGTAATAAGTACTGGCGCTTTGATGTATAATTATGCACAGGTATATATTTATACTGGCGCTTCGATGTTTAACTTTGCACATATATATATCATACCGGTGCATAATTACAGCAAAAGCACATCGCCAACATTTTTTCGTTGTGCAGTAGGTTGGTATAACATACCTATCCCACATTACAGACATTCTGAAGTGATAGAATAATAGTGGCAAACGTTCATATGTTATGATTGAGGACATTTCCCTGTTGCTAGGAAATAACACGTTGTCTGTTAACCAGATAGATCTCTCATTGCGTGATGTTTGGTTGTGGCTTTTTGACAAGCTGTAAGAGGTCGATAAGAGACACGAACCGCTCTAAACTTTCCCGACGACAAAATGTTTGTGAGGATATTTCTATTTTAGGATCTGTTCTTAGATGTAAGTTTTTTAAAATCTCACTCTTGGTAAATCCTACTGCATCGGTACAAGGGAGTGTCCAAAGAGAACCAATCATAATGTCACCTGAATGAAATTAAAGTAAATGCAGTAACATCAGTAGTAACACAGTAATAATATGCGAGAAAGTAATGACTGTGACAAACAGGTATACTTGCTATATGGTGAGCTTTATATGATATATTTTGAGGTGTATGTGATATGAAATTATCTAGAAGCAAAGGCTTGCAAACACTGAGAGTAATCAATTATGGCAGATAACATTGACTCTTTGCACAATATTTGTGACTTAGAATGTGCTTCAATTTAATAAATCAATTTTCAGAGAGCAGTCACAGCTGAAACTGATTGATTCATTTAATTGATTGAAATTCCAGTGACCTGAATGAATGCTCAGTTTAAGAGTTTGTGTATTTATAAGAAACTGTATAAACTAATTACCATTAGAAAAACCAATTGAGCGACGCATATTTCTAGCGTTTCGCATTGAGAAAATAAAAATAACACATCTAAAAAATAATTTTAGTCACACCTTTCAACGCTATTTAAATGTAAGCTGGAGTCACACAGGTATGGCTATGGTTATATCTGTTCAAAAATATTTTGCGACGTGGTGTTATTGGCTCCATATGTAGCCCATGAAATGATTAAATACCTGATTATTTCAGGTATAACTAGGATTTTGAGTTCATTCAGATAAATTAGTGCACATGTCGTGATGAGGCCAATGACCGCATCGAGTTTAGTTGAATAGTGCGATAGTTTAGTTATACCTAACCTTTCTGGCAAGTCGTTAACATGGGATTGGCTTTAGCTCTGATTGATTCAGTTAGGGGATTGAACTTATATCGATGTTATAAAACTTACTAAAAGCAATTATCGCCCACTGGCCTTTTTGACCAAGTGTTTTCAAATTCAGGTGGTGGAGAAAGTTTATTTTGCCAGAAGGCCAGAGACACAATGTATCTGGTTAAAGAAAATTCTTTCGGTGTTTCAAAATAATGATCAGCTTCCGCATTATTATCTTGAACGAGATGATCGAAGTAAATATCATGTAACCTCTTTTAGAGACAAATAATCATATTCAGCTTTCTTTTCGGGATCATGATCAACTTTCGATTTTTATCCTTGACATACGGGGGAGGTCGAGGTCACCTCCCCCGTATACATAAGGTACCTCTTATGTAACGTCTTTTAGGTCCAAAGTGTCGAAAATGAGCTCAAAGTCACTCTGTCTCTAATTGTTTTCGAGATAATGGTGAACTTCTAGTTCTTTGTCTTGACCATGACGGAGGCGGTCAAAGTCACCGACGTACCTTTTATGTAACGTGTATATTAGACTCAATGGGTCGAAAATGAGCTCAAAGTCACTCTAAATATAACCGTTTCCAGATAATGGTCAACTTCCAGTTTTTTACCATGAAGTCAAATAAACTGAGGAACCACGTATATAAGATCTTTTAGGCCCAAAGGGTCGAAAATAAGCTCCCGGCTTTTTACTTTGACCATGACGGTCGCCGATGTACCTCTTAAATAACGAAGGAGGTCAAGATCATCGAGGTACCTCTTATAAAACGTCTTTTACACCCAGACCGTTTTCGAGATAATGGTCAACTTCCAGTTTTTGACCTTGACCATGACGGAGGAGGTCAAGGTCACCGAGGTTCCTTTCATATCAGATCTTTTGGGCTCAAAGGGTTAAAAATAAGCTCAAAATAAGCTCTCTAACCGTTTTCGAAATAATGGACAATCTTTCCCGTTTCAGATGTGCCTTCGTATTGTTTCTTGTTGTTACAATGCATTACTCTATTCGCATTAGATGTATCTTAACATATTGTGGTAAAAAGAACATCTATAGCAGTGACATGGCAGTAAGTTGAATCGCTAACATAGACTGCATACGTGACTAGGGGGAAAGGCATGATGAGCTGGAATGCATCCTACGTTTTTGCTATCATTTCTTTAACTACGACTCTGTAACTATGTAAAAATTTTTATCAATGATGTTTCACGGAATAAAATATTTCTTACACTTACTTTATTTCTTACATTTCTTACACATTATAGTTTCCGGACATCTTCTCCAAAATTTGAAAGTTAGCACACATATAGTGGCCAATGATATCTATAAAAACCATAGCGCTACCATTACAGTTTTATGACCTAATGAAAGTTAAATATCGGCAATTTCGGAGCAAAATACTCCATGAGATTCCCTTGTTGTGCATGAAACGGTGCGGTGACATACGGTTTAACCTATAACGTCTCACTCAATTTTTCTATTTCTGAACGGTTTTAATACGGGATTTCATCTGAGTATGTACAGCAGGCTCAGGAGAATAAAAATGAAATATAAAAATATAATTTCAATGTCCCAGCAACACTAAACCAATGCACTGAGGGCATCACACAACAAAGTGACTGCATCACTCTAAAGCAACTTTTGTACAGCTGTGTTGACCTTCAGTATTCTGCACACCCTATGCTGCTTTACTTTACTAAAGTAACATGGGTACAGCTGTATTGACCTTCAGTACCCTGAATAGCCTATGCTACTTTATTAAAGCAACTTGATAACTTAGGCACTTTGTTGTTAAGGTGTGCTTTAATCAACCTGTGTGATTGTGGTTTTCGTGCATTCCTTTACGTAGCAGACAAGCCGCTCAATGGACACTAATCATATATGAATTGTTGCTTTGCTTGGTAAACATAACTCATCGTCCAATATAACCAGGAATGTATAATTATACATTATGCATGAGATATATAATTAAGAGGAACACACATATCGCTTGACAGCTTGTTCATTCAAAATAAGCATCTGACTTCTTGTACAATATGGTACGTGGGGTACAATATGGCATGCGTGGGGTATGAATTAATGAGCTCTACCTAGCATGCGTGAGGTATGAATTTACGGGTTCTGCCAACCATCGATGTCTATTGACTGCAGGGCACATCTGTAATTTGTCGTCTGAGCTTTTTAACACAGTCATTTCAACATTTCGAATGTGCCAAGACATTCTGTGTTTTGAAAATTTTTGAATATTTTAATCAAGACATTTATTTGAAGTTTTCGAAGAGAGTGTTTACTTACCATTGCGTAAATGTTCCAAAAGGTCTGTGAACGAAGGCGCAAAGGTGAATTCATTAGCCTTCCACAAGTGCTCGAATCCCGTACAAAGCAAGACTGCACCAGGATCTATCCCCATTATCACAAAAACAAGCAAAATCGATTCATAGATAGCGGGAGAAGCCAAAATTTCGAGATTTTGCTCGAAAATTTTTTCATGGTATTGTCCTACGACTCGAGTGTCGCATAGCAACTTACACAATGCAAAGAAAAACGTTTAACGTGACACAGCTTTGAATTGGCTTTGGGACTTTTGTACGCGGTTTGAACACGCTTACGGTTTCTTCTTATTTCTTTTGACCGGAGTGCATTACTCAATTGATGCGTGTTAAAGTAATTAATAATGTATCAATTTTTATGCAGATGCAAGTTTTATGCAGATTGGTTGAAGTATTTGTTGTTATTTTTATTTCAACGGATATACTTTTAAACTCACACTGAGAGTAAAAAAATCAGCTAAGCCATCGTCCCCAGGCGATTTATGTCAAAATCGGCTTGATTAAACCTACATGAAGCTCTATCTAAATGCGCCATATCAAGGTAATGTGTCACACAACAAGTCAAATCTGTCATATTTATCTGTTGTTATTGCTTCATGTCATGAATCTGTTGGCAGATGACTTGGCACAGACGGTCGTTGGTCCTTGCCAAAGTTACGTATACGTTGTTCAACATTGTGTCTCAGTCGTCATGTACGAATCCAGAATTGTACTAGTTGTTATTTGGGTTGGGGAAGGTGCGACGTTGAGTTGTCTGAATGCAAGACTTTTAAAGGGAATCGGTTTACCGTAATCATTCTAGGTAACAGTAAGATTTAGTAATAAACAAAATAAAAAAAAGAATCTGTTTACTATAATTAGGTTTAAATGAAATGATTGATTTCTTGAAAACTATCTGAACTTATAATATTAGTAAACTAGACTTATATTATACTCGAATATACTCAGAAAAAATTAAAACAACTTGTCCATCTCTTGAAAATAATTTATAAGGTCATAACGCACTAATGCTCAGCATCAAAGTTATTAACTGAACGAGTGCGGTGGGATGCATCGCACCGCACGTTTTAAATATTACGCCTATTTTATAATTTTCTGTTTCCGACAAGAAAATTTAAATTTGACAGTTGTTATCGAAATTATTACATTTAACATATATTTATTTCATATAAATGTTTATTAATTGATAATTTCTGTCAAGCTTTCCGTTTAATATTTGTTTTTCCGTGGGGTGAACTATGTCAAGTTTACCGCTTAACATTTGTAATTTTCCGTGGACTGAACTCTTTCAAAGTTTACCGTTTAACACCTACCATTGGTCTAGTTCTTTAATTATTTCTATGCCAATACCTTTAAATATGCAACTTCTTATAGAATACGGGCCACACTTATAGAATACGGGCCATACTTATTGTTAGGTGTGTGTATCTTCGGGTCCCAGCGTTGTGCGTCTTTGACTTTCACGAAGAGGTATGGCGACGAACGGACACAAGACTGATTGTAATATCTTATGATTTCTGAAATTCCGTCTTTTTTTTTTCTTTTGGATCCAAGTAAAACTGCTGTGAAAGCAAACTAATCTGTCTCTTGAATATCCGTTTTTATTTTCCTTCCTTTACACTTTTTCCGAAATAACAATTCTCCGTGCACCAGCACCACATGTAATGACCCCCTGTGCACCACTTGGACTCACACCTGACGTGTGGCCTCTATGCTTTCTCAAAATCGACTCCTGATGGCGCAGCAAGCGCGTTCCTTATATAGTTGTTGGCAGAACAGCCGCCGCTAATTAAAAATGTAACCAATCAAAGAGTTTCGCGCCTAAACTAAGGACCGATGAGAAAATAGCTGCCCAAAAACATATGTTACAAGTTACGTAGCGCCCCAAAAGTGATGTTGGGAAGAAGACGAACTCTTCTACCAAGAGGCTTTGTCGGTTATGATCTATGGTATTTCCAAATACTTGAAAATCACACGCAAAGTTTTTGCTAGGTAGCACAAAATTTTACTCGTCTCAAAACCCAACTAAATGAAAAGTTCCAAACACAAAAATATCGCCAGTTGTACAATCTTGACGCGTTCTACGCAACGACGTGTGAAACTTAAAATTTCGTCTTCGACTTCTGAAGATACCCAATATACTTGACATATAAGTAAATTTTAAAATCTACAAAATCTATCAAAACGACTTCAAGCAAACTTGAAACTAGCACTAACGTGTTCACTACACCAAGATTCCCCAAATTCTAAACCTATCGCCGCGGGCCTGTCACACTTTATGCCCAATGCAACACATAAACAGTTTCCCGGCAAATTCACTCGACTATTCATCATTTCACAACGCGTGAAGAGAAACGATCGCACAAAGGGGCGCTTTTCTTCATCCTCACAAAGCAGACGAATTCCGTACCACAACAAACGCAGTGGGGCACAAACGGAAACAGAAACACGTTCAGGACACTTAAAACACCACACATTCAAACACGACGCGGCAACAACACATGTATGTCCAGAAAATCACTTTTGCGTACCCTAACACTTATAGAATACAGGCCATACTTATAGAATACGAGTCATATTTATAGAATACGGGTCATACTTATAGAATACGGGCCATACTTATGGAATACGGACCATACTTATAGAATACGGGCCATACTCATGTAATAGGGTCATGCCGCGCTCTTTACTACTGAAAAGGGCCTTGCCATGTCGCACGCTTTACTACTCACATCGTGTCCAGTTACGTTACAATGAGTGTTTAGGATAAAACTGATAAATGGATAAAATTAAATTAAATGATCTATGCAATGTTATTTTTTTTGCTTACATTTTATTCTTAAAATTTATTTCATTTTATATAATTTTATTGCTAATATTTAGAAAATGAACTCATCGTGTTTATTCTTATCTAGCATAAAACGTTTGCGTTAGTTTTGATAAAATGTTTTTTCCTGATGTATATATAAACTTTGGCAGCTATCTTGATAACAATGCGGTTTGTGTTGTCTGGTCTTTCATCTCATAACATTGCGCTTTTTTAATCGAATGGTTTTTACTGTCAATATCTCATTATTCTTCATTGTTAATATGTTAAATGCATTCTGCTATGACACATGTGATATAAGTAGAATATAAAACTATATAAGTTGTGTATAAGTAGTGTAGTATATAGCACTATATAAGTAATATATAACTTATGTATATTCATAATTATATAACTATGGTGACGCCCAATTTATAGTTGTTTTAATCCAGGAGGGGTCTATTTGTATTATATGTATCCCCACCGCTCTTTTTGACGAAATTAGTACTCCACGCGGACCGCATCCTGCTTCAAAATTACCCCCCCCCCCTCTTTCGGCGAGTTTGTTTGGACACGAAAGGGTTTTATCAGAACCATAGTGAGCGTTTTTTTTTTTTGGCTTAAAAAGGAGGTAATATTTTAAACTTAGCACTCTGTGTTTAAAGGTCGTTTTAAAAAGTTTTGGACACGCAAGATAAGACTTGGTGAGTGAGTGCCCCCTCCACCGAGTTTTACTATACATTTGTTTTGACAGGGTTGAAGCCTCTTGTAGAAGCATTATTGGTCTCATTCTTCCCTATCATTTTGGGATCTTATTTTTTAAATGCTTTGTGCCGAAATAAATGTGTGCAGCTTTTAAATGCAAACAGTTGAATTGTTCGGTTTGTTATTGTGTAATTCCAGAAAAACAAAAAGATACCAAGATGACTGCTGACTACGTAAGCCTACCACATTTCGTGACGACACCAGATGATAAGTATAAATGCGTGCTTTGCAAGAATATCCTTCGACCGCCTGTCAAACAAACAGTATGCGGGCATCGCCTATGTGGAAGCTGTGCTCGGGAACTGTTGAGGGAGGAGGAAAGGCAAATGTGCCCGGCTAATGAAGACTGCAGTGTTCTCAGTAGCCATGATGTAATTGACGTTATTCTCAATGAAATTTCGTTGTGAAATATTGTTTAATATGTCAAATAATCGTTGCTTATCTTTTACAGTTGTAGTGAACTGGCTGAGTAATATATCTGTTATAAAACTGTAATTTTAATGTGATTTTTATTAGCAATTTTCCTTATAAACATAACCCTAGACTGGTAGTAAATTTAATGAGATATGAGGGAAGATTTTCATTCGTAAACATCAAGAGTTTTTTTCCACATCGGCCTTCTTTTAGACTTTTGCATCTTATTTTATGTCAACAACTAATTACCAATTATTTAGTACAATGAATTAATTACCCCTTTACGCAATATGTCAGTATATTTAAGTAAGGCAGACTGATATTCAAAGTAATACCCGTTACGTGATATGACACAAACATGTCAGTATATTTAAGTAAGGCAGATTGATAAAGTTTTCTCAATAATATAATTCCAAAACAAAATTATGTCATTCAGAAAACAAAAATACTTATTTCAGATACACCCAGATATAGCAACAACCAAAGAGTTATTACGAATGGTAGTAAATTGCCCTTACAAGGAAAATGGCTGCTCGGCAACAGTACCCTGGAGTACCCTTAGCAACCATGAAGCTGCCTGTGAGCATGCAACAGTACAGTGTCACAACCAAGGCTGTACTCTGTTAGTACCGCGATCGCACCTAACAGTACATGAGCAGCAGGAGTGTGAATACGTGGCCACTCTCTGCCCAGTATGCTACGAGCACGTACCCAGACGGCTACTTAACAACGCGCATAAGAACAGTTGTTCTCCCAAACCATTGAAATGTCCTTATGATAAAATCGGGTGCTTATTTGAGGCAATGTCGAACGAAATGAAACAGCACACTGAGGAATGCTTGGAAAATCACTCCCAGCAACTTGTACTGCGAACTGTCGAGTCACTGGAAAGCATAGAGCAATTGAAAGAGCAGTTTCGAGAGGCGGTGTCTCAGATAAAAGATGTAAGGGTGCGTGTTGATTCCATTCCACCATCCTCATGCGACGCAAAGACGATCCAAGGTCTTCAAATATCTGTTGCTAAATTAGCCGAAAACGTGGCACATATTCATGAAACATTGACAGAAAAGGTCGATCATAACGCACTCATGAAGTGCATGTCAAATATTGCTAATCTGCAAGGAACTATAAGGGCGCATGAGAGTAAAATAACCGCTTTAGAAAATGCCAGAGAAAGCACCAATGATGAACAAATGAAGGAGGCAGTACAACAAATGGAAAGTTCATTCAGTGACGTCAATTTTCGGCTGACAGAATATGACGTCAGATTTCGATTACTGGAAACAGCAGGATACGACGGCGATATGATATGGAAAATATCGGATTACCAGCGACGCAAACAAGATGCCATAGACGGTCGTATCCTGTCGCTTTACAGTCAACCTTTCTATACATCAACGTATGGCTATAAGATGTGCGCTAGGGTGTACTTGAACGGTGACGGTATGGGACGGGACACCCATATGTCCCTCTTCTTTGTCGTCATGCGTGGCGATTATGACGCGCTGCTTTCATGGCCATTCAGGCAGCGAGTCACACTAGCCCTACTGGATCAATCCGGAAGTCGACGTCACATCAAGGACACATTCAGACCGGATCCGACTAGTTCAAGCTTCAAGCGTCCTGTCAGTCACATGAACGTCGCTTCTGGATCTCCAATGTTTGCCACCCAGAGCACGGTGGAAAGTACCTCTTTTCTGACAGATGATACCATATTCATTCGCGTTAGCGTGGATACAAGCGATCTGCAGGAAATCTAAATAAGACCTTTATAAATGCTCCTTGATACAGAATGTATGTTATTATTCTCATTATACAATGAATGCAAAGACCTTGACCTTAGCTATTAATACATCACAGCTTATTATAGAAAGAAGTATATATAACTAAATGGACCCAGTGCTCATAAAACCTTTTTCGAATATCACTCGCAATTTTCCCTGGAGTTAGTTATGTCAAGGTTTGCCGTTTAACATTTATAATTTTCCGTGGAATGAACTATGTCAAGGTTTACCACTCAACATTTGTAAATTTTCCGTGGACTGAACTCTGTCAACATCTGTAATTGGTCTAGTTTTTTAATTTGATGTGCCCGTATACAGTAAGAAAAATATTACTTGTGAATTTGTTTCTCGTAAAAGATAATTTTGCTATTTTGTCATAGGGTTTTTCTGTCATTCCTTTATACGTGTATCCTAATTAATTCGGTGTAAACGCCAAAACCTTTGGGCAAACTACAAAGTATGAATTCGCTTATAATAGTGATCGCATTGTTTTGTTGTGGCTTTGATGTGATTTGAAGCCCTTACTCTTAAATTTGAGACCGGCCTTTTCCCATTGACAGCGAATCATATTGTATTTCAAACCAGAGTTTACGACAACGTTCTGTACATGAGAGTGGTATATCATAACGCATATGAAGTCAGGCGGATATTTTAATATTAATTACGCAAGCGAATTTGGTTAACATTTTTGTGCAGTCTTCATTGCGATTCGTCTTACAAGCTTTAAGCTTCCATAGAAGCTTTCAAATTTAGTATTTATTATTGGTGGAGCTATAGTCTGCACATTTAGCTTTTTTTCTTAACAGGTGGACGGGTTTGGTGAGGAGGTTGATAATAAGATAATAATGTGCACATTATTACTCAAGAATATATATATATATATATATATATATATATATATATATATATATATATATATATATATATATATATATATATATATATATATATATATATATATATATATATATATATATATATATATATATAGCAATTTTATGGCGGAATCAAATGATTACAATGTGATTTTTATGTTTTATCTCTGCTTATGGAGCTGCGTGTGACTGGAAAAGTTTGAACTTTTAATGCCAATTGATCTTACATGATATAATATAGCATCAATAAACATTGCAAAGTTACCAAAGGGCATTTTGTCATTTCCGTGAATAATATTTTTTGCCATGAGATTAGAAACTTTAAAACTTTGAAAACTTTCCTAAAAGAAACTCCCAGATCTGGCACATAAGAGTCTAGTACTGAGCAATGACGTCACCTATACCTCTATCTGGCACCTAAGTCAAACACCTCGATCTGGTACAGAAGTGTCCCACTGCTGAGCAATGACAACACAGACACCTCGATCTGGCACATAAGCATCCAGATGTTGAGCAATGAGGTCATATTTTCAAACACACCATTATTTGGTATCGGTGAGTTGAAAAAAACTTATATGGTCTCCAAAAACGGACTTTGTGAATAGCGCATATTGTTCTATGTTTGTGAGCATTAAATCATCGAAGCATTGTGTACAATGTTGATTTAATGGTAAACGTTCATTGAAGGGTTCATAGTTAGCTCATCTCAGATTATTTTGCATCAAATTTAAGAAACTGTGCTTTGACAGTTTGTCGAAAACAAAGTTTGCTAAGTTTGCTGGACATCATTACTTGAATTATCCAGAACATTGAAACTAAGTAAGTTAATGTGTTAGCCAGTGGTTCAGAATTGAGGGCAGGTTTTTTCTTTTGCTATTAGCTACACACGCGGAATCATAATAATCTTGAGTTCACCAAAGTTATTTATTTCGATATATATGCTTACATTGTAAACCAGTTTGGGCAGATGTATTTGAGAAATCTGTATAGAAAACCCACCATTCTTTTATTATTATTATTTCTTGAGACAAAGTCGGCTAAATAAGTATACAAGCGATGTTTTTGACACAATAGAGAGAAAAAACTTCTCTATACTCTCCTTCACATCAAGATCAGAACAGAAAAAAACTGTCTGAGTATTAGTTAATCTCTAGACTCCTGCTTCACACCAAGATTAGGAGAGGAAAAGCTGTCTAAGTATTAGTTAATCTGCGGAGTCTGCCTCACATTAAGACCGAAGAACTACCAAAACAGTTTACTCAAAATTATTAACTAACAAGAGCACAATTCAATAAAGCATATTTAAATGTATTTAAGTCACCGACTTAAATTTTTTAGCTAAAAGATTTGTCAAAATCAAAGATTGAGTATTTTTGTTTTATAAAGGTTATGGTAATTATAATGTCCTGCTTTTGATAAACTAAGTCTATCGAAAGGTTCTGAGATTTTAAAATTGCTATGAAAAATAACAACAAATTTTGCTGTTTTCGGGCTTTATGATGCATACCAACGCTTTTCTTACATGATTGTGAATTTCTAGGCCAAACCTTATAGACACTCTCATATGAGCCACATAGAAGAAATTCGATAATGTAATGAGGTCCTTTCATGTACTTTCACGATGCTTTCATTCATTTTGCGAATTAGTGATGCATATAGTTTTTTACAAGCTCCGAATAGAAAGAGAAACTCATGACCCCTCCCCCATATAACGTACGTGAATCCCTGTTTAAAACATGTGCTAAATGTAGAGAGCTAAGTTATGGCAATTTTGTGAGTTAAGTTAAGTTGAGTTGTCTGCCGCCATTTTCACAAAACATGCAAATTATATTTCATGTTAGAAAAATCTTCACTTAAATATTATATGACAAGTAAACAAGCGTAGCAGGGAAGGAGAATGACATTTCGGGTAAAAGAAATTTTAAGATGTTCCTTAGCACCCCGAAAAATAGTCCCACATGTTGTTATTTTTTGCCTCTAAAATTGTTGCTTGCTGCCTTATTTGAGTTCAAGGACACAATATCACAACAAAATGATGGTCACAGATTTGTAAAATGCCAATACAACTGTCACATAAAACGGTAATCTAATACAGAGAAATGGAAAGTAAAATAACATTACTAGAAACAGGTAGAAACAACTAAAACATTGAGGAGATACTAAAACATTGGAAACCAACATAAAGCATTTCTGGTCAGCAAGAAAGCGTTGATCTGATGAAGCTGCCAGTACTCTCTCCATGCTCCCTCATAATGGTGAATATATTGCTACACGACCTGGCACAAACATGGCTCTATCTATCGGGCTTTGCATTTCACTTCACAATGAAAATGTTTTCTGTTGGATTACAGCATTTACAGCAAGTCTTGAAGAAATGCTTTTTACTGCTCAATTTCATTTTATACTTTTTCAAAAGTAAGTATAATACTTTCTTTAGAAGGGAAGAGTTTATTTTCATTCTTATTCAGACACAGCTAAAACGCGATCATGTGGTCAGTTGTAAGACTTTGTATCCCAATAACGTAATATATAGATAGAGCTATCACATGATTATGTGATCAATTGTATGAATTTTTATCTAGATGACACAATAATCAGATAGGGCTATCACACGATTATTGATCGGCTTATGAATTTAACATCCGATTTTTATGAATCACTAAAATCTGGATTTAAAATGAGTGGGTCTCATTCAAAGAGGAGAATTCAATAACACAAGTGTCAAAATGTGCATTACACTTCAAGAACTGGAACTTTTATTACTCACTGAATGAGTTAATCCAGTCTTTTAAGGTACAAGAGGACTATAAATTATCGTATACTATTGGAACCCGGCGAATGTATGTGTATGCATGCATCGAATTATGGTACTGATTAATGTGTATGCACTATTACAATGCCGCAATGCTGTGATAACGCTTTTAGCTGTGTATGTATGCATTGTATTATGTCGTTGGTTGATGTGGTTACACTATTACAATGCTGCTCTCTTGTGAGAACGCTTTTAGCTGTGTATGTATTGCGATGCTGCTCTGCTGTGAGAATGTTTTTAGCTGTGTATGTATGCATCTTATCATGGTACTGATTGATGTGTATACACTATTATTATGCTGCTCTGTTGCGAGATCGCATTTAGCTGTGTATGTTGGCATTGCATTATGGCATTGATTGATGTGGTTACACTATTACAATGCTCCTCTGTTGTGAGAATGCTCTTAGCTGTGTCGCTGGCTGATATATTATACTGACACAAGTGTAACAGATTTATCAGAAAGGTCTGCTTTTGGGTTGTCAAAGCGACAACATACTTTTGTCGCGGATGAAAATTTAATTTGTTTCGTTCTGCTGGATTAGTCAAATTTTTAAAAGTTTGCCTACCGATAGCGGAGGCTTAAAGATCCCATGCATTCCTCTTGATAATAAAGTAATATTTTACATACAGATATACCGTTTAACATAATTGTACTGCTTCTTTTCGTTGCTGATTTATTTTCAACGAACTTTATTGATTTTGTAATAGTTTTGTAGCTTGATTGATGTGATTGTAGTTGTATCGATTTCATTAATTCGACAGCAGTTTTATTGAACTGATTGAATCAATTAGAGTCTTATTGAATTGCCTGCAGTTTTAGTTATTTGATTGATTTGTTACAGTAAATGATTGCAAAGCAAGCCGGGGTTTCTGCTTTTGTTTCGACCACACTGGCCTCCACTGTTAGTTCTGGAGATTTTTTATTTGGTTGCAGTAAATAATTGTGCAGCGAGCACTTGCAATGACCTGAAGGTCCTGCTTTTGGGTCTATGATCCCAGCTTTTACTTTTACCAGTGTAACTAGGGCTGCGAAGGCACTCGCTGTGAAAACGGTGATAAAATGCTTGTACTGACTTTTGTTGTATGGGTAAAGGGCCCTACGAAATGATAGCGGAATAAAGAGGGCATTTTGACATTTTATCCTCTAGCTAATCAAGTCTAGCCCTCTAGTTGTATCATGGTCAAAATACGAGGTAATTTTTTTCAAATACATAGCATTAGTAAAGCTGCAGTTGAAGCCTTACCAATAAAACCACACATGTCATCAGACACACTGAACATGTACTTATTTGCTTACTTATTTATAAGAACGAAGTGCGGATGCAAAATCTAACTCAGTTAAATTTAATACACGCACTTTTTAGCAACTACGATATACTTACAATTCTTTCGAATAAAGTGAAAATGTTCAGGCCATAAAAGTGTCAAAAAATCTTTAAATCGTGCGAAGTCGAGCACTGGCCGTGGGGAAGATGCCACTATACAAAGTAGTAAAGTTATGTTTTCCAGAAAAGCTTCGAACCGACAACAAATATTTCTTTCAGAACAAGCGTGTCCTCAAGACAACATGAAACAAAACTAAATAAACCCTATGAAAAACCTTATGAAAAAATTAAAATTATACCTAAAGCGAAAATCAGTTTTGGTGAACTGCGTGATATTTCGCTTCTAGTTTGGTTTGTTTGTGCTCATTTAATCGCGACATAAATAAGCATAAAAATCAAATAAAATTTATTATTTATGTTGTTTTCTTAAAGCTATGTTTGCAGAATTAGGACACATGAAGTTCCCAACTCTTATGTCACAGTTTAAAGATGAAAAGCAGTGCATTTTGTTTTCGGAAAATCTGAGCTGTGTAGCAACAAGGATTTTTCTGGCAACAGAATGCACTGTGTTAAACCTTTTAACTAATTTCAAACAGGATTCTATGGAAAATTTGGGAGTTTTCTGAGCAAAGAATCCACAATAATTTTCTTTTGGTTGGTTTCAAAAAAATGTCATCAATGTGACACAAAAACCGGATACTTATTATTATCTTAGGGTCAAATAGAGTAAATCCAGAGTGGTCCGTGGCATTAAATACTGGACAGTTTGATTCATTCGTTTGAACACAGCGCACGGAATGAAGAACTCGTGTACTAAAAGCATTTTAGATACAGAAATGAAGCGTCGATCATCAACAGGGAATGTTGCTCAACGCAAAAAAAACAAAACTAATAGCATTTGAAAAGGAAAATCAAATGCACAAACTGTGATAAACACTCTCTTTCATAGTTTTAGGTGGAATTTCGCTTTGAGAGCTGTCTGTAGCCGTTGAGAATAAAGCCATAAAATCCCAAACAACAAATAGAGGAACGAAAACAATGACTCATTTATTCTTCATAAAAGGAAGTGTCGAAATCAAAACAAGGCGGCCTGAAACATTTCAAAATCATCCCCAAATCTCTCCAATTTTTGCAAAAACTACGCCAAACACGCTCTGCATAGTTCGATTATCCAAGGAATATTTGACAAAGTTACTAGATGAAAAAATGACAAAGCAGGTCTTTCATCTGGCCAAAACGCCAGTCAGAAGCTGTTGATGATTCTTTGTCTGCTAAAGTAGAACCTTTTCATGGCCGTAGTTAGAAAGTAGTCGGGTTGAAAGGAATGAAAAAGAGAACCATGCCCATGTGCATAATAACTTTCAAAAGTAATGCTTCAGATCTGGTTTATAAAGCCCCTTAAGTGCAACTGATATGACCTGGTGAGGATCTACACCCTCCTTTGCGTGTGTGCAATTGATATGACGTGGTGAGGATCTACGCCTTCCTTTTTGTGTGTGCAATTGATATGCCCTGTTGAGGATCCACGCCTTCCTTTGCGTGTGTGTAATTGATATGACCTGGTGAGGATCTACTCCTTCCTTTGGGTGTGTGCAATTGATATGACCTGGTGAGGATCTACTCCTTCCTTTGGGTGTGCGCAATTGATATGACCTGGTGAGGATCTATGCGTTTCTTTAGGTGTGTGCTTCAGTAAAAAATTGTGAACTTTTACCAAGCCCCCTCCCCCAAACTGAGCTGAACCTTCGTGGAAAGTCCCCCGTCTCAGCCACAAAAAACATTCCATTAAGGCAACCTTTTCGTCAGTGACTAAATTCCAGGATTGAAAGTTTCGTATATATTTTATGACTGTTTCATGTTAGGTAGGCCGTGTTCATATGTGATGGATATATGTAATTATCCAACACTATGTTTTTGTATCTGTTAACATAATAATAGCTGCTATAAAGCCCCTTAGTTCTATTAAAATATGGTATTTTATTCACATGCAGGAATTTCGTAGCGTATTCACTTCTCGTTCATTTTAATAGTCTGTATTTAAAAGTGATTATTGGTTGACATACATCAGTTAATAGTGGAGGACACTTAAACAGAGGACTTTTTTATCCCCCAAGCAAAGCTTATTGTTTAAGTGCGGATTCCTAACTCATGTAAAACGCAAAGATCTATTCAGAAAAATATGTCATGCTTTAAGATCAGAATAAAAGCAAGTCACTCTTCCACTGGCACCCGCCTTAACTTGGGTATTGATCTTTCACATTACCGTACATTAAAAGGGGGAATTTATTTCTTCCTTGATCATTTAGTTTATACATGGACTAACATAATGTATTGCACAATATATTGAATAGAATTAAATATTTACGTCAAAATGGAATATAAATACAGTGTTATGCTCATCATATTGTACATAGGAAACGCAATGAATGATGCTGAGAGCCAGGATACACTAGCGACAAGATGCCGGATAGACGGGTCGTATTGTTTGTTCAGCGCTTTAAGCGGCCAACTGGCGGAGTTATACCGACAGATTAGGGAGACGGATGCAGCAAACACCGCTATCAGACAATGTGAAGGTCAAACACATTTGTTTTACCGGTACAAACTAGTTACCATGCATGACCACATTTTTGGACAAGCAAGGCAACACATATAAGTTATCAAGTGCTCCCCTCCGGCATTTTACTTAACTTTACGGCCTTTCAAATTTTATGAACTAAAAGTTATTTATCGCTACACCCCTTTGTTTAGAAACACAGCGATTAAATCGATATTGGTTTAACGCATTATAATGCCATGATGACGCATGGATGGATCAAGGGTGATGATGACGGGGATTATGTGATGTACTCCCCATTCCAACTCCATCAAAATTAGACTGCTAAACTTCGAGTTTTTACAAAACAGTTTGGCTGGTAAACTCGGGTGATTTTTTTATATAGAACCTATCCCTTACACCTTACAGCTGCTCCGTGATTACTCTCACCCATGCACAGCATATATGCCACAAAACTTCACGTGTTCAGTCTTACACAAGCCATTACGTAATGTATACGTCATACGCCATAAAGCTGTCACGTGATCGCTTTAAGCACGATATTTCGCTATGCTTACTTGCACGATGTCGATGTGCTTACTTGCACGATGTCGATGCTAGGTTGTGACTTTTACATACGCACTTACGTTACGCATACCTCATATGGGTACATTTAACTTCGTGTTTAATGTTCCAGCTTGAAAAAAAGTAACTATGTAAGACAATCCGGAGTAAGTAACATATCGAACGTGCACTGATATCGTGATTCAGAGCGCTGCGAGGGTAACTTTGGCAACTCCTGCTTCGTATTTTTCGTCAAAAAGAAATCATGGCTGAGGGCATCACAGCATTGCATTCAAACAGGAGGTCATCTGGCTGATATAGACAGTGCACAGGAAAATCAAGCTATTTGGGAAATTGCTGCAGGTATTTATACCACTATGCTTAGCCTATGTTCTTATTGAATTAGGGTTGAGCTGCCAATATTTCAACAAATAAATCAAGGTTTATTACTGTACTGTATTTAAGAGTTGTTTGTATGAAAAATAGGTGGATGAAAATACTAAATGATGCAGTATTCGTATATTATTATTTATTGATTTGGCCACGCGTCTTCATAGTGAATGTTATTTATGACATTTAATATTGATGTGTAATATTGAGAGTGCAGAGTTTCTCCCGCACTGAGCGGTTTATATGTATGGTGTACACGGGCGACACTTAAAGTTCGTTATACAGAGTTCAGTGCGTGGATTCTTTTCATTTATCTCCAGTGGACATGTTTTCAATTAAAATGCCATTGAATCTCACAAGAAACCCCTGAAATTTTCAAGAAAGTGGGCGTATACTTCATGAAGTAAGTGTGATTAATTAGAGTGGCTAGCACATTTTAAAAAGGGGTGTAAAGTTTTTTTTGTACTTTTAATACTGTTTCAACACCATGCACAATATTGTGTGGTGATGTGAGATGATTTTTAACACCTTTGTAGTAATGGATAACACATGTGTGATTTGCTTTCTGAGCTCGAAATCGCAGACATGTACGGGAACTGGGCCTTTGATTATACTAGAACGCTAATTAAGTATGTCAGTGAATATTTAACGTCACATGGTAAAGAGATTCTGATGCAGGAGAAACACATATATTTGGAGTAATAATTACAGATAATAATTGCAGATTTGGAATGCATATAGATTCCTTTCTAATATATCATGAAATAAAACCCGAAAGTGGCAGAACATATGCCTAGTAAGCATTCCAAAACCGATCCAACATCGATTTGTGGTTGCGATGTCGTCCCAACCAAACATTTCGTTGTGGTTGGTCGCAAGGATAGACAAACTAACGGCTTTGACACAGAATTAAATAGACGTGGGATAAACCAAGTTGCTGGGATGTTCCTTTTGGTCACAACCAAAAACCAACTTTCACTTACGTCTAATCACTGTCTTTGGTGCAACGTTGAATAAATGTTGGAAAATCTACGTTATATAGATGTTGGACTCACAATTTAACCTCCTTGGCAGACCCACGAGTCACTTCGAAAATAAAGTAAAAAAACGAGAACGTAAAATATGAGACTGTCACTGTCAAGTTTTCACACACCTGCTTTGAAAACTATTGATGGAAATCAACTTCAGACATATCTTGCGTGGCCGGTTGAACCAAGTGTGTGGGTATTCTGACGGAGGGGGTGATCTAGATTAATATTTTCCCGACGTCTAAACAACGCCACTTTCTCGAAATTGCGTTGCCGCAGCTTGTTCGTTATCGCGTTCCTGATGTCTCTACAATGTCAAGAAAAGTGTGCTGTTTTAATTTCCATTTGCGACTAAAACAACGTCACAATGTTTATTTGGTAGGGATCATTTAAATGTAATTTTTAATAGGATCAACGCTTTAATAATTAAGAGTGTAAAAAAGAGACTTGTTTCTTAGCCTTAACACATAATCGGGCTTAAATGGCACTGGTCATCCCCGCGAATAGTGATCGAGCAGTAAACTATCATAACACTTGCTTGGTAAGTAGTTGATAAATGGACATACTAAAACAATATATAATGAGCATACTAAAACAGTGACGTCAGAATGGCGTCATGACTCTCAAAACTAGACATAAAACTGAATCAAACGGTGAAATTTCCATTCAAATCGGTTGAACATAACAAAAGTTATCTACTTTTTAAAAAGTTACTAAAAATAAATGTTGTAAAATTTCCCCAGTCTAAAAATAGATGTGAGGGGGTTGACGTCACGATGATTGACTGGTGATAGACAGAAAGTGGGTGGAGCTTCATTCTCCTTAATGATTTCATTGGCTTTTCGTTTGTCACGTGATTCATGACGTCACGATGATTGACAGGTGATAGACAGAAAGTTTTTGGGGCTTAATTGATCACGTGATTGAAAGCTTTAATTAATGGGCGGGGTTTAATTGGCCACGTGACTGATAACGTCATTATGACGTCATTATTACGTCACTGTTTTAGTATGCCCATGGGCGTTCTAAAACAGTCACTGTTTTAGTATGCCCATTATATATTGTTTTAGTATGCCCATGGGCATACAGTCAGGACGTCATTCTGACGTCACTGTTTTAGTATGCCCATTTATCAACTACTTCGGTAGCAAAATTCCATGGCATTTCAAACCTTTTGGAAACATGTCCAGTACGCCGAAGAATAAACATGTTCTTCAGGACTGGATCTCTACTTATTCGGTTTTTTAAATTTTGATTTTAAAATTAAACTGGGCTTTTAATTTAATTCAATTCAATTACTGGAATAAACACTTGTACTTCATTAATGTGTTTGGAATAGTTGCTTTAAATGTTTCTGCAATAACCAATAAGTTAACCCTGCCTAAAATTAAGATGACTAAAGATATGAGAAATATCGACTGCCCTGGTTTAAGTTGATCTGCATTGTCATTGTGCCCACCTATTATTTCAAATGATTCATTTGATAGGATTTCAGAGCAGACGAGGTACGTGTGGTTAGATGGCACTGACCTTGGTACTGAAGGTCATTGGCGATGGAACAACACTAGCAGTGACCTAGGGTTTACGTTTTGGAAAAATGGACAACCTGAAAACAACGCAGAACATTGCATGATTTTCCATACTGATTCCAAGTGGCACGATGCAGGATGTAGCAATCTTTACCCTTATATTTGTGAATATACATTGGTCTAACTATTAGTAAAATGCTAAAATTGATCTAACTATTGGTAAGATGCTAAAAGTGGTGTAACGCGGAGTTAAACAGGGGCGTGGACGGTTAGCTTTGTTAGTTGGAACTTTCGTTTAGTACCAAAGGTACCGGGGTTGATTCCGGCTCGGGTTGGTAAGCGGGGAACGCTTCGATTGATTTAGCTAAATGGGTTGGGCCAGAGCTGAGCTTGATGAAGCGTTGTTTTGGTAATTCAAAGGTACCGGGGTCGATTCAGACTCGGGGTGGCAAGCGGTGGATGTTCCTTCCAATTGTCTTAGCTAAGCAAATGCAGAGGGCAAGATCACCTATCACGGAATACCAAATTTACGAACACTGAATCTTTCGGCTATCTATTTAAACACAGCTTCTTATCAATTGATTCAAACAGAACGAATGATTACGTTTTTAAATCATACTGTATGAACAACTTCACAGTTTCTTCAAAGCCTCGAATGGAGAATACAGAGCACCCATTTTACGACATTAATTGGACTCTTAAGGGACGAAACGAAACGTATCAGACTTATATTGCAATATATGATAATGACAATAATGATAGAAATATAATAATAATAATAATAATAATTATAATAATAATAATAATAATAATAATAATAATAATAATAATAATAATAATAATAATAATAATAATAATAATAATAATAATAATAATAATAATAATAATAATAATAATAATAATGAATGGAACAAGGCAGAGGATAATCTTGTTTTATTTTAATCCACAATCAAAAGAATCAACTTGTTCCGTTAGGAACTCTCTCTCTCTCTCTCTCTCAGTCCAATCAGAGTAAGCTTATAAGTTAAACCCACATAATGGTGCTTTGATAGCCAGATCTCGTGAAAACAATTCTATAATGATGAGGGCACTAGAGTGAGGTCATTTCCATGAAAACAATATCATGAGGTCATTTCCATCAAGGCCTTGTCACGAAATCATTTCAATGAGGTCATATGCACGAAGACATTATCATGAAGTAATTTCCATGAAGACATTATCATGAGGTTACTTCTATGAAGACATTATCATGAGATCATTTCTATAAAGGCATTACCATGAGATCATTTCAAAAAAGGCATTATCATGAGGTCATTTCCATTCAAACACATGAAAAACATAGGTGATAACATACTGAATGATATATTTATTTTAAATTTTGCAAGCGTAAACATATAAAAGAATATGGGTGTGTGTGTGTGTTTGTTTTCGTGTGTTTATGTGTATTTGTATGTGTGGTGTGGTGTGTTTGCATATGTGTTTGTGTGTGCATGTGTAGGTGCGTACAGTTGGGGATGGGGTTAAGGCTGTGTAGATGTGCATGTATGTACGTATGTGTGCTTCAGTGTATTCGTGCGTGTGCATGTGCGTATAGTCGTATCGTTGTGGGGGGGGGGGGGACCTAAGGCTGTGTGTGTATGCAAGTGTGTTTGCATTGTCGAATAGTTGCGGAAAACCTTAAAATTGTGTGTGCGTGTGTGTGTACGTGTGTATAGGTGTGTGTGTGTGCGTATTGTAGAATCGTTGGGGGCTTAAGGCTGTGTGCGTATGTACGCGTGTGTTTTGTCGAATCGTTGCGGAAGGGGGCTGCGTGGATGTATGTACGTGTCTCTCTATGTGTGTGTGTGTGTGTGTGTGTGTGTGTGTGTGTGTGTGTGTGTGTGTGTGTGTGTGTGTGTGTGTGTGTACGTTGTTGGGGATGCTTAAGGTTGCGTAAGGGTATTTTCATATTGTTAAAGTGTGGTGTACATCACTATAACATTTCAAATTGATTTGTATTATGCTACAATTCATAACCTAAATATGTCAGTTATATCAATGTTGACATGAAACTTAATGGCATGGGGTTACGTCAACGACATTAAATATTATAAAATTAACAATGCCACCAACATCCTCTTTTTGGGTAATAGGTAAAAGTGTTGCGAGGCACCGCCCTGTTGTTTCATTACTCCCGTGTAAACTCCACATTCATGGAAGTCTCACCCCCTCCATCTCTTAACTAATCAACGTAAACACTGAGCTGCTTATAGTGTTTTTATTTACGGTAGTAATTTTTTATGTCTGTATTATGTATGGAAGCTGATCTTTATGAACTTGGATACCTATACGATGCCTAAGAGGAGGCTATGTGATACATAGGGGATGCTCATATGGTGCCTAGGCGATGCTTATATATGTATATATAACTTTTATTTAGGCATTATCGAGACCAAATGTCCTTTGAAATAGGCATTATCGGGACCGCGAAATTATCAGGACCAAAAGCAGGTCTCGATAATTTTGACTTCGGTGCTACATATAACATAAATTTTGCTGTTGTTGTACAGAATCAATATCCGAATATCATTAGCACTCCAATATTTTGCGAGCGTTTTGTTATTTTGAAAGATTTTTAGTTTTATTATTTTCATCTTGTATATATTATATATTGTATAAAGTAGGCATTATCGAGACCGCCTTAAATTTCCTATTTTACAACTAATACTATATGTCTAAAGATTATTTATTTTTCTTTTATGCGTGATTTTATATCTCAAATATTGACTTTCAATCAAAATTGCGCAAAAATTCAAATATATAATGCATGAACACTTTATGACCACCTCACATTATGATTTAATACATGAGCATATAGGTTCAAGGCAAATAAATGAAAACTTAATGAACACCTTTTAATACCATGCTTTCTTTATATACATTCGAAGGCATTTCTATGGCAGAAGAAGAATAAAAAAATAACCCACAGAAAAAGCGACAGGCTTCTCTGTCGGCCTCTATGTCGGCTTCTCTGTCAGCCTCGATGTTGGCTTCTCTGTCAGCCTCTATGTCCACGCCTATGTCAACCTTTATGTCAGCCTCTATGTCAGCTTCTCTATCAGCCTCTATATCAGCCTCTATGTCAGCTTCCCAGTCAGCTTCTATGTCAGGCTCTACGTCGGCTTCTCTCTCAGCCTCTATATCAGCTTCTCTGTCAGCCTCTTTGTTGGCGTCCGTGTTGGCTTGTCTGTCAGCCTGTATGTCGGAATCTCTGTCAGTCTGTATGTCGGCTTCTCTGTCAGGCTCTATGTCAGCTTCTCTGTTAGTCTCTATGTCATCTTCTGTGTTAGCCTTTATGTCGGCTTCTCTTTACAAATTCACAATTTTTTTTATTCTCTTATGTATGAGATACCAGGAAAAAATAATTACGGGCAGAATTTACTGATAAAGAATTAGACGGTGGTGTATGCATGGATCCAAAAAATACTAGTGTTCCTATAAACACAGAGTATTATCATCGCAGGATGCATGTATCCAACAAGGATGCCATGGGCATAAAGCGTCGATTTCGGGGTATTCCTGACGAGAATATATACATGGCTATGACTGATCAGGAGAAGATAGTAGGCATCGATCTAATGGTTTTCAGCTACAATGTATCACAAAAATGGACATATACAATTCATTTGGAAATCATCTACATGACTGCGTTGAGTAAATGGAATCCGTATGATATTCCTTACCGCGGTGATCATAAAAGCCCGGAGTTCAACATTGTGAGGGCTAATGGAAGAAGTGGCACACCGGGTAGAGCGCTGAATGGCAGCAACAGCAGGGACTTCTACCAGACGCCATATGAGTTCTATGATAACAAAGATTCGCTTTTTATAGAGCGTGAGAGGGATGAAGCAGGAGATATAACTCCCCGTGAAGCTTTTGCTGTTTTGGATGCGAATGGAACAGAGCGTTATGTACATGTTTCAGGGTATCGAATATTGTTTCCAGAAATAGAGGGTATTGGTCGACGTCAGCGATATCCCATAGCGCCTCTTCATGCCGAAGGTTCCATCTCTTGGAAGGAAATAGAAACTATAAAACAAATTCTTATGGACCCAGTACC
This sequence comes from Protula sp. h YS-2021, assembly GCA_949752745.1. Lineage (NCBI taxonomy): Eukaryota > Metazoa > Annelida > Polychaeta > Sabellida > Serpulidae > Protula > Protula sp. h YS-2021. Next base: position 1,009,059 of record OX457034.1, read on the forward strand.
CTATGGCTACCTCTTATATAAACCAGTCACTACAAGTGATACCCAAAACTCATGTTCGACATTTACCTTTGAGACTTACCCGTCGACATCGAACCGGGTGCCGGAGCACGTACATGAACTTACAATAACAAATGACTTCTTTGCATTGCGTAATGGTGAAGACTTCACTATAACAACCAGTGCCACGCAGGGGCATGTGCACACCCTTGTCATCGGAGCAGAGGGCGGCAATATGAGGAATATTAGAACAAGGATATGCGATGGCAACTCCTACTGCTGGGACAATCACATAAGAAGGTGTCACTTGATAAGTTAAAGAGTATGCACAAACTAACAACCATATAGGTATATTTTCTGTTTGACTGGAGCATCATTTGACTAATTTAAACAATCTGTTTTTGAAACTGTCCAAGAAAACAAAAATACGCGTTATGCCACTGGTGAAACTCTAGAGCTCGTAAATGTAGCAAAATAATCTTTATCTCCAAAAATAAGTTGTTTATCTTACGGTTTTGCTCATACTTGGCGTCAGTTAATATTTCCGCATCGGCATCACTGCCACATAGTGATTTAGTCAGGTTCCGGGCCATACCCCCCGGGGCAATACACCCCCCGACAATACTCCCCAGGACATACCCCCTAGGACCATACCCCCGTGCCAATACCCCCTCCGAACAAGAATATTTTCAATTTTCAACGTTAATGATGAAAAGAAAAAGTACAGCGGCATGTTTTATTTCTCTCCAACACTATATTTAATCTTTACATCGATATATCGAGTCTGCGTCTCATTCATAGTCAAACCTGCAAGTAAATAGTCCACATCTTTCAAAACTGAATATTGTGCGCTATTCCACGAAGGTAGTCAAGTATGTTTCAGTTTTCGAAGCCGCAACAATGTCCTTAATTCGTACACTGGTTTGCGAGCTTTGGGCTCGGGAAGTGTCCATCCAGGATGTGATAAATGACCACGTTGTTCAGATCCTGTTCCTTTCGGAGCGCATTCAAAAATCGCCACAAATTTAGATGGCAAGCATCTTCCATTATTACGATTATTACTGGGAAGCTCGTCGTTCGTACGTCCATGCACGTTCCATATATCGTGGGCAAATTGATTTGGGTGCGACTCTCCGATTTAGCACAAATTGCAACAACTCCGTTTGGCAGCAGAATTAATTGCAATAAATTGGGGCACGAATTGATAATTGCAATTATGGAACGTATGCATTAAATTGCATTTATAAACCTTTTAACTACATCATAGAGGATTTTCTATGTACAATAGCTTTTATCAATGGATCATATGAGGTGAGTTGTAAGTCTTGTGGAACTGCAATTATACCCCTTTCATTCAACTAGATCATAGAGAAATGGCTTAGCTTTTAACTACAGTTCACAGAACTGTATTAGTTTATTGTTCGTTAATGAAAATCTTTTTAAAAAAATTGAAAAAATGATGGAGGGGTATTAGCATTTGGGGGTATGGTCCCAGGGGTGGGTATGGTCTGGGGGTATTGTCGGGGTATCATATGGGGTATTGTCTGGGGGTATTGTCTTAGGCCCATTTTAGGCTACTTTCCATCTTCTGATTATAAATTCCACTCTCGTCAATTTCGCAAAAATATCACTACCCGGTGGGGCTTTTTATCTATTGGCATATTTTTATCTTTATACGTTGTCAGTTTGACTTTGGTGGCTACAATCAATTATTCCTCACCAACATCATTAAAATTCGCACAAATCAGGTATTGCTCTCAAATACTCAGGTGGAATAATTAAACAAATAGTTTTATTAATAAATCTTTTTCCGTCATGTGCATTTTAATGCCAATGGCGATAGACAAAGGACACTGAAAAATTTTACTTTTTGTGTGTGTTTTGTTGTTGTTATTGTTGTTGTTTAGCTTTAGTTCTAAACTAATTCCGACACATTATTGATTAGTGGCAACGAAAGTCTGTTCAGTGATACTCTCAAAGTGTTTGACAAGTGACAGATAGACTCTGCTAAAGTAAATTAACTGAGATATAGCCCGACAAGATGAGAAGATGTAATGCTAAACTAAGCCAGATATAGGCCCTACAAGGTATAAGAGAATATAACTGTTAACTAAGCCAGATGTAGCCCCTAAGATATAAGAAGTCATTACGGTAAACTAAGCATGATATAGCTCCTACAAGATGAGAAGCTATAATGAAAAACTAAGCCAGATATAGGCCCTACAAAATATTAGCCATAACTGTAAACTAAGCCAGATATAGTAGCCACGAGATATAAGAAATCACAATGGTAAGCTAGGTCAGATATAGTCCCTGCAAGATATAAGAAACTATATCGGTAAACTAGGCCAGGTATAGTCTCTACAAAAAATAAGAAGTTTAAACGGTAAACTAAGCCAGATATGGCCTCTACAAGGTAAAAAAGCTATGATGATAAACTAAGCCTGATATAGCCCTTGCAAGAGATATTCTCTATAAGATAAAAGAAGCCATAACAATGCTTCCGGTTACAACCATACTGTTTTCCTTCTACCTAGCCCATCAATTAATTTCCCTGTCAATGAGAATGTGATGTTTTGCAACAAATGCAACTGCTTACAAATCACAAGGCAACATTTTCTAAAATTAAGACATTTTTATACAATATGTATGGTAATCTTTTTCCTTTTTATCACTTGGCAAGTCGAAGACTTGCAAAGAGCATATTGCAGTTGAACGGTGCCAATGTTTAGGACCTTATTTTCCCTTTACTGCTCCGTAATTTTGTCTTTACTACTTCTCATGCCATAGTAATCATAGGACTCCCACATTTCGTGCATCTAGGTCACGTTGTGAATAAGAACTTGTGGGTCACGTGTGGATAAGAGCTTGTGGGTCACGACAAAGTAGATTTTGGATCGGTATTTATCGAATCAGTATGCCACATTGTGGTGATACAAATATCTAATTCTACTGATTCATACGGATAATTACTGATTCGCTCTGGTGTCTGTGGATGTGTATTGATTCGTTGTGATATCTGTGGATTCTACTGAAGCATCCTGGCATCTATGATGTGTTGTCTATCGATGTTTCTCATGCGCCCTGTTGTCTATGGATGTGTTCTGATATATCCTGACGCGCTATGATATCTATGGACTGTAATGATGCGCCTTGATGGCTATGGATGTTTACTGATGCCCCTGAAGTCTAATGATGTGCACATGTGCGTTGTGATATCTATATATGTGACTGCTGCGTCTTGATGTTTTTGATGTAAAGCGATGTGCTATGATGTTTCTGGATATAAACTAATGCGTCCTAATGTCCATGGGTATGTAATGATACCTTCTACTATGTATGGATATGTACTGATACGTTCTGATGTTTATGAATGTGCACTGATGCGTGCAAGTGTCTATGGGTGTGTACTAATGCACCCTGGTGTTTCTGGATGTATACTGATACATCACGATATGTAGTCATGTCTACTGATGATCCCTGATGTTTATGGGTGTAAACTTGTGTCTTAATATCTACAGAGGGAACTGATGTGTTCTGATGTTGATGGATTTAAACTAGCGTGTCCTGATACCCATGGATGTGCACTGATTCGCTCATGTGTCTATGAATATGTATTGATGCTCTATGATGTCTATGGATGTGCACTGATGCATCCTGATGTCTATGGATGCATGGTGATGCGGTGTGATGTCTATGAGATGTACTGGTGAGCAATGATATTGATGGATGTAAACTGCTGCGTCCTAATGTCTATGAATGTATCATCATGCATTTGGGTGTTTATGGGTGGATACTGATGTCTATGGATATATACTGAAGCGTCCTGGCCTATGGATGCGCGGTGATGCGTTCTGATGTCTATGGATGTGTATGGATGAGTTCTGATGTCTATGGATGTGTATTGATGCGTTCTGATGTCTATGGATGTGTATTGATGAGTTGTGATGTCTATGGATGTATATTGCTGAGTTCTGATGTCTATGGATGCATGGTTATGCGTTCTGATGAATGTGTATTGATGTCTCCTGATGTCTATGGATGCGCAGTGATGCGTTCTGATATCTATAGATGTGTATTGCTGAGTTCTGATGTCTATGGATGCATGGTTATGCGTTCTGATGGATGTGTATTGATGTCTCCTGATGTCTATGGATGCGCAGTGATGCATTCTGATATCTATAGATGTGTATTGCTGAGTTCTGATGTCTATGGATGCATGGTTATGCGTTCTGATGGATGTGTATTGATGTCTCCTGATGTCTATGGATGCGCAGTGATGCGTTCTGATATCTATAGATGTTTATTGCAGAGTTCTGATGTCTATGGATGTGTATTCATGAGTTCTGATGTTTATGGATGTATACTCATGCATTTGAGCGTTTATGGGTGGATACTGATGTCTATGGATGCATACTGATGCGTCCTGGTCTATGGATGCGTAATGACGAGTTCTGATTTCAATGGATGTGTATTGATATCTATGGATGTGTATCGATGAGATCTGATATCTATGGATGTGAATTGATGCGTTCTGATGTCTATGGATGTGCAATGATGAATTCTGATGTCTATGGATGTGTATAGAGGATTTCTGATGTCAATGGATGTGTATTGATATGTATTGATGAGTTCTGATGTCAATGGGTGTGTATTGATGCGTTCTGATGTCTATGGATGTGTATTGATGAGTTCTGATGTCTATGGATGTGTATTGATGCGTTGTGATGTCTATGGATGTGTATTGATGCGTTCTGATGTCTATGGATGTGCATTGATGCGTTCTGATATCTATGGATGTGTGCAGTGTGCAGTGTGGCATCCTACTTCGTACTGATGACGGATGAATTACTGATTTTTTACTTATTTTATTTATTACTGTAATTCCACTGGAGTGATTCATAATGTTTTGAAGTGTATTAATTTTGTACAGCTGGGCGATGTCTATGGATGTGTATTCATGAGTTCTGATGTCTATGGATGTATACTCATGCATTTGAGCGTTTATGGGTGGATACTGATGTCTATGGATGCATACTGATGCGTCCTGGTCTATGGATGCGTAATGCCGAGTTCTGATTTCAATGGATGTGTATTGATATCTATGGATGTGTATCGATGAGATCTGATATCTATGGATGTGAATTGATGCGTTCTGATGTCTATGGATGTGCAATGATGAATTCTGATGTCTATGGATCTGTATAGATGATTTCTGATGTAAATGGATGTGTATTGATGCGTTCTGATGTCTATGGATGTGTATTGATGAGTTCTGATGTCAATGGGTGTGTATTGATGCGTTCTGATGTCTATGGATGTGTATTGATGAGTTCTGATGTCTATGGATGTGTGTTGATGCGTTCTGATGTCTATGGATGTGTATTGATGCGTTCTGATGTCTATGGATGTGCATTGATGCGTTCTGATATCTATGGATGTGTGCCGATGCGTCTTGATGCTTATGGATGTGTACTGATGTATTGGTGTCTAAGGATGCACACTGATTAATCATATTGTTTTGACGTATACTTATAAATTCTGATGTATGGATGTTTACAGGTGCAGTGTGGCATCCTACTTCGTACTGATGACGGATGAATTACTGATTTTTTACTTATTTTATTTATTACTGTAATTCCACTGGAGTGATTCATAATGTTTTGAAGTGTATTAATTTTGTACAGCTGGACGATTTCTTTGATGTTTTACAACATGGCCGATCGCCAGTCCAATCTAGGGATTTTTTTTAAATATTTACAAAACGAGTAACGACTGATCTCGAGTCCAGTATGTGCATTTCCGCAAGTGTCTACAACACGAATCAAGATCACCGGTCTAAATGTGGATTTCTTCAAATAATTTTGACACGAATTGAACAAATCGCTAGTTTATTGTAGGAATTTCTTTTAAGTATCCACGGCACAAATCACCACAGATCACCAGTTCAGATTGAGGATTGCTTCAAGTGTCTACGAACGCTAGTCCCGAATGTGGACTGCTTCAGCTTTTGATGATAAGAGTCACGACAATTGAATAAAAAATTATATATTTGGATTCTTTTGATAGTAAACACGCCCCAGTTGTCATTGTATGTGTAAATAAAGGGAATGTTATATATTCAAGCAAAAACTGCAATGGTTAAATATAACAGATGAATGTAAACTTTCAACAAGGCCATTAATATTTTCATACTATTCAACATGTGTGTGTATGCATAAAATACACACACCACTTGCGTACTTTTTGCTTTATATTAGTCTCTGCCACAACTTTGCACAAATATACATAAAACTTGTATTATTTCTAATGTGAAATACAGATGTAGGGACAAAACACAGCAAGTGCTATGGTGATAAACTGCAGATGTACAATCAAATAAATAGTGGTGCCTGTCGTGTATTTCACCACACATTAAGCCTCAAGGTTGAACGTATAGTTTATTAAGAGCAAAGCAGAATAAACCTCCATATTTAAAACTCTTTCACACTGTACAGTTTTTATAAAATGGCTCTTTCAGTTAATATGTGATACCGCGTGATATGGTTCAATTGCTTAATTGGATGATGTATGAAAAATAGTGTAACTTTGTTAACTGAACAAGGATTAAAATCGGATAATTTACCGTTGACTTTGAACGTGTTACGTTACTTTAAACGAAGCGGATTGGATCAAAGAGCACTTAAAGAAAATAGTGATGTGCTGTTTATTATAAAATAGATAATAACAGATATAGATAAAAGATATAACATAAAATATAGCAATTATAATACAACACTAGCCTTTGGACTGATCCGGATCACCCTCCAGCTGCTCTTGTACCATAGGGCAGCACAAGCCTGAAAGATGAGCGCGAACAGTACGCATGGCTAAGAGAGGATTTTCGGATCAACCCAAACGCGAGTGCAAACAGTGCGCAAGGCTAAGGAAGAGTTTCAAATCGGTCCAAACGAGAGTTCGGTTTTGGTTTTAAATCAGGTTTGCACAAATATATTCTGTGAATAATATATCCTGTGCGATGCTTTCTGTTCCATAGTTTGCATTATTAATGCGGTATATAGTACACACTTTCTACAGAGAGCAGCTTAAATTTTGATAGTGGGAGAGCCGAAAATACACTTGTGTGTATTTATCGAACATAAGCACTGTAAAAATACAACTGCTTCACTTGTACGTACAAGTTAACTAAATTAAAACTAAAACTCTCGTTTGGACTTATTTGAAACATCAAAACGTTGGCATATCCCTTATGACGGATTAATGCTGCTAGTGAGGTAGTGTGCACGATAATACAATGTCGCATTTAGTTATCGTTTACATACGAAAGTGAAGTTGGAAGATAAATGAGCTCCCAGCTGTTCAGTTGGTTCTCGAATTCAATAAATAAAATCCAACACCCTGTTTTTCGTTGTTACTAGTGACATTAACTTCCAGAAGCGCCCGACTCTAAAGCGAACTGAATACGGAAAAATACTGACTTTAGTTTTTTCTATCATTCTTTTGCATGTGCCCGCTCACGTGTATAATAAAAATACTACTTCATCACTTGTACGTGAACTGGCGAATAATTTCTTTTGAAGAGTTTGACAAACACGTTTTTACATATCCACTTATAATGTAACAGGTCATGTTCGAAATATAAAATTTAGGGGAAGTTTCTGACATTAATTTTAAGGAAGTAATCATTATCAGGAGCTTAGTTACGACTGTAGGGCTGAATAAGTTGAAACGGAAGTGTCCAAATTAATCGTATCTAATAAAATGGTGTCGCTATTTTAGTCGTGAATTTTTGCACTTCTAAATAAAGAAGTATAAACATTAATTAAATACATTAAATCTCTAGAAAGAAGAGCTTGAAAGAAAGAGAAATGGATCTAACCAAAGGCCAGACATTCCACATCGTTGATTACATCATTTCTATTTTTGCTCTGGCTGCCTCGTTTTCCATCGGGGTTTATCATGCTTTAGTCAAGCCAAATGCCACCACCGGTCAGTATCTCATGGCTGGGCGAAAATTGAAGATTATTCCCACATCGTTGTCGTTGCTTATTTCTTACATATCTGCAATAAGTATTTTGGGGAACTCGGCAGAAGCGTACTACTACGGCGTCGACATTTTCTTCATTGCATTTGCTTACATCATCGGGTGTGTGGTTATCTCCCTGACGCTGATTCCGCTATTTTATCCTTTACGACTCACCAGCGTCAACGAGGTAGATATACTGATATCTTGATATATTAATTTATTGCTGTATTGCTATATTGATCGATATTTTATATTTTAACACTTTTATAAATTATTGGATTTTTAACAACTACATTTCGATTTTAATGGCTTTCGATCGTTAAGACTTTAGCTTCAGTCAAATCTGGAATTTTGGGAGTTGATTTCATCATTTATATATTTGTGTTTGCATCATTTTAATTTTTGTTAAATATAAAAGCAGAAAAAAAGAGAACACTTTTTATTATTTCCTATGCCTGCTGGTTTGCTATAACAACTTAAACTATTTTCAGATGAAACTCTGGTTTGGATAAAACAATGCAATCATATCAAAGGATATCGTATTAAAACAGAAATAAGCTTCATTTATGATTGTTGTACAATGTACTATTCAAAAATTCGAAGCGAGCGTTTATTTTTCTGTTTTACTATTTTTATTTCTATTATTTTTATTTCAGTATTTTTACCTTCGCTATAGAGCCAAGTGTATTGTGCACTTTGCTTGCTTTTTACAAACGATGACGTTTGTTATCGCCAGTGGCATCACTTTGTATGCCACCGCTGTAATGCTGCAATCAAGTAACGTTTTTAAGCCTATTATCAGTATGGAATCAGTACACATTTAGTGCACAAGGTTCTGTCATACATGCTATTTTGAATAGTTGTAATGCCACCAAGTAGCTTTTATTGTTCCATTGTAAGTATCGTATCAGTGCAATAGGTATATAAATCCGTATTTGTAAAATAATTCCACTGCCATTTTTAGTAGCTGAAAGGTAATTAAGTACAATTGCAATATATATATATATACTGTTTAAAATCGTTATGTAAGTTTGTCAGTATTTAGCCACTGTAAAATCAGCAGTTTGACTGTCAACGCTTATAACATCAGCAGTGTATGTCCGTAAACACTCATAACATCAGCAGTGTTTGATCGTCTGTACTTATAAAATCAGGAATATAGTGCGGCCAACACTTAAAAATCAGCAGTGTATGGTGGCCATCACTTATAAGCTCAGCAGTGATTATGGCCATCAACACCTTTGAATCAGCAGTGTATGGCCGTCAACAGCTGTAACATCAGTATTTTATGCCATCTTCGCTTATAGCATCAGCAGTGTATGATCGTCAACATCTACAACATAAGAAGTACATGATTGTCAATACTTATAACATCAACAATGTATGACTGTCAACACCCATAATCTCAGCAGTGTATGGCCGTCAACATTTACAGTCAATGTGGCATCGATTCATTGTAGAACCACGAACATTAATCAACTTTATACTATTATAAGTTTTTTCAATCATTATCAGTGTTCAGCATCTGTCATTGCATCATAATTAAACTGTAGTCAGTAAGAAAAGCGTGGGAAAGCAATGCCCTCTATTTCAGTAAATTTTTGGTGATTTCGTTTTGCAAAATCAATGATTCAGTTTCGAAAAGAAATTACTCATGTACCTGATGGCATTCCAATGATGTGGCATTACTACATTACACACTACAGTACAGTACATGAATTCTGCTGAAGATGCTCAATGCTCTACTCTCTTGGCATTACTATGTACAGTCCTCGGTGAATTCTGTTGAGGATGCTCAATGTTTTACTCTCTTGGAGTTACTATGTATAGTTCTCGGTGAATTCTGCTGAGGATGCTCAATGCTCTACTTTCTTGCTGTACACAACATGACATTTTGGTAAAATATAAACCACTCTTCATTGAAAATATTTTCTCAATATAGTGATTAAATATGGAACATCGTAAAAAAGAAACTAAAGTGCATATTCTTTGAACTGCGTATAAAAAGGTAAGACTAAATCATTACATATTGCTATGTCTGCTTTCCAGTGTCTGTGATCCCAGTATGGATGGCAATACTTTCTCTTGGTATGTTATCAACAATCTACACCACTATAGTACGTATGCTTCTCTAATTGAAACAAAGTAACAAAGAAACAAAATTGCCCATAAATTGCACTAAAAAGAAAAAAATTGAAAAAATAGTCGGGCATTTTTCTTGTAGCTCTCTCAAGCCTTAGGCTTCTTAGTCAGGCATTTTCCTTCCAGCTGCCTCATATCTTAAGCTACTTAGTCATGCATTTTTGCTTGCTACTTTCTCATGCCTGTTTAGTCAGACAGTTTTGCCTCCAGGTCTCTCATATCTTATGCTGCTCAAATGTCTAATCGTTTTCACGTATATCGCTTTTTTAATCACACAACCTATAACTTATGTAATGAAAAGTATAAATGAAACAGAAACAAGGAAGAAAAACTTTCTCAGTTATTTGTCAACATTGATTAAATAAAATCTTTGTCATTTCCTACTCTTTCTTTACTTATCAAAATAATGAAGCAACATTGCAAAACTTAGTGTCCGCGTAGACATCGATTACCTTCAATATACTACTGTGTTATTGCTGTCTGATTCCGGGAGTATTTAGGGCCTCCTGTAAATATTATTGCATTATTGTTACCTGATTCAGGGAGGATTTAGAGCCGTCATATGGTCAGATGTTTTTCAGTGCGTTGTTCTATTTGGTGGATTAATAGCAATTGTTGTTTTGGTGAGTGATTAATTTTTAAGCAACAATTTATTACAACAAGATTCATTTTAATACATGTATTGTATTTATTTTTATATTTTTTCTGTCTTCATTACTGTAATTAAGCTTTCAAATACTACTTACTGAAATAATAGCCATAGTAACATTAATGACAAAAAAGTAGCAATAATACTTATAAATAGCAATAAGTAAAATAATAACCATAATAATAATAATAATTGCCAAATAAAAACAATTTTTAAAGTATGGAATAATATACTTACTACACTCTATATTAAAAACTATGCTTATATATATAATGTGTGTGTGTGTGTGTGTGTGTGTGTGTGTGTGTGTGTGTGTGTGTGTGTGTGTGTGTGTGTGTGTGTGTGTGTGTGTGTGTGTGTGTGTGTGTGTGTGTGTGTGTGTAAATATATACTGAAGGACAAACGAAAGCAAATGATTGCTTAAATTGTCTAGTCTGAGGTCACCCAGATTTTCGACTTTTTTTCAAAAATTGAAACAAAAAAAGGTTATATTCGATTCTTCGAAACACATTAACCACCGACACCAAAGGTTCGCTGTTCTTTTCAAAGACGAACCTTGACCAATTTGGAACCCAAATTTTGGCAGTTCATGAAATTGCAATGTAACGGACGCTTAATCAGTAGTGGGTATGTATGCCGTCAGCTTGAATCCGACAGTGCCGTCAGTGCTTAAATCCGATGACGTATCGGCGTTATAAATCTGATGATGCGATATTGATGCGATATTGAAGATAATATCTGTGTCATTCCTTGATTAACGCCTTTCGCAACTGGCGTGATTTTGTGGTGCCGGAATTCTGGTGGACAGCCTTGTCTCCAGGTAGTCCAGTGCGTGTTCTATAGGGTTCATATAAGGCCTATTCTCCGGCCATACCAAACGTGAACATTGTTCGCTTGCAATTAATCTTGGTTACGGCGCCTATGCTCATTCAGCACCATTCTAATGTGGGGTCAATGCGCAAGCAATCCGTTTTCACGCTGCAGTGATTGTGGCAGTCCAAAAGCGAGGTTAACTAAGCGAATACTACGGTCCTGGTGTGGCATCACTTTTGCAGCACCACCGAAAACATCTGGCAACGTCGCGCATCGAAATCCCAACCTCTAATATGGCGATCGCGTGGTCGCGACATTATTATGAGTGCCGCGGCATCTTAATAACCACTTATTTAAAAGCAATCGTAACAACCACATGTGCATCCAATCTTCGACTATACGTGTGGGGTTGCAAAATGTTTAAACAACCAAAGGATAACAACTCAGATGTATGAATATACCACATGGCAAAATCCCGAGAATCACCTTGAAAAGCATGCTGGAAACCATAAACAAAACCAAGTTGTGAGGGTAGAATCTGTGGTTAAAACGTTGACTAAAAATAGCATAAAGATAATGGCAGTGATAATAAATTAACAATAGGTAGAATAATTATGATAACAAAATCAACTTTTTTTAGGGAACGATAAAAGTAGGAGGGCTGTCTGATGTGTGGACAATATACAGAGATTATGATCGTCTTAAACCCACGTGAGTGAGATTTTTACTTGGTTAGCAACCTTATATAATGAGATTTCCAACTTCCAGCAGTGCACAAAATTAAGAGGTATTTTAAACTGGTCACCAATAAGTCGCTGTAAGGTTTCACAAAAGGGTGCTTTAAAGTTGTGAGGAACAAATGAAAATTTAAACGACCCCTTATGTAACGTTCATAAATAACCCAAGAGGAACAAAAAAGACAGTTTATGATTTTAGCCTTTCTCCCTCGCCTTTTAAGAGGACAATGTGGGCGTTTAGCATAGGATTTTCCTTCTCTATCACGTGTATGTTTGGCATTGTGCAAGTCGGTGTCCAGCGTTACTGTGCACTACAAAATTTACACGACGCAAAAAGGTAAGTATATCACTTAGACGTCCATGCCCTGGTTGCTAGTACAAAACACTGGTATTTTGTCAGACCATATTACCAATAGATATGAACAGATGCTCTTCCGGTATCGTAAGCGTCGAGCTCTACAGTATTAGAATACCATGCATTATACCACGTATTACTACAACGATTAAATCAAGCTATCTAGAATATCTCAGATCACAATCTATATATTAAAACAGATTTATATAACAATCATGAAATAGATAAAAACGACATTCGAGTGTGGACTGATCCGTGCATTTAAGAGAGAACTAAAGTTATACAGAGAGACAGAGATAGAGACAGACAGACAGACAGACAGATAGAGGGATAGACAGAGACCATTAAGGATACTTAGGAAAACATTGGGGCATATTCTTTTTAAAATACATCCATTCTTTAAATAAAACAATTTTTTATGGTTGAGCCCCCTCTATGCTCTCGGAGACATACTGTATTTATGTTGTTGTGTGACAGATCAATGATCTGCACCATTCCTATAAACATCATTGTACAGAGCCTCACCTGCTTTTCCGGTGTAGTAGCATTCGCTTACTTTACCAAGACTGGTTGTGATCCTTTTTCTGCTGCTTACATTAAGAACAAAAACCAGGTAGTGTGCTAATTAACAATATACATATATATATATATATATATATATATATATATATATATATATATATATATATATATATATATATATATATTACTGGCAAAGGTTTGGTTTAAGTGACTCATTTGAATTTTCTAGCAACAATCTTAATCTCTCAACTTTTTGCAGGAATTGCAGTAAATTGGTTCATTACAGTAACTAACAATGCAAAAGCTTTGAAGATATTTAGCATATATAGGCATGTGTTTTATTAGTGTTAGAATCTACTTGTTGTGGAATCTATTTTTCTTGGTAATTTCCTTAGATAATACCACATTTTGTGAAGGAAGTTCTGAATTACCCTGCGATTCCTGGGCTCTTTGTTGCTTGCGTTTTATGTGGTTGCCTCAGGTATTTATAAATCTCTTTGCTAGTTTGAATAAGATGTGCTTAAATAACACACCTTTAAAGTTAAAGTATTTTTGCAGTATACACGTGTAATTTTACTGTTTGCCAATTGTTATCAGTTTCAAGAGTTTGATTAATAGTTATATGGTCAGATAAGCCAGTCTAACATCTAAATAAGTTCCAGAAAGGGTCCAGTTTTTTTGCTAATGAGAATTTATCTGGAATTGGGAGCCAAATGTTTCTTGCTCCTGAAGGCCTGAAGTGTTGACAGTTTAATTATTTGAATAGTGTGCAGCGACATAACGGTAATTGTGCACTGTGGACAGATTAATGTATTTACATAGCAACTGTGCTGGAAGCTGAATACTTTTAGCAAGAATTTACGTTTTTAGTTGATTATTAGTTAAATACTTTAAGCAACGTGCCAAAAGTTCGATAGCTAGGTACTGTTGATAATTCAATGTTTGCAGCAACTTGTCCAGTATTTACAGTAGCTCTGCGGCATTGATATGGGAAGACACACTCAAACAACGCTTTGCTGCATCTACGGAAGACAGAAAGACTCGAGTTACCAAAGTCTTAGGTCTGTACTTTCCTACCAGCTCACTGAGCCAAGTGATTATTTCCACCACCAAAAATTAACAGCTTTATTAAAAAGGGAAAACATTCTTGAACGTTCTGTATATTTATTAATAACAGACATTTTTTAATATTGTTTATTAATTTTCTAAAGTTTTTGTATGTGTTGCAGCTTTAATGGCTGGAGTTGCATCCATTGTTTCTGGATTTGCAGTTGCCACTATGGGTGGAACACTGATGCAGGCAATCAATTGTTTATTATTATTATTATTAATTGCTACATTTCTAAAGCCCCCTCTCAACATTAGTTCAAGGGGTTTATGTTGCAAAAAAGATATATGAAGACCTAATTAAATTGAAATATGATGTAAAAATATGATAAACAAGTGAAATAGTCAGGAAACTTTAAAAAAATTCTTAACCAGCATAGATAGAAAGATATTTTGTGTATGAGTACATATGTGTACATGTTCCTATATATATATATATATATATATATATATATATATATATATATATATATATATATATATATATATATATATATATATATATATATATATATATATATAGGAACATGTATATATATAGCTATATATATAGCTATGCAAGCCGCAATAGGTAGACAACGCACACAAAGTAATAAGTCTGCAATAGCTAAATTGGAATATATCATTACATATTTTTTATAAATTGAAAATTTTGATATGTAGCTTTTCTTCTTATATTATGATTAACATATATCCAGTTTCGTTTTGTTATATTTACTTCTGTTGCGGTTTATATCGTAAAACATTAAGATACATAGTGGTGCCTTGTTGAGGAAAGTATTGGTATGCAAAACTTTATGGTAATAAAATTATTAAAGTTATGGATTATAATAGTGATAGAATATACTAGTTTATTTTGGTTTACCTTAATATCTAATTTTTTCTATGCCAAATAATAAGTCGACACAAAATGGTCGACTTATTGCAAAGTATTGTAAAAAGCGGAACTATGTCACCAAAATGTTGCCATATTGATGCCTGCATGAATATGTATATACAGAGCTCGAAATTAACGGGTGCCCGAGGCACCAACATTTTGGGCCGAGCCCCGAGATTTTTAAAGTTGCGGGTCCGGTGGGCCCCCAGACATTTTAGGTAACTTTTATAAATACATATTGTACTTTGAAAAAAATGACATTATATTGCATACTAACGAAAAAACAAGGTATATCAATGTCCATTAGAAGCTTGAATTTATAAAAAAAATGAATCATTAATCTGGGCACCCGGAAATCCATCAGGCTGGTTAATTTCGAGCTATATATATATATATATATATATATATATATATATATATATATATATATATATATATATATATATATATTATATTCATGCATGCAAATGTGACTTTGATGCAAATGATATCTAGATCACAGCTACTTTAAGTAGTTGCACGATTACACCACTCATGGTCCTTACTATTTCTGGAGCCACATCTCGACGTCACAACTATAAGGTAAATAAGACTGTAGGTTTTGACAAGATGTGCCTCTCTAACCTTAGTTGTCCTAACTAATCTGCCAATTAAGTTTCATCTAGAAATGTTGGCTAAAGCATCTAATTTATATTGCTGCAAAACTATCGGAATCAGAGTATTATGTTAGAGCTATTATTCTTTGTATGTTTATAATAAATACACATTTCTCTATTGAACAAGTGCATTAAAACCAGCTCTTTGATAAATTAAGTAAGTAGTATATGATATTAAGTAATTACTAATTTGATCCACTTATGTCCAGTTATGGTACTGGAATGTACAAAGAAATGTACTTTGTATTTCAGTGTGTTTTGATAGCTGCATTTGCAGCATTTGGCATTAATGTGTGGTTGTCCATGGGAAATGCTTATGTTGGTGCTCAAGAGCCTATCAGATCTACGATAACAACTAACTGCACATTTGCCTTTGTTGGTGTTCAAGAACCAATCAGATATGCAGTAGCAACAAACTGTACATCCGCTTTTATTGGTATTGAAGAACCAAGAAGATCAACCATAGCAACAAATTGTACATCCGCCTTTCGTTTTAAAAACCCGATTTACAATGAATCTCTGCATATACTGACTACTGTATCAACGATATATCATGAAGCTACTAAAAGGTATTGTTTTTGTTTTTATTGAAACAAGATTCTGTATTAATCCAACACGGCCATGTTGTGAATGCTGGACAGATTTCCTATTTTTAAAATTCAGTTCAGTTTTTCACTTAAGCTATACGAGTACAATTCAATATATGTATTGAATGGAAAAATATATATGGAAAAAACCCGTATTCTTGTTTAAATTAATAAAACTAACTGTCACACTGGATATATTTTAAACACGTTCGGTACTACAAAGTGCATACAAAGAACATACGTCATTTGGATTGCTGCTTTCTTTTTAAGCCTCAAAAAGGACGCATCTTTGATCTACCAGATTTCCTACATGTGGTTTGCACCCATCGGCCTATCTATTGGACTCACTATTACATTTCTTTTATCGCTGCTTCCTGGTAAGGGCTATTTGTATATGTATTTACTAGGAGTCGTAATAATTTGTTTTATAGGCAAGTTCTTGAAACTGTTTAGATATTAGTGCAAAATTTTTCAGGAAAATTAAATCATATTAAGTCAACATTTTACGGTAATGTTACAATTTTATTATAAGTAAATCATGTAGCTGATACATGTTTATAAACATAAAGCGATCTGATAACCTCTAGTTTTGCCCTACATTATAGTGATATTATAATCTCTAGTATTGCTTAACTTATAGCGAATTATGACCTCTATTCTGAATCGAAGTCGTTTGAGGCTTGAACAAATATTTGTCGCAACTTCAATGTCCCTCGAGGTTACAGACAAATAAATAACAAGCATTTCAATATAATCAAAGAACAAACTTTAAAGAGTAACGTTTCACATTCCAGTTTTTAAAATAAGGAGCAATGTGTATTAATAGGACACGTGTACTACAATTCACTTATATAAAAAAATTTCAGCATTTCAGGAAAGGCGTCAAAGTGATGTAAAACCTGAGCTTCTCTTTCCCTTTGTGAGGCGCCTCTTAAAACTTCAAGCTGCACCACATGCATATTGCCCAACTGTAGAAGAGACTAGTGGCATATACGTGCCAGACGTAAAAAGTAGCAAGGACTTGTACGCTATGACACAAGTAAAAACCATTAGAGAGGATGGCGACAATAATGATAACATAAATGAGCTACAGCAGTTATACAACAAATAAACAATAATGACTGCAATCATCGTGTACGCTATGACACAAGTAAAAGCCATTAGAGAGGATGGCGATAATAATGATAACATAAATGTGCTACAGCAGTTACACACCAAATAAACAAAAATGACTGCAATCATCGTGTACGCTATGACACAATTAAAAGCCATTAGAGAGGATGGCGATAATAATGATAACATAAATGAGCTACAGCAGTTATGCACCAAATAAACAATAATGACTGCAATCATCGTGTATGCTATGACACAAGTAAAAGCCATTAGAAAAGATGGCGATAATAATGATAACATAAATGAGCTACAGCAGTTATGCACCAAATAAACAATAATGACTGCAATCATCGTGTACGCTATGACATAATTAAAAGGCATTAGAGAGGATGGCGATAATAATGATAACATAAATGAGCTACAGCAGTTATGCACCAAATAAACAATGATGACTGCAGTCATCGTGTACGCTATGACACAATTAAGAGCCATTAGAGAAGATGGCGATAATAGTGATAACATAAATGAGCTACAGCAGTTATGCACCAAATAAACAATAATGACTGCAATCATCGTGTACGCTATGACACAATTAAAAGGCATTAGAGAGGATGGCGATAATAATGATAACATAAATGAGCTACAGCAGTTATGCACCAAATAAACAATAATGACTGCAATCATCGTGTACGCTATGACACAAGTAAAAGCCATTAGAGAGGATGGCGGTAATTATGATAACATAAATGAGCTGCAGCAGTTATGCACCAAATAAACAATAATGACTGCAATCATCGTGTACGCTATGACACAAGTAAAAGCCATTAGAGAGGATGGCGATAATAAGGATAACATAAATGAGCTACAGCAGTTATACACCAAATAAACAATAATGACTGCAATCGTCGTGTATCATTGAGGATGCTTTAATAAGGGTATAGAAGGGAAACCGTAACAGCGGCAGGTAAAAAGCAGAAACAAGACAATGAGATCAACCGTTAAGTGACAAAGTTATCCCTATTTAATTTATTTTAAATTTGAAACTGGAAATGTTTAAATAATATCTGAATTATGATGAGAAACCGATTGCCAGGAAAAAGGCTGCATTAAAATATATGATTCTTGACTTTTGACATATATGCTGCTCGCTATATTGAGGCTATTGTTATTTGGAGGGCGTTGAGTTTAAGAAAGCTCTTTAACTGTTTCTGTCTGACTTTACGTTAAAATGATTCTGTCAAATCAGTGACCTTGTAAAGTCACTGGCTCGCTTATTGATATTGTAAAGTCACTAAAAATTTAGTGACTTTACAAAGTCACTGATTTTAAGCCTAAATATTGGACAGATTCACTGAAATTAGTTTGACAAATTTACGTTTCTTTGGCTTTTTCTTTATTGTACAACGGCTTATCGGTTTTTATTATCATTTTAATAAAGAATTGCAACTATTGTTTATGTAATGTGGCCTTTGTAGAGTTGTTATTTCTTCTCAGGTGTCTGTAATCAAATCATGTTGAATTACGATACTGCAGTAATTATTACGTTGTGTAACGGCGTCCAGCGTTGTATTTAGTTTTAAAGACTGACACGTGTTGTGGCGTCCAGGGTTGTATTTTAGAAGTTTTAAAACGAGACTGACATGTGTTGTGCTCATTCATGCTTAATACTTCAACCCATATTTCACCATCAAGCGGCGGTCGTGTTAACATAGTTAAGTCAAGTTTGTTTGTGAGGCATACACGTGTATCTTTGGGCTTGGGAGAGGTTAAAGTCGGTGAGTAAGATTATTTATTAGTGGTCTTTATCGCAAATAAGTGGTAAATTATTTGTTAACTAATTGTAAATTTATTTTTCTTTAATAATTTGTTTGTTTGTTACTTAATGGTCTTTTTATGTCTTTCAGACAACCCGTTATCAAACGAAATAAAGAGTGAAAACGTGTTCTCGACCTTTCCTTCGTCTCGCCCCCCCCCCCCCCCCCCGCAACACGTTGTAATTTCACTGTTGAAAACAGGAAGAACATACGCTAATTGTGTGGTTTCAATAATTTTACTTTTAAATACTTCAAAATGCTCTTTTGGACTCTTGTAGCTTTGGTTCATCGCGCTAAGTAGGATACTGGTGAAATAATTCGGCAGTAGGTTTCTGTCAATTTCAGTATCCATAATTAGTTGAAAAGAAATTTAAGAATGATTTGGCTGCAAATTTTGGCTGGATTGTATACCCCATTCCGACAATCCCATCACACACCGGGGTGTCATTTTGAACGAAGAAAAATCTAATGCCATCACAACCTAGAGTACTCCAGTGAACAACAGTTGTTAAGGAAATTCCCAAACGTGGCCATAAAAGTAATAACTACAATTGCAAAACCATCGATCCTGCATTAAATAAGTGAAACCAAGACATCTATTAAACAAAATAATATGGAAAATTGAAATTCCCCATGGTCAGATCACAGTCCTGAGCAATTTACTGAGTTTGAAGTAAAGCATACTGACATTTTTTAAGGCCAGGTTAATTACTCTGTAGATTATAGTTTTACACACAATAAACGAGAAGCAGCTGAACAATAAAGTCAAACTCATATCATTGAATCTCTCAAACGTTAAAGCTTCAAATCAGTCACTTTATAAAGTCACTAAAAGTTCTAGCGATTTAACAAAGTCACGTGTGAACCAGTCACCAAATATTTCAGTGACTTTGTAAAGTCACTGATTCGACAGATTCATTGTAATATAATAATAATAATAATAATAATAATAATATATATATATATATATATATAACAGTGTATTATTTAAAATAAGAATTTATGAAGCAAATAAGAAATCAGATATTTATTGTCATGGGTGAACTAACACATTTTACGACTACGGTAGCCTATTCCGGAATAGACTACCGACCTTAAAATCTTTTTAAATGGAACGTTTTTGTGTAATTTTAAATTTAAATATTTTGAAACCTGTAAGTAATATATGCTACAATATAATATGTATGAAAAATTTAAAACGTTCTATTCCAGAGAACTTTTAACTTCGGTAGTCTATTCCAGAATAGACAGTTGTCTATTCCGGAATAGACTACCGTAAAAATTTAGCCGATTTCACCCATGACAAAAATTATCTGAATTCTTATTTGCTTGATAAATTCTTATTTTAAATAATACAGTTTTATATATAATTTGTTCAACAACACGGCCTACCCTATCAGGTTATATGGTGTCAATACTGATCAATGACTAAAAAGCAATAGTGTCACAGTAGAATCTAGCGTTAACTAAATCGTGTATGTTATAAAACGATAAAATAAACATAGCTTCTAGAAGTAATGATACATATCGTATCATTTACCAGGTTCCACTTCACCAAACAGCTGTCTCACAAAGGAGAACCCATTTGCATGTTTGTAAACATATTTTTGCCATCTGGTTAGTTTTTAAATACAATTGTTGTAGTGGATAAAATCTCAAAGTTTAGTTCGTAAGTACAATCAAAAGGACAAAAGCATTTCAGTGTCAGAGAACAATTTGGTGTTTCTTTATTCCACATATTAAATAAAATGCCATTATTAATCTATACTTTATGGTTCTATTATTGCGTAATTAAGCATTCCATCATGTCGCCAAAGTGATAATGACAGAATCTTCACAATAGTTTTCTGAAATGCTAATTATCATACATGTAATTGTTTGACCATAAAAAAAGAAATAAAAATTTAATCCACCAGCCTACATGCTTGCAAATTTTCGACTACCGTCCTAGCGGTTTCACAATCAAGCTATCTCAATTTTTCGCTAGGTAATAAAGAAATAATAAGTAAAACCTTCACACTAAAGGTTTTGCGTGAAATTAAACGCGTGGTACTTCCAATACGGTATACCTCTTGGATAAGTCGATCCTTGTGTACATCCTATTATAGGACATGGATTAGTTTGGCATATCTATGTGCACATCACGGTATAACACTTGGACTTCTCCAGCCGATCTCGTGTACATAAGGATATACCACTTGGACTAGCCTTGCTGATCTTTGCGTATATCACGGTATGCCACTTGGACTAGTCCCGCCGATCTTTGTGTACATCGTTGTACCACCTGGACTAGTCTTGCCGATCTTTGCGTATATCACGGTAGACCACTTGGACTAGTCCGGCCGAATAGCCCTCAAAAGGTGAAAGCTGACCCGTCATGTGGCTTGTGTGGCAAAAGGGCAAACATACATGACATCCTGTCAGTATGTTTCGTAGCCGTGGCGGATAAAGATGGCGACATGAGCAGGTGCTGGCAGCGGCGCTGGATGTTCTACGGCAATGCAAGGCTAAGCACACAAGTGGCTCAAATTTTAAATCATTTGTCAAGGCAAAAATCCAGCAGAAGAATAGATCGACGTAAGGTGGTGCTTCCGGCAGGAGTGCCGGTGGTATCTATGGGTGATGACGGATAGCTACAGATGGGTGATGGCGGATAGCTACAGATGGGTGCTGACAGATAGCTACAGATGGGTGATGACGGATAGCTACAGATGGGTGATGACGGATAGCTACAGATGGGTCATGACGGATAGCTACAGATGGGTGATGACGGATAGCTACAGATGGGTGATGACGGATAGCTACAGATGGGTGATGACGGATAGCTACAGATGGGTGATGACGGATAGCTACGGATGGGTGATGACGGATAGCTACAGATGGGTGATGACGGATAGCTACAGATGGGTGATGACGGATAGCTACAGATGGGTGATGACGGACAGCTACAGATGGGAGATGACGGATAGCTACAGATGGGTGATGACGGATAGCTACAGATGGGTGATGATGGATAGCTACAGATGGGTGATGATGGATAGCTACAGATGGGTGATGACGGATAGCTACAGATGGGTGATGACGGATAGCTACAGATGGGTGATGACGGATAGCTACAGATGGTCTGGATTAGACAAAATTTCCATATGGCATAGCTGTGATCAATGCACGGGCTAGACTGAGTGCTGTACTTAAGCAAACAACACCAGTGTGATGCTGAAGCTGACAGCAAAGTGGAGAGAAAGAGTGCATAGAAGAGATCCACGAGTAGAAATGTTCCATGAGCTCAAGCTGACAGTAACATGGGGGAGAAAGAGTGTATAGAAGAGGTCTATGAGTGGAAGATGTTCCATGAGCACATGCTGATAGCATGGGGAGAAAGAGTGTATAGAAGAGGTCTATGAGTGGAACATATTCCATGAGCACATGCTGATAGCATGGGGAGAAAGAATGTATAGAAGAGGTCTATGAGTGGAACATGTTCCATGAGCACATGCTGATAGCATGGGGAGAAAGAGTGTATAGAAGAGGTCTATGAGTGGAACATGTTGAACATGTTCCATGAGCACATGCTGATAGCATGGGGAGAAAGAGTGTATAGAAGAGGTCTATGAGTGGAACATGTTCCATGAGCACATGCTGATAGCATGGGGAGAAAGAGTATATAGAAGAGGTCTATGAGTGGAACATGTTGAACATGTTCCATGAGCACATGCTGATAGCATGGGGAGAAAGAGTGTATAGAAGAGGTCTATGAGTGGAACATGTTGAACATGTTCCATGAGCACATGCTGATAGCATGGGGAGAAAGAGTGTATAGAAGAGGTCTATGAGTGGAACATGTTGAACATGTTCCATGAGCACATGCTGATAGCATGGGGAGAAAGAGTGTATAGAAGAGGTCTATGAGTGGAACATGTTGAACATGTTCCATGAGCACATGCTGATAGCATGGGGAGAAAGAGTGTTTAGAAGAGGTCTATGAGTGGAACATGTTCCATGAGCACATGCTGATAGCATGGGGAGAAAGAGTGTATAGAAGAGGTCTATGAGTGGAACATGTTGAACATGTTCCATGAGCACATGCTGATAGCATGGGGAGAAAGAGTGTATAGAAGAGGTCTATGAGTGGAACATGTTGAACATGTTCCATGAGCACATGCTGATAGCATGGGGAGAAAGAGTGTATAGAAGAGGTCTATGAGTGGAACATGTTGAACATGTTCCATGAGTACATGCTGATAGCATGGGGAGAAAGAGTGTATAGGAGAGGTCTATGAGTGGAACATGTTGAACATGTTCCATGAGCACATGCTGATAGCATGGGGAGAAAGAGTGTATAGAAGAGGTCTTTGAGTGGAACATGTTCCATGAGCACATGCTGATAGCATGGGGAGAAAGAGTGTATAGAAGAGGTCTATGAGTGGAACATGTTGAACATGTTCCATGAGTACATGCTGATAGCATGGGGAGAAAGAGTGTTTAGAAGAGGTCTATGAGTGGAACATGTTGAACATGTTCCATGAGTACATGCTGATAGCATGGGGAGAAAGAGTGTATAGGAGAGGTCTATGAGTGGAACATGTTGAACATGTTCCATGAGCACATGCTGATAGCATGGGGAGAAAGAGTGTTTAGAAGAGGTCTATGAGTGGAACATGTTGAACCTGTTCCATGAGTACATGCTGATAGCATGGGGAGAAAGAGTGTATAGGAGAGGTCTATGAGTGGAACATGTTGAACATGTTCCATGAGCACATGCTGATAGCATGGGGAGAAAGAGTGTATAGAAGAGGTCTTTGAGTGGAACATGTTCCATGAGCACATGCTGATAGCATGGGGAGAAAGAGTGTATAGAAGAGGTCTATGAGTGGAACATGTTCCATGAGCACATGCTGATAGCATGGGGAGACAGAGTGTATAGAAGAGGTCTACGAGTGGAACATGTTCCATGAGCACATGCTGATAGCATGGGGAGACAGAGTGTATAGAAGAGGTCTACGAGTGGAACATGTTCCATGAGCACATGCTGATAGCATGGGGAGACAGAGTGTATAGAAGAGGTCTACGAGGGGAAAATGTTCCATGAGCACATGCTGATAGCATGGGGAGAAAGAGTGTATAGAAGAGGTCTACGAGGGGAAAATGTTCCATGAGGTCTAGTTGACAGCAACATGGGGAGACAGAGTGTATAGTATGTCTACAAGCGGAAAATTTTGAAGTACCATGAACTGGTGGAGGATTGGCACAAACAAGGCTGGATGACTGGATGCGGCAGCTTCCGAAATGTAGCGTTCTATAACTCTTGTTGTATTGGGAAAGAAAAACAGTGACTGAGGCAGATAATAGGGCCGAGAGCTTTCTGTAGATCTAGAACAGAAAGGACAAGGAAAGATGCCTACCAGATCCCGGTAGGACCGGATCATCCAGTTCCATTCATATTTTAACAGATCGATGGATCCATAATTTGCATTTTTTAGTGATTTTTAAAAGCTCTTAGGCAACTCAGTTACGTTGTTTTTTTTCTTTCTTTGTTTCTTTTAAATGATTTGTGAAGAAAATCGTGGTCGAATTGTCAAACTTTTTGAGACGAGTTTGTCTGCTTTTAAAAAGTTAAGTGCCAACACAAACAAGAAATTGCTTGAGACAAATAAAAAATCACTCTGCTACTGAACTTTTTATTCTTCAACGGTTTTTTATACAGGTAAAATATGTAAAAAATAAACAGAATAATACCACAACGTTTAGCAGTTCGTGAAGATTAACCGACTAAAAATGACGTGTTTAGCAAGCGTAACTTGGCTCGTGGTTCGTATGCATTGAGCACTCGGCTTTCCTCGGAAACCACACCGAAATGTTCCGAGTCGTAAGCCTTACAGCAGCAGAAAAACCACTAAACATTCGAGCTATCAAATATTTCCAAAAATCAAGTTGTAAATTACAACCTGAGCATAAAATTACTGCCGTTTTTCAGCAATAAACGAGAGAGAAAAAAGTACTTCACTGCAACCTTTCGCATAGCTTCTCGGTCATAAAGATGTTTGTTTATTTGTTTATTATATTTGTTTATATGTACGCCTGACACTGCATTTCCATGTATAAACACACACATAAATGTGCACGTTTTCCAGACAGGTTCCCTCAAGTGCTCAAGTTTAAAATCAAGCTAGCTCATTGGACGGTTTTTTATATTATTATTATTATCATGTGAAGATGTTTTTTTTCTCAAGGCATTCAGTGGATGCCAAACCCTAACACATACAGACCTACAAACCACCGTACTACAATCACAGCGGTTCGGCATCGAAACATTCGCTCGCTTTTTTTAATGATAACAGTTCTAAAAATAAGTAAATCACAGTCTTTCTAATTCCATTTTTTCTACAGTTTATTTCTTTTTTTTCTTCCCCGATTTTTTGCCTTTGCCTTTCTTCTTCTTCTTCTTGGAGTAAGGCCCGAGGCCTCGCCGCACCATGACGCCTCGCCACCACGACTGTACCTGTACAACACGACACAGTGACGTCATACATACGTCATACACCTGTCATATACCGTCATACACACGTCATATCACTGTCATACACACGTCATATACCGTAAGGCTCGAGGCCTCGCCGCACCATGACGCCTCGCCACCACGACTGCACCTGTACAATACGACACAATGACGTCATATGCACATCATACACACGTCATATACACGTCATACACAGGCCATATACCGTCACACACGCGTCATATACCGTCATAAACATGTCAAATACCGTCCTGCACACGTTACAAACATGTCATATACCGTAATACACATGTCATACACACGTCATATACCGTCACACACATGTCATATACCGTCATGCACACGACATGTGATAAGCAACAACGCATGACCCCCCACCACACAGTGACGTCATAGACACGCCATACACACGTCATATAACGTCATACACACGGCATGTGCTAGGCAACAACGCATGACCCCTCGCCACACAGTGACGTCATAGACACGCCATACACACGTCATATAACGTCATACACACGGCATGTGCTAGGCAACAACGCATGACCCCTCGCCACACAGTGACGTCATAAACACGCCATACACACGTCATATACCGCCATACGCGCGGCATGTGCTAGGCAACAACGCATGACCCCTCGCCACACAGTGACGTCATAGACACGCCATACACACGTCATATAACGTCATACACACGGCAAGTGCTAGGCAATAACGCATGACCCCTCGCCACACAGTGACGTCATATACACGCAATACACACGTCATATAACGTCATACGCACGACATGTGCTAGGCAACAACGCAGCAACCCAACCAACTGAAATTCCTAATTCCCTTGATGAAAATTCTACTTCTATTTTCAATTTAATTAATATGCTGTTTTATTATTATTAAATATTAAATTATAAAAATAAAAGAATAAATGAAAAAATAAATAAAATTTTCTAATCTATTTTTACTGGTTCTGAACTTCATTTACACATTTTTTACACCTTTTTCCAACTTTTTATTAGCTAATTAATTAATTATTCGTCCCAATGGCCAGACAACAACAACAATAAATGATAATAATTATTATTATTATAATTAATTAAACAATGAATGAATTGATCACTGATCATGACGACGCTCTCGCGTGGAGGGTGGTGACGTACCCTGACGGAGGACTTGAGCTCCTCGGCCTCCTGCTCCGCCTTGCGGCGCGCTTTCTCCTTCTCGACGCGGTCCTCCACCACCACCTGCTCGTATTCCGCGTACTGACAACCGAAACAATAACGAGACATTGAAAATCAGGGATGGTGCGGGGAAAGAGGGGGAAAAACCCGGAAAATCAGTTAACGAAAAAAACGGGAAAATCAGCTAACGAAAAAAAACCGGAAAATCAGCTAACGGAAAAAATCCGGAAAATCAGCTAACGAAAAAAAACCCGGAAAATCAGCTAACGGAAAAAGCCCAGAAAATCAGCTAACGAAAAAAAACCCGGAAAATCAGCTAACGGAAAAAACCCCAGAAAATCAGCTAACGGAAAAAACCGGAAAATAAGCTGACGGATAAAAAACCGGAAAATCAGCTAACGCATTTTAGTTCTTTAGAAAGCCATCAGCGCCCCTTTTGGGCACCAAGTTGCAGCAGAATTCCGAAAAATTAAAATGTTGCTAATAATTGAAGTAAAGCTTTCCAGAAGTTTATTCAAAACGCACCCGACAAGATTAGTTAATTCAATTTGTTATTTGAGAAATAAGTTCAGTCCCCTTACCCCCTCCCCCTCCTCCCCTCCCCTCAACGTCATCTCAATATCTCACCGGATATGCATCGATCTCTAAATTGACCTTTTAAAGAAAAGAAAAAAAACCCGGAAAAGTACCATCCCTGGAAAATCCAAGATGGCGGCACCGTCACCTTGTAATTGCATCAAGATTAAAATAATAATTTGACATTTATGACGTTTATTTTATTTATTGAACTCGTGCAAACTGTTAACTTTTGAGCCAATATATTTTCGTAACCGGTCAAAAAATATTTACACGTTGACACGAAATATATACTTCGTTACGATATCTGTAGTCTTCTGGGTTCTGGAAAATACTGAAAAATGATTGACTTGCGAATCGACCAATCAGATTACAGTCTTGACCCAAGTAATGCAACAAAGTCACAAAGTAACTCATTGTATGATTTATGGTGCGTGGACAAGAAAATAACAATAATAAAATGAATAATTTTTTATTTTATTTCATTATTTTTTCTTTTTGCAGTACACACGACGAATAGATGCGCACCACCGTATGTCTGACTCCTCCAGTGTCGTGACGTCATGCTGACACGAACGTCACACTAACACATACGTCACACTAGCACGAACTTCACATTAATATAAGCGTAACACTAGCACGAACGTCACACTAACATGAACATCACACTAGTGCGAACGTCACTCTAGCACGAACGTCACACTAGCACGAACGTCACACTAACACGAACGTCACACTAACACGAACGTCACACTAGCACGAACGTCACGCTAACATGAACGTCACACTAGCACGAACGTCACACTAACATGAACGTCACACTAGCACGAACGTCACACTAGCACGAACGTCACGCTAACATGAACGTCACACTAACATGAACGTCACACTAGCACGATCCTCACACTAGCACGAACGTCACACTAACACGAACGTCACACTAACACGAACGTCACACTAACACGAACGTCACACTAGCACGAACGTCACGCTAACATGAACGTCACACTAGCACGAACGTCACACTAACATGAACGTCACACTAGCACGAACGTCACACTAGCACGAACGTCACGCTAACATGAACGTCACACTAGCACGAACGTCACACTAACATGAACGTCACACTAGCACGATCCTCACACTAGCACGAACGTCACACTAACACGAACGTCACACTAGCACGAACGTCACGCTAACATGAACGTCACACTAACATGAACGTCACACTAGCACGATCCTCACACTAGCACGAACGTCACACTAACACGAACGTCACACTAACACGAACGTCACACTAGCACGAACGTAATTAACATGGACGTGGTCAATTAACCAGGCCAGTCTAAAGTGCGAGGTGTGAAGCGTGAAGTGTAAATTTTACAGTGTAAAGTGTGAAGTGTTAAGGAAGGGCGGGGAGGGCGGGGGGGGGGGGGTGAAGGAAGGCGGTGTATTTGGGAGGAGCAATGTGGCCCACCCCAGCCTTCTTCTCGGATCCCTGTCACGTGACACCTACTAGTTTGGTGAGTTCCTGGAGCCGCTCCAGATCCTTGGCCTTAGAAGCGATGAGGATGTCAAGGTCCTTCTGCTTGGCCTCGACGTCACGGTCGTACTTGTTCATCCAGTGCTCCACCATCTTCTGTAGGCGCTGTAACCAGGGGATATCAGCGGAAATAACCGGAAATTACCGGATATAACCGATCGCCATGTCTGTCCACCAACACAAACCGTTATTATGTGATCCATGTATGGGGATATCAGCGGAAATAACCGGAAATTACCGGATATAACCGATCGCCATGTCTGTCCGTTATGTCCGTTACTATGTGCTCCTTGTCCGGGGACATAAGTGGAAATAACCGGAAATCACCGGATATAACCGATCGCCATGTCTGTCCGTTATATCCGTTACTATGTGCTCCTTGTATGGGGGCATCAGCGGAAATAACCGGAAATCACCGGGAAAAAAACTGATCGTGACGTCTGTTCTTTTCTATACATTATACGAAAATTCTACACATATAACAAATTTACAATTACATATTTTTTTCATGAGAAAGAAAAAAATATTCGCTAAGATGGAAAATGTTTTACATAAAGCACCAATTACTGAAATCCTGCTTCACTCTCAAAGAAATTGATTTAGATGAAAAAATATATATATGCATTACGTCAGTGTGCGTTCTGAGGTAAGACTCGATTTCCATATTAACTCGATTCTCATCTTCCACCTTCAGGCCTAGAGCCTGGAAACAAATAAAATGGCACACGATTAAGTACATACATTAAAATATGACATTTGAAAAAACCGCAGTTTCGTAAACATTGTGACCAGTCGTAAAAGCGATGACAATACAAAGGTGGAATCAGAAAGCTGCTAATATTGACAAACTGTGTATTTGGTGGAGGTTCTCCTTTGATGACATGGTTATCAGATTTCAAATGCTTTATTTGCTGCACAAACAGTATTGTTTTTTGGGTTTTTTTCTGAACTTTATCCGTCTTTTTCATTTTTTGCCAATACATTGGCCAAATTTCACCCATAACCAATAACCAAATGCTAATGTCCCGTTGAAGAGCTAACTGGGATCATCCCGTTAAATCCTAAAATCATTGAACTTTTTACTGTTATGCAAGTAGCATTTTTCCTGGCTGGGGGGGGGGGGAGTAGGGACGGGGGGGGGAGTGGGGAGGCGGAGGAAGTGGCGAGGCGGGCGATGAGCGGCGAGGCGGGGGGGGGGGCGGTGTAAGATGCAGATTTATCTCTATTTGACCCTTGAGTTGGTCCTCGTTCATGGCCGGGCGGGGGTAGGCGAGACGGGTGGGGGGGGGGGACTGGCTAGGCGGGGGGGGGGGCGGGTTAGGATGCAGATTTACCTCTGTTTGATGCTTCAGCTGGTCCTCGTACATGGCCGGCTGGGGGGGGGGGGGGAGGGTGGAGAACAGGGTCGCGGGGGGACTGACGAGGCGGGGGGCGGGGGGAGGGGTTAGGATGCAGAGCTACCTCTATTTGATCTTTGAGCCCGTCCTCGTTCTTGGCCTGGCGGGGGGGGGGGGGAGGGAGGGCGCGGGGGGGGGGGGAGGCCGACGAGGCGGTGTGGGGGGGGGAGCGTTACCTCTATTTGATCCTTGAGCTCGTCCTCGTTCATGTTGCACCGTTTCTGTGTCTGCGCCATGCTCACCTCCGCGCACTTCTTGATGTACTTGCCTGAAAGTACACACCAAATATATACCCGCGATGACGTCAGGTACTTAGGTACTTAAACATGTAGACACGAAACACACCTCGCGATGACGTCAGGTACTTAGATACTTAAACATGTAGACACGAAACACACCCCGCGACGACGTCAGGTACTTAGATACTTAAATAAGTGGACACGAAACACATCCCGCCATGACGTCAGGTACTTAAACAAGTAAACACGAAACACAACCCGTGATGACGTCAGGTACTTAGGTACTTAAACAGGTGGACACGAAACACACCCCGCGATGACGTCAGTACTTAGGTACCTAAACAAGTAGAGAGGAAACACAGCCCGCGATGACGTCAGTACTTAGGTACTTAAAGCAGTAGAGAGGAAACACAGCCCGCGATGACGTCAGTACTTAGGTACTTAAACAAGTAGAGAGGAAACACAGCCCGCGATGACGTCAGTACTTAGGTACTTAAAGAAGTAGACACGAAACACAGCCCGCGATGACGTCAGTACTTAGGTACTTAAACAAGTAGAGAGGAAACAGAGCCCGCGATGACGTCAGGTACTTAAAGAAGTAGACACGAAACACAGCCCGCGATTACGTCAGTACTTAGGTACTTAAACAAGTAGAGAGTAAACACAGCCCGCGATGACGAAAGTGCACTTCGAATGACCAGCACATTGCACAATCGATATCTAGCTCCATGACGCACCCCCCTCCCCACCCGAGGCCTCGCTATGACAACTCCTTCCCCGCCATAGGCCACACCACGACGCACTCCCCCCCCCCCCCCGACCCCGCCACAGGCCACATCACGACGCACTCCCCCCCTCTCCCCACCATAGGCCACACCGTGACACCCCCCTCCCCCCTCCCACCACAGGCCAGACCGTGACACCCCCACCCTCCCCACCATAGGCCACACCGTGACACCCCCCTCCCCCTCCCCCCCCCCCACCACAGGCCACACCGTGACACCCCCACCCTCCCCACCATAGGCCACACCGTGACACCCACCCCCCCCCCCACCACAGGCCACACCGTGACACCCCCCCTCCCACCCCCCACCACAGCATGACACCCCTCCCTCCCCACCACAGCCACACCACGACGCACCCTCCATGTTGGTCTTGGCCTTCATCTCCTGCAGCTGGTCCTTGTAATGGGCAATCATCTCGCTCCTCTGTTGCAGCTCCACCTCCTTCTCTTTCTTCACGTCCTGGAGTTGACGCTGCAGCAGGCGCACCTTCTTCCGGCCTTCCTCCTCCCTGTCACAACAGTCACGCCTTTACCTCACGAGAGGTCACACCACGACGCACTCCCCCCCCCCCCCCCCCGCCGTCCCCACCACAGGCTTTCCTCCTCCCTGTAACAGGCAGGCCTTTGTCTCACGAGGGGTCACACCATGACGTACCCCCCCCCCCCCGCCCGTCCCCACCACAGGCCACAAGCGCACCTTCTTCCGTGAATTCCTCCTCCCCTTCACAACAGACACGGATTTACCTCAAGTGGAACTCCCGTCCAAAAAAAAAATATATGTTTTAACTTTCTTCTCTACATTCCCGCTGTTGAACGACACTGTTGGTGAACGGGCGACAGAGCGTTGCGTCCCTAAACCACTTAATGGCTCTACTGTACCGTCTATCGATTCCAAGTTGCGGTCCCCTCCCCCCACGCCCCCACACTCCGGTGTATCGGCCACTGAGGTTACTCGAGTCTGCTACATAAGTTTTGGAAAATGCGGTAATCTGATTGGTCGATTCCAAAATCAATAATTTTTTCAATGTTGAGCGGAACACAAATGTAGATAGAGATAGCGGTTATTCATAATCAAAACGCTAGACAAACTGTGTACTGAACAGCCCTCCCTCCCCCACCCCTAGATAAATTGTGTACCAAATAGCCCTCTCCCCTCCCATCCCTAGACAAATAGTGCAAATAAACAGCCCTCCCTCTCCCTCCCCCTAGACAAATTGTGTACCAAACAGCCCTTCCTCCCCCACCCCTAGATAAATTGTGTACCAAACAGCCCTTCCTCCTCCACCCCTAGATAAATGTAGTAACAAACAGCCCTCCCACTCCCTCCCCTAGACAAAATGTGTACCAAACAACCTCCCTTCCCCCCCCCCCCCCCCAGGCAAACTGTGTAACAAACAGCGCTCCCTCCTCCCTCCCCTCTAGACAAGTTGTGTAACAAACAGTCCTCCCCTCCCCCCACACCCACCCCCGTAGATTTGTGCAAAAAACAGCATACATTGACTTTTTTGTGTCAACATGAAGAAATCATCAACCATGCAGTTTCGAAAATTTTGAATAATATTTTATTGTTGACTTGAGATAAAGTGAATATCTGCTGCAGTGTTTGGCGAGATAGAGGGAGCACTGACTTGAGAGTTTGGCGAGTAGAGGGGAGCACTGACTTGAGAGTTTGGCCAGTAGAGGAGCACTGACTGAGAGTTTGGCCAGTAGAGGGAGCACTGATTTGACAGTTTGGCGAGTAGAGGGAGCACTGACTTGACAGTTTGGCCAGTAGAGGGAGCACTGACTTGACAGTTTGGCCAGTAGAGGGAGCACTGACTTGACAGTTTGGCCAGTAGAGGGAGCACTGACTTGACAGTTTGGCCAGTAGAGGGAGCACTGACTTGACAGTTTGGCCAGTATAGGGAGCACTGACTTGACAGTTTGGCCAGTAGAGGGAGCACTGACTTGACAGTTTGGCGAGTAGAGGGAGCACTGACTTGACAGT
>OX457034.1:1042874-1087632 GCA_949752745.1 Protula sp. h YS-2021
CGCCACACCGGTGTACACAACGCCACACCTGTGTAAACAACGCCGCACTTGTGTACACAACGCCACACGTGTGTACACAACGCCGCACGTGTGTACACAACGCCACGCCTGTGTACACAACGCCACACCTGTGTACACAACGCCACACGTGTGTACACAACGCCACACCTGTGTACACAACGCCGCACTTGTGTACACAACGCCACACCTGTGTACACAACGCCACACCTGTGTACGCCACGCCACACCTGTGGACACAACGCCACACCGGTGTACACAACGCCACACCTGTGTACACAACGCCACACTTGTCTACGTCACGCCACGACTACAAGCCGGGTAAGGGCACTTGTAAAGTCCCGTACGAACTAGCCGCCAGGGGCCGAATTCCCCGGGGATCAGGGGGATAACGGCTGAGTGGTGATAGCACCATGACAACTCGAAAGGCACATACCTGCTGCCTGGGTATACATGTGATTAGTCAATCAGCATAACAATCTAAACAATATTCATAAATAAACAAACACGACGATGTACAAGCACAAAATATCCGAGTGCGAGAAATTCGAAAAAAAAAACCTTATTTCCTTGTTCGGTGTCTGGTAACGGTTACTAGTCCCTAAAAGCATGAATAAAACGGGTAAATATGTGTACCTCGGGTACTCATAGGTAACTATGTATGGCTCGGGTACTCGTGTACCACTCTGTACTGGGAGTACAGCTGAAAACAAACACAGTGGCACCTTGAACCGAGCCGCAGGAGTTACTCAGGAGTTATTCAGTTATACCTGAACCGAGCGCGCAGGAGTTACTCGGGAGTTATTCAGTTATACATATATGTATAGGTGCACTAATTTGTTACAGGAAAACAATGGCTTTATTGCACTTTACAACAAGAAAATCCTGGGACATTTTGCCGCAACCCCCCCCCCCTCCCCCCCCCCCCCCCCTGCGTCACGAAATTTCAATTTCTCCTGTTTTACTGCCTAAAGGATAGGGCACGCTTCATATCCAAAAGGGGACATACGCAAAAATATACAATCGGGCGATTCCTCCATGCAAGACACAGCCAGGCATACTTCGAGTCTATTGCCTATTTTTTTTATCCATAACTTAACAACTCCAGAATGACTCGTATAGATGCGCAACCTCCGTTTCTCAATATACATTTTGCAAAAAGTGGAGTCTTTTTTTTTTTTTGCAAGTATACAACTGCTGATTGAAATGTGTAAGTTAAGTTACACCTAAAAAAAAAAACTTAAATGAATAAATATATTTAAAAAAACAAACAAACAAACAAAACAAGAAGAAACTAGTGTCAAGAAATTGATGTCACGTGATGTCAAGCTGTGCTGCGAAAGTGCGAGAACTCGAATCAACGTCACCTGTCTTCCTGTTTGCTGTGTTGTGGGAACTATCAACTAAATCTAGGCCGTTCGTGTGATGACTACAAGCTTACTATTGTGCTTCGACTAGGGCAAGAGCCTTTATAGGATAAAAGTGCTGGGAGGAAAGATCGTGAGTGAACCAGGTGTGGCATAAACCCGCGCCAGTGTAAAAGAGGGGTCGTACTGGTTGGAGATGAGAAATGTTGTCGGGGAACGGGGGGGGGGGTAAGTTTTTTTTTTTTTTTGGGGGGGGGGGGGAGTTGCAGTCGTAGACAGCGTCAGGCACCGTCACTCCATGACAAGGCACTCGACACTTGAACTGACCACACTGGGGTCTGATGACGTCACTGGGCAGGGGGGGGGGGGTATGACGTCACACTTGGTAGAGTTCTTTCTTGATGTCATCGGGTTCTTCTTTCTGCCAGTTTTGAAAAATCGCCGCCTACGAAAAATACGAATGAATACGAATGAATAACCACACAACATTCTCTCACAATAACCACACAACATTCACAATAACCACACAGCATTCTCTCACAATGAGAACACAAGATTCTCTCACAATAACCACACAACATTCTCTGACAAATTCTTCAATTTTGATTCGACTTTGAAACAATATATAATACATTTACAATTTCTACACTTACACTGAGGTTTTAGAGGGTTGTTATACCCGTGGGATCGGGAGTGGGGGTGTTACCTGGAATGTAACACTCGTGGTTTGAGGTGCGAGGGAGAGGGGTGATTAGGATCGAAAGCATCAGCTGGAAGGCGAGTTAGGGAGGAAGGCCTGGGCTGGATAGCAGCATTAATGCCGTGTTGCCAGGGATGTACTACTTGTGGTTTGGGGGAGGCGGGGGATGGGGTGTTACTTCGGATGTAATACTCGTGGTTTTGGAGGGGGTGTTAGCTTGGATGTAATCCTCGTGGTTTGGAGGTAGGGTGGGGGGGGGGGGGGTCGTTACCTGGGCTGCCAGTTTCTTGTGCAGGTCTTTCATGCTGGGCTCTAGCTTCTCGCCCTTCGAGTCCGGGGTGGCGGCGCTGCTGGCGCTGGCGGCGCCTGCCGTTAAGGCGCTTAGATCAAGCACTGCTCCTTCGCTATCTGCACCACAACATCAAGCACCAAGTGTTGACAATCAATTGCATTCTCGCTTCATGCCATTATGCTTTCATGTTAAACGTTTAATGGCGTCGACTTCTAAGATTTCTCAAAACTGAAACACCCAGCGAATAATCACACAAAACTGAAAAGAAATCCGATACAAATTGTGGGAGTAAAAACCATTTGTGTGTGTAAAATTTAGGCAAAATTTGGAGACAATCCGACTAAAATTGTGGAGGAAAAAGGCTGTGGAAAATTGGCTACCAAAAAATTTAAAAAATGTCCCTTCATTTGGCCAGTTTTTGGTCGATCGCCAAAAAATGTAAAACAGGCCTACCCAGTAAAGATTCGTAGCAAATTTGAAAGGAATCCGAACCAAGTTGTGGAAGAAGTATTTTGAAAATAACCTACTAAAAAGTTTGCTTTTGGATCGCCAAAAAATCATTCACTTCCCAACACAGGGCACCCTAGTGAACAATTTATGCAAAATTTGAAGGTGATCCGATCAAAATTGTAGAAGAAGCAGAAGTATTCTTAAACTGGCCACCAAAAGTTCATAGATGCTCCCCATTTAGTCTATTTTTGTGGGATCGCCAAAAAACTTAATTTGTTTAAAGAGAGAAATATCTAGGGAACAACCGTAAACAACGGAAAGGGATCCGACCAAAGTTGTGGGAGAAGAAGCATTTTGAAAATTGACAACCAAAAAATTTAAAATGCCGCCCCCCCCCCCCCCCCCCCCCGATGTAGCCAGTTTTTGGCGGATCGGATATTATTGTTCGGTCAAATGTGTACTATTTCGCCTCTGAGAAACAGGTTCTCATTTGAAATGTTGACTTAAATGTTGAGCAACTACTTACTGGACTTGGCATGCGAGATGACCTTGTCGAGGTCACGGTGCTGTAGCTGCGGGGTCAGAGGCCCGCCCGCCGTGCCGGGAGTGGTGGGCGGCATGCTGGGCGCGGGCGAGACGAGGGAGGGTCGCGGCGAGTGCAGCGGCGACGAGAAGAGGCTGTTGACGCTGCTCGTGCGACTCAGCGAAGTGGCGGTGGCGTTCGTGTGGCGGTTGAGCACCCGCACCATGGCGTCACGCTCCGCTAGTTGTAGCTCAAGCGTCTTTACTCTGGAAGGAAGCACAGTCAGAATCTGGCTACGACACCGGTTCAAAACGACGGTTTTTGTGCTGGCAACGTGACTTGGTTGCCCAAATTATACTTGTAGCCAAATTTCACAATTTACAAAAAAAAATATTTTATTTGTAATAATATATCTGTACTAAAAATCATGAAATAAAAATAAAACCACATCTGAGTTTGAACTGATCCCAAAAGCCCTCCCTCTAGCCTAAGACACTGTTCGCCTTTCAGACTCGAATGCTTTCAGACTCGTGCCTTTCACGCTCGTGTTTCCACTGCTACGGGGGGGGGGGGGGGTTAGAACCACCGCCCCCTCCCACCCCACGCTCGTGTACTTTCACACTCGTGCCTTTCACACTCGTGTTTCCACTGCTGCGGGGGGGGGGGGTTAGGACCAGCCCCTCCCACCCCCCGCTCGTGTACTTTCACACTCGTGCCTTCAACGCTCGTGTTTCCACTGCTACGGTGGGTGGGGGGGGGGGGGGGGCAGGACCAGCCTCCCCCCCCCCCCCGCTCGTGTACTTTCACACTCGTGCCTTTAACGCTCGTGTTTCCACAGCCACGGGGGGGGGGGGGGGGAAGGGATTAGGACCACCGCCCTCTCCCCCCCCCCCCCGCCCCGCTCGTGTACTTTCACACTCGTGCCTTTAACGCTCGTGTTTCCACTGCTGCGGGGGGGGGGGGAGGGGTAGGGATTAGGGCCACCGCCCCCTCCCTCCCCCCCCCCCCGCTCGTGTACTTTCACACTCGTGCCTTTAATGCTCGTGTTTCCACTGCTACGGTGGGGGAGGGGGGGTAGGACCAGCCCCCCCCCCCCCCCGCTCGTGTACTTTCACACTCGTGCCCCAACGCTCGTGTTTCCACTGCTGCGGGGGGGGGGGGAGGGGTTAGGACCACCGCCCCCTCCCCCCCCCCCCCGTTCGTGTACTTTCATCACCGTACTTGGCCTCCAGCTCGGCGGTGGACATCTTGGCCTTGTAGACTTCCTCCAGGTGCCTCAGTCTGTCGGCGCGGGATTGCTCAATCAGGCGCTCCGTGTCGTGGCTGCTCATCTCCAGCGCCGCGATGCGCGCGTCCCTAAAACACGCGCAAAAAAGCACTCCCTCTCAAAACCCTTAAATTCCGCCAACATCACAGGGTTGAGATTTCGCGGTCGCCCGGTCGCCCAACTTTTGGCTCGGGCGATTAACTTTTTCGAGTTGGTCACCCGGAGTGGCGGGCGGGCGGGCCAGGACCAATGTGAGGCGGGTTAGACAAATTTAGCAAAAATTACGACGGGCGACTAACTTTTGTGCCGGGCGACTAACTTTAAAGTTGGTCGCCCGGGGGGAGAAAAGAAAATCAGGAACCGACTTTAGGTAGAAAGGTGGAGGGTGACATAATCGCCAAATACAGGCATGTTTTGATTACTAATACAGCTGTACTATAAACTGTTTTCTTTAAACTGCAACCTGTAAATGCCGAGATCTCCTTCCACACGAACCCCTCCCCAAGTTTTTCCGACTGCCCCTCCCCCCCACCCCTTCCCCCCCCCCCTCCGAATGAGGCACCCACTTCGACACGGCCAAGGCGCTTCCCCCCTCCCCCTACCGAATGAGGCACCCACTTGGCCACGTCCGCGGCACTCCCATCCCCACCCCTCCCCCCACCGAATCAGGCACCCACTTCGGCGCGGCCACCGCGTCGACGGCCAGGATGCGGAGCGCGCCTTCCTCGTAGAACTTCTGCTCCCAGTGCGCCACCTGCGCCTCCAGCCTCAGCTCGTTCG
This sequence comes from Protula sp. h YS-2021, assembly GCA_949752745.1. Classification (NCBI taxonomy): domain Eukaryota; kingdom Metazoa; phylum Annelida; class Polychaeta; order Sabellida; family Serpulidae; genus Protula; species Protula sp. h YS-2021. The sequence goes on from OX457034.1 coordinate 1,048,272, forward strand.
CCTCGCGCTCCTGCACCTGCCGCATGAGCGTCTGCACCTGCCGGCTTGGGCTCTCAGAGTCCGACGAGATCCCCTCGTCCGTATCGGAAGCCTTGCTGCCTACCTTGACCAGCTGTAAACATCATACCAGCGTTGTCGTTTTGAACAGACCTCTACATAAACTTCTACAGAGCGTTCCTACACTCGCTCAGTGTTTCTACTTAGCAACGATTTTACAATCCTGTATTTACGATAGACTTGAACTACATACTTTTTTCCACTTATTATCTTACAACGCTGCTCGCTGAAACCAGTCGTTTTATTTTTAGATAACCGATTCGTCGTATAAATTCTTATGACATTCGTAAATGCCTGACGACTTTTGGGCAGCGCCACACATTTGCAGCGCCGAGCACTTGTTTTGCCTTTGGGCGGCGCCACACATTTGCAGCGCCGAGCACTTGCCTTGATTTTAGGCGGCGCCACACATTTGCAGCGCCGAGCACTTGCCTTGCTGTGTTTCAGCACGCGGATTTCCTCCTCCAGCTTCTGGCGCAGCTTGAGCTCTATCGTCTGGCGCTTCTCCGTCGCCACCTGCAGCTGTGACAGCGCCGACTGAAGCTGCTCTATTTTCGTTTCGCGAATTCTGAGTCGAGACACCTGTACGTTCCCAAACAAAAAAAAAAAAATATCATGCCATCGTGGATCCAAGATGGCGGCAAGTGTGACCCTTAAATTGGGTCAAGGTCAAAATGAAAACAACCCAGTATTGCAGGTCATCTCTGTTCCAAATCTCACAGCAAACGGATAATCTGGATGATGGCCAGAGCCGGCGATGGGGGGACTGACAACGCCCAAACCTCAATTCCCCCTCCCAGTGGTGAAGGGCCGGTGGCGGGGTAATAATTTGTAGCGTTGCGGCGAAACTACACGAAGACCAATAAAGTTTTATAAATTTATATATTAATTAAATGCTACATAGCCTATTTGTAACCCATATACTTTGAATACTGTGAATCCGTTAACTAATAACGACTACTTCTTAAACGATGGTGGCCAGAAAAACTGAATCACGGGACAACGAGCAGACGGGTTTTTACAAAACTTCAACCACCCTCCCTCCCTCCGCCCCCTCTCTATTCCTCCGCCCCTCCACCCTCCCTCTCTAAGCCCCTTCCCCCCCTCCACCCTCCTACCTCCCTCCCCCCCGCCCTAAGCCAACCTTAGACGTGGGCAGGCGGCTGGTGGGTAGGGGGGGGATATCTGTTTCACCTAACAACGCACCTCGTCCTCGAGCTTGTACAGCTGGCCCTGGCTGCTCTTGAGCGCCTTCTCCAGCACGGTCACGTGACTGAGGCGCTCCTCGCTGCGCACTTTCTCCCCGGCGAGCTCGATCTCCGTGCGGTCTTTGGCCTTGTTCAGCTCGCGGTCTGCCAAAAAAAAAAACAAAATATTCCCAGCTTTTGAAAACATGCTAGTTACGTACACACTGTTAGGTACACACCGTTATGTACAACTATTGTGTACACGACACTTGCTCGGAGCAGCTTGGTTAACATGCCGGGGGCGGGGACGGGGGGGGGGTGGCGGGGAGTGGGTGAGGGGGTTGGCGCGCGAGGCGGGGGTTGGGAAGTACGACACTGACTGAGCAGCTTGGTCAGCATGCCGGAGGCGGGGAGTGGGTGTGAGGAGGGGGGCTGGCCCGCGGGGGGGGGGGGGAGGGAGGGCAGCATGACACTCACTCTGACTGAGCAGCTTGGTGAGCATGCAGTCCTTTTCTTTCAGTTCGCGCTTCAGCTCTGACTCAGCACTCGTGGAGAAGCTTGAGTTTTCTTTCTGAAGGTTTTTTTCCCGTTGCTCTGTAAACAATTCAAACTCTTCTTTTCACGAAGATCTTTTTTCTCTTACATGTCTTAACTAACCGTGTTGTCTCCATAATTTTATGAAATCCTCACTGTGGTCTCATCGAAAATTTCCCTTTCGCCCGCATATCATCCTGTGAAAACAGTTATGTTAATACTGCCACAGATTCCAAGGTAAACAAAGGCTTAATCTGCATAACTCACAAAAACTCGCAGCAACAACAAACTCACCCTTCAGTTCTTTATTGGCGTCCTTTAGTTTCTTGACTTCACAGCTCAGCTTGAAGCGCATGACTTTTTCCAGGCTTTCTTGTTTCTCTGAGTGTTTCACCAGGTTCCGATACTCGTCGCTAACCTTCTCTAATTCCGCTTCGAACTAAAACGAGGGCAAAAAAAAAATAAACTAGAGCAGTGTGCATAGCCCACATATTCCCCCCTCCCCCCCCCCAAATCAGTTAAACACGGCCATCAATAGTCAATCAAGAGCTGAAATTCTCCAAATCAAGCTTGTCCGTTTTCCTTGGACGGACCTGTGACGTACCTTCTGCAGCATGGCGACCTTGGCTTGCAGGCGCTTCAGGTCCTGGCCCAGTGACTGGTTCTCCTCCCCCTCCCTCCCCCCTCCCTCCCTCCCCTGTGACCGGCCTGTGACGTACCTTCTGCAGCTTGGCGACCTTGGCTTGCAGGCGCTTCAGGTCCTGGCGCAGCGACTGGTTCTCCTCCGACAGGCTCTCCACCATCTTGGTGGCGCGCATGGCGATATCGGCGTGGTCCACCTCGCCATTGCTCAGCTTGTTCCTGCCAATACCAAGCACACGTGTGAGAAAACGCGTCACTCAGCAACTTCAGGGTTCGCGCTGGGTTCTCAGGAAAGTGAGTCAAAAAAAAGGAAAGTGTGACTCAGTTGGGTCCAGAAAGACTCGGTGGGTTCCGAAACAGTGAGTCAGGGGTTGCTACCCCCGCCCCCCTTAAATCCTAAAAAAAATAGACCCCCAGCTGGCTTAGGAGCGCGCGCATGCCCTACTTCCACGCTGGTCCAAGTTAAACCCCTTCTTGCCCGAAAGCTGTATCCGCCAGCCCGCCTCCCCCACCCCGTCCCCTCCTCCCCATGAATCTCTATGAATACTGATCCTGGTAGACCCCTCCCCTCCCCGACTTACAGATGCACACGGAACGCACTGATTCCACACATGACCGGGATCAGCTCCTCCCCCCCCTCCCCCCCCGCCCGTGAATCTCTCTGCACTCACCTGCTGTCCTGGATATCAGAAGATGCTGGCTGCGGGTTTCTGTGACTAGACAAAGACTTAAACTGAACACCGTTCTCGTCCAGAAATAGACTCTGAACTGACGACTGTGGTGAATCTGGTTGCTGCTGCTGCTGCTGCTGTCTTGTCGGCGGCAGCTGGTCGAGCATCTCACACGATCGACTCAGCTCCTTCGAGTTCGAGTCCTTCAGCTGACCGCTCGCCGGCGCGCACGCGCCGCTTGCCTGTGGCTGCTGCCGCGCTTTCTCGCCGCAGCGCTGCGGTGGCGCTGTGCGCGGGCGCGGTAATCGCGTGGCGCTGCGAGACTGCGGCGGCGAGCGCAGTAATTTGCGCTGTTCCGACACCGACTTTTGCCCGCTCGCCGAAAACTTATTCAAAGCAGTCTGAAATCCCGACGGCACCTTGCCGCCCGGGACGTGCTTGAACACCTTATTGGCGTTATTATCGACCTCGGAAGACGACGTCGACATTGTCGACACGGTTGATAACGTATCATCTTTGGTGCTTTCTGGGACTACTTTTTTGGAGGATTCGTTGTGACTTTGGTGTGATGAGGCTTTGGCAAGTTTCTGCTGTTTCAACTGTGCGAAAGAAATAGCTCGGTCTTGAATGCGTTGTTTCGAATTAGCACTACTTGGCCGCATCGGCAATTGGCGAGACACGGACTGGCGGTCGGAGAACATATCCGGCGTGGCGCTTCGCAGCCGGTCCGTGGCCCGTACGTTACTGACATTGTCCATCTGCTGCTTGCTTAACTGCGAGCCGGACATACTTTTCGCAAGCTTAATCGGCGACGTATTTTGAGCGCTCTTCGTTTGACCTTGACCTGTACTTTCACCTTGATCTTCGCACGCTTGACTGAAAAGTTTAAATGGATTTAATTGTGTTTTTTGATTGACGTAGAAATGTCGCCATTTCTGAAAAGGATCTTGTTTCGAATTGACATCCAGGGGCTGCTCTTGTTTCGACTGATTCTGCTTCGGCTGAGAAACACTGAGCGCCTGCGGCATTGGCTGAGTATTCTTCACGTTATTATGGCGCTTGGCTGAGGAAGTCGGCTGAAACTCGTCCTGCTGCACAAACTCACCAAAGCTCGCTTGCTGTGGCTGTAAGATCGGAAACTGCGGTGCGGCACCCATTTGCTGAGGAACCGCCGCGAACGCCTTCGAGTTTTGATTCTGACTGGGGTTATAATACTGATTAGGATATGCCTGATGTTGGATAAAGGGCGGCTGCATGTGGTCGGGCGTGCTTGGCGTGGAGGGCGGTAACTGAGGCGGTCCCACGCACTGCGGTGTAGTGAACGGACCCTGAGGCATCGAGCCACCGGGGGCCCCGTAAGGCATCTGCGGTAACGCCGTGTACGTCGTCATATTGACGTCATCATGCTGGGACTGCATATTTCCTACAAATCAACATCAGAGCACGAAATAATGACCCGTAAAACTGTCGTCACTTTCTGACAGTGAATCACGACCGGTTCATTAACGACTGCCTCTCGTTTACATCACACCTGACGTCACTCCTGACATTACTCCTGACGTCACACCTGACATCACACCTGACGTCACATCTGACGTCACACCTGACATAACATCTGACATCACACCAGACCTCATACCTGACAAGTTACTATACCGGTAGTACCATGATCTATTTATAAACTAGCCAAAAAAAGTACAGTCTTCCCCCAACTCACCGGTCACATAGAAGGTGCTGGAGTTGGCCGACTTGACTTCGACAGCGGTGGCGGCCTGTACGCGGCCGCTGTAGCCGTGCGCCTCGGCGGGACTCGCCAGGATGCTCGTCTCCTCGCCCTGCGGGTCCTGGCGCATGGAGGTACAGAGGTTCTCGCACGACGAGAGTGACAGGTCCGTGCTGCCCGTCTCGCTACTCGCATAACTCTGGCGGTAACCTGTCCAATCACACAACAAATACAGCCCCTATTTTCTTCTCTTTATTTTCTCTTCTATTTTCCCTCAAACTTTACCGAAAAAAAAAAAAACAAACTTCTACATACAGACAAAAACTGTAACATAGACAGTAAAAGCAGAGGCGAACGGTCCAAAAACGTGTAATTTTCAATCTTAAGTAATGAATTTCATAAATGGTAAAACACTGTTGGTTCGCAAATATTAACACTTAACCGCCGTTTACACGAGTGGAGGTGCGGGCCGGAGACAAACATACGCAATACGGAACCCTGAACCCATAGCTTCGGAAGCACTGACCTGCACTGTGGAAGCCGGAGCTCGGCTGTCTATTCCCTGCACATTTTCGAGCACTGACCTGCACTGTGAAAGCCGGGGCTCGGCTGTCTATTCCCTGCACGTTTTTGAGCACTGACCTGCACTGTGAAAGCCGGGGCTCGACGGTCTATTCCCTGCACGTTTTCGAGCACTGACCTGCACTGTGAAAGCCGGGGCTCGACTGTCTATTTCCTGCACATTTTCGAGCACTGACCTGCACTGTGGTAGCCGGCGCTTGGCTCTCTATTTGCTGCACGTTTTCGAGCACTGACCTGCACTGTGGTAGCCGGCGCTCGGCTCCCTATTTCCTGCACGTTTTCGAGCACTGACCTACAATGTGGAAGCCGGGGCTCGGCCGTCTATTTCCTGCACGTTTTCGAGCACTGACCTGCAATGTGGAAGCCGGGGCTCGGCCGTCTATTTCCTGCACACTTTCGAGCACTGACCTGCACTGTGGAAGCCGGGGCTCGGCCGTCTATTTCCTGCACGTTTTCGAGCACTGACCTTGCAATGTGGAAGCCGGGGCTCGGCCGTCTATTTCCTGCACACTTTCGAGCACCGACCTGCACTGTGGAAGCCGGGGCTCGGCCGTCTATTTCCTGCACGTTTTCGAGCACTGACCTGTTTAAGCCAGCGCTCGGCCGTCTATTTCCTGCACACTTTCGAGCACTGACCTGCACTGTTTAAGCCGGGACTCGGCCGTCTATTTCCTACACGCTTTCGAGCACTGACCTGCACTGTGGAAGGCGGGGCTCGGCCGTCTATTTCCTGCACCCTTTCGAGCACTGACCTGCACTGTGGAAGCCGGCGCTCGGCTCTCTATTTCCTGCACGTTTTCGAGCACTGACCTGCACTGTTTAAGCCGGGGCTCGACCGTCTATTTCCTGCACATTTTCGAGCACTGACCTGCACTGTGGTAGCCGGGGTAGGGCGGAGGTTCTCTCCTTTGCTGTAGTATTGCTTCACGCTGGTAGAGGGGGTACTGGTGCTGCATGGTGACCCCCTCTACACACTGAAGCCCGGCAGCACCAGGTCACCGCACACTCAAGCTCCGTCCCCAGGTCACCACACACTGAAGACCGGCCACAAGGTCACCACACACTGAAGCTCCTCAGCAGCAGCTCAAGACCAGAATGTTACACTGTCAACAAATAAATTAATGTTGCTAACATAAATACAGGCTTGAAAATAACGAAACACACGTTTTGCAGGGGAGTGGGAGGGTTGATATTTGTTGCTTTCGTGAAAACTCTATTTTAAGGTCTCAACAACTTTCACTCAAACTTCTAACACAGCAATGACAAGTCGTCCCGAACGGTAAACCGTCACATCACTAATGACAACTCAGACACGAGTACCCCAGTACCGTCCGCCACACTTCTAACACAGCAATGGCAGCTCAAACACGAGTACCCGAGTACCGTCCGCCAGACTTCTAACACAGCAATGGCAACTCAAACAAGAGTACCCCAGTACCGTCCACCAGACTTCTAACACAGCAACGGCAACTCAAACAAGAGTACCCCAGTACCGTCCGCCAGACTTCTAACACAGCAATGGCAACTCAAACAAGAGTACCCCAGTACCGTCCGCCAGACTTCTAACACAGTAATGGCAACTCAAACAAGAGTACCCCAGTACCGTCCACCAGACTTCTAACACAGCAACGGCAACTCAAACAAGAGTACCCCAGTACCGTCCACCAGACTTCTAACACAGCAACGGCAACTCAAACAAGAGTACCCCAGTACCGTCCGCCAGACTTCTAACACAGTAATGGCAACTCAAACAAGAGTACCCCAGTACCGTCCACCAGACTTCTAACACAGCAACGGCAACTCAAACAAGAGTACCCCAGTACCGTCCGCCAGACTTCTAACACAGCAATGGCAACTCAAACAAGAGTACCCCAGTACCGTCCGCCAGACTTCTAACACGGCAATGGCAGCTCAAACAAGAGTACCCCAGTACCGTCCGCCAGACTTCTAACACAGCAAAGGCAACTCAAACAAGAGTACCCCAGTACCGTCCGCCAGACTTCTAACACAGCAATGGCAACTCAAACACGAGTACCCCAGTACCGTCCGCCAGACTTCTAACACAGCAACGGCAACTCAAAGACGAGTACCCCAGTGCCGTCCACCAGACTTTAGTGCTGTTTTAAAAACTGTTGTGTTCTAATTACGAGCATGCTGAAAACATGCGATTTAACACAAAACTACCTGTGTCGTTTGTCGCACCGTGTGTCGCACGAACCTGTTGTGAAGAAATTATAGCGCATAATTCCTCCTCTCGGTGCAGCAAAAGGCACAAAAAGTTTTTTTTATTTTACAGACTTCCTGTAGAACATTTTGAATTCTGGCACTCTCCACAATAATACACGATATAAAACGACAACCAAGTGAAATGAATGGGACTTTTCGAAGAACAGAAATAGCTAGAGAAATGAGGGTCTTTTCGATGTGTTTTCTTATGCTGTCGGAAACATTGCATCCCCGGGATTCCAGCAGTTTTGGCCGAAGTCCCATGTTTCCATTCAGCTCTGCAGTGTCGCCGGTGACCGGTCATAAAGGAATACCGTTTTTAAGAGGGAAATATACGACGGGAGCTTTCAGAATGCTTGTGTAATTGTGACTGCTCGCAGAATTCGGGTCTCAGAATACAAAAGCTGATCCCTTACAGGCTGAACGAGGAAACGCATTGCAGCTCTGAGACAGAAAAAAAAGTAAGGAGCGGCTGACTTGGAGCTAATCGCATGGTAGCTCCGAGCCAACTCTTCCTTAAATAGCTTCGTATATATCTCTCCGCCAGAGCTACGAACCCTTCCATTTCTCCGCTAATAGCGGTGCACTTCATATTGCCTGAGGCACAAATTCTGCACATCAGTCGCTATTATTGAAACATATACACTCTTTGCAAAATGGATGCAATTTTAACGAACTGCATTTCGTTCATTTCTTCGCTAAAGTGGACGAAATTAGTTTCCGCAGTCAGCTGTCAAAAGTAATTATTTGTGAAACACGAGCAGGCTCCCAACCGCCCCCAAATTCAAAGGGGTATAAAGCGATGACGGACAGACGGACGGACACCCCAAACCTATAGGCCCCAATCCCAAGGGTTGGGGCCTAAAAATCGGTGTTTACCTTCCGAGCTTTATATACCATGTAACCAAAGTTAAGTGACAAGTAATTTCTTTCATCAAGTTTGAAATATCAATTCAAAGGTTTTGGTGGGTAATTGCCAAATTTACGTCACTTTTTCTCGTAATAAACCATGCACCCTGTACGTAAACCAATGCCAATTATTGCCAGAGATTTGTGGTTATTTCCGTAGTGTTTTCTTTTAAAGAAAAGCTAATAAAGAGTCGTTGAATTTCGCACAAGATGGTCACAGAGGTGCCTCAAAGCGACAGCACTCAACTTGTATATCGTTATATAGCGATGAATTGAAGCGGTACAAAGAACTCCAGCACATTAAGGTACATTTGTTTACACCAGGGGAGCATGGTTTATTACGCGAAACAGTAACAATAATTTTAAAATTATCCGCCAAAAAACTTTTGAACTGAGATTTAAAAAAGAATGAAGGAAATTAGAAGTTAAATAATGTGAATATACAAGAAAGATTTATATCTAATTCTGCATCTGTCAACTATTTTAGTGTATGTTTGCCGGATTAACTATACCCAGATAGCTCTTTGTGTAATTTTTTTTGTCATTTGATTTTGGCCACATGACAAGGCCGGTATGTAAACAAACATTTCACAGGCGAGTGCGCAAGCTCGCTTTTCTGCACTTTAATGAAGATATAAAAGATATAGAGCCCGTTAATACTTGAGCCTCTTTTACAGAAAGGTAGTCCTAGATGACTATTGCGGTCTTCCTTTGACAGCAAGAGTCATAGTTCCTATAATAGGAAACGTCATTGATGTCAATTTTCAAATCTCGGCGCACGACTGGGGCCAACGGCGTTATTTTAGAAAGGGTGCATCACATAAATGGTCCAGTTATAAATTATGGCGCACAAGTTTTATGGTCAGATAACATTTTTTACTGAGGAAAATATGTGTTTTCTTGAGATCAGGATATCGAATCCCTCATTATCGCTCACAACAACAGTGAATCCACAGTTGCAAAACCACGCTTTACTCTAGTTTGGGAGTTTCGCTGAGGTCGAAAATAATGCGCCAGGGTTCTTCTGAGTGTGCTTTTAAAGGAAAAGCCTGCCAGTTCGAGCCTCGGTGTCCTTGAACGTGAGCCGAAAGATCAAAAGCCTCGAAAAGTGAGATCATGGCCATTTCTATCGAAGGAACTGTTACCCTTTCTGTCCCAGGAAGATAGAAAGGGTCCGCTGGGACTAACACAAAGGGTATATTGGGCATGAAATTTCTGTACGAGTAAATGTTTGGAGAATTAGGACTGGTATGCAGGAGTCGTGCCTCCGAAGATATGAAATGGACTCCTGTTAGCGGAACAATTTAAGGCTTCGTAGCTCTGACAGAAACATACGCGATGTTATTTAAGTCAGAGCTGACTGGGAGCTACTCGTACGCGTAACCGCATGGGGGAAAAGCCAAATGTCAACACCCAGACACTTACTTGCAATTGTATGCTCACCGCACATTTTACACCAGATTAAAGTGAAAATTAAGAAAATTATAAAATTTGATGTTCAACCAGATTCAACACAGATTAGCGACGAAAAATGCACTTTAGTCGGTGTTTTTACTTCGAAAACAAAATGGCAGAAATGACGTCTCTTGTTGGAGATTGCGTTATGCCAGGAATGTGGACACTCCACACAGATGTATGGCAAAATCGTTGTTGTCCAACAACTAACCTCTACGGCGGTTCGCTCTGTTTGTATCACACCTTTTTACTCCGCAGACCAACTTGGAATTCCTTGAATGATACTCATAAAAGATAGCAACTTTGATGTTCTATGGTTTGAATCAGACAGCAAGTTTATCATCTTGTCACAAATTTAGGTTTTATTTAGCCCTTAAAAACACGTGTCATTCTGTTCGCTGGAATCCAATATTAGCTATATAACAGCAACTACCTTTTACTAACTAACAAATCCACGCTGTGCGTTTGTACAAAACAGATAGATCATCATCATCATCATCATCATCATCATCATCATCATCATCATCATCATCATCATCATCATCATCATCATCAACAACAACAACATCATATGGCTGTTGTAACGCTCTTATTCATCCAGTCAGTAAGCGCACAATTATAAGCTTTCTTAAGCAGATGAGTTTTTAGCAGTTTTTTTTTAAATTTGGTAAGGATGACGCAGTTCTTATGTGGTTAGGAAGAGCATTCCAAAATACTGAAGCTGTATGACTAAAAGCACGATCCCTGTATTTCAGTCGTATTCTTGGCATGTTGAGAGTCAGTTTATCAGTAGATCGAAGCGATCTACATTGTTGGTACACTTGTAACCTGTCTGTTACGTAGCCGATCGGCTTATCCAAACAGATAGATCTCCTCAGAGGTCAGCTGTTTATGGCAATGGTGGCAAAATTACAGCAACACAGACACAATCGCAATTTACATCAACAATCAATATGTTGCTCGTTTGTTTTTGAGGCACAATCGCAATTACATCAACAACCTATATGTTGCTGGTTTGTTATTTCTTTGGGCCCATGAGGTTTCAGTTTAAAGCAACAAGTCACAAAGAACAATGTCAATTTTTTACTTGTCACTAGCAACTTTGCTGAACACCGTCGAACGCGGATCAGCAGCGAATATCAGATCACACCGAAAAAAAAATTATTTTCGAAATCAAGGGAGCAGTCTAACATTGCCAACACTGAAATCCTTATGTGGGCATGCAGTAAAAGAGTATATTTTCACCGTATTATGTTTGGAATCTGTTTAGTAAAGAAAACGGCGTTAAATTGCTTTGACTTAAACCGATCTACATTATCCCGGATTTTTGGAATTTTTATTCTGTCAACTATTTTGTTATTAAAGTCTAGTAAACTTGGAACACTGCAAGGGAAATAAAAACATTACACTTTTCTTCAAAAACCTATAATGAGCTATTTTTCATTTTAAAAGATATTTATTTTATCATATCTAAGTATATACACACATAGCTTCGAGCCCCAACAAAGAGATTTGAAATGTTAAATGCTCATGAAGGTAAAGGTTCGCAGGCAAGACATTAATAAACTTTATCTTCAACCTCCAAAATATAACATCCTTTCAAGAAGGCTGTGTGCTCAGATCTCAGGATGTTCCTGTAGCTCTGGGTGTTTTTATTTATATAATTAGTCGTTAAAGCAAAAAAAAAACAAAAAACCAGGCCATGTTCACTGTCAATTTTTCATTTAAACTGTAAATAAAATCGAAGAATATAAAATCTAGCAATATATTCTCCATCAAATTCCATTTGCTTTTAGTCGTCATTATACTAATGTAATTTTCATCAAAGCAACACTACCCATATTAGTAAAAATATGATAAAATCTCTTCTAAATTAAAGTTGCTTTTAAATGTTTTACATGTTCATATATTATATATTATGTATCTGCAATGTTTACCAGGAGTGTCGTTATAGTTTTATTAGTCACTGTATTTTGGCGTTGAAATATAGCTGACAAATGCATACCTGTCTAACCATTAAAAGTAAAAAATGTAAAAAAATGTAAAAAATTGATACAGATGAATAAAATTCACACTATAACCAATCAATTTTCGAACAATAGAGATAATCTACTTTATAACTTCAGTTACACGTTTATCTACAACCTTCACTACGATCAATGACTAGTTTTATTTTTCAAAGTTGCTCTTGTTATGTTTTTGTAATTTTTCAATTCTCATTCTGAACACACTGTTAATGCAGTTAACAAACCAATTCACAACACTGCTGGTAACAATAGCTGGATAGCTGCAACCAAAGGAAATTTCGAGAAATACCTTTAACATGAAAGCTTAAACAAGCTTGAATTCGTAACTCCCTGTTCTTCCTGCAGTTACTTTTACACACTGTGTGTCTGTAGGTATTCAGAAAAATAACACCACACGGCCAGAGAGCTGAATGATTAAACGGTTTTCTGGCATTTTACTTCGAGAAAAGACCAAAAACAACCTAATATATTATCAGTGGATCCAAAACATAAAGATAAATGACGTTAAATGACGACAGTTTCTTGCAATTTGTTTTGAGTTTAATGAGTTGAAAAGTCTAACTGTAACGTTTTCACACCAGCCAGAAAAAAGTAGTTTTTAGACACCATTACACACGTGTAACTGGACAGGCAATGAAACAAAAATGATTTTTAAACCGAAGACAATTTCTTAGCATTTTCTAAGAGAATGAACAACCACAACAAACATAACCCACCATTGAACTGCATTTCAACATTATGGTCATAGAAATCTAAGGATAACAGACGTGAGGCAATAATTTTACTTATTTTTTATGATTTCAACAAGAATTCAACGTCACAATCTGAAAAATATACTTTCTAGGAGCAGGGATATATAAACTCTGGTTTTGGAGAATCTGCGTGACAAAACTAAGAGATAATTTTCAGCTAAACGCAAATTAAAAATAATTATTTCAAAGCCAATTTATAGGCAAAATAAAAAAATAAAGCATGCCAGTTCCAGAAAAATAGGTAACCGTAGCTAAGTCTTGTACAATGGTCTTCAAGAAGATCCAAGCATACCAGAACACACAGACCCCCCTCAATAAATATTTGTTCGCATTTATCGTTATACACAGATGCTAGAGAATTAATGGCATAATAAACTGCTTGGGATGAGCACAAAGATAATTGAAGGTACATTGAATTCATAGAAAATAGTTATTATTAAACAGTAGTTATTATTAAATTATTAAACCGGATAATTTAAATATAATTTTTGTATTAATGTGCTCGAGAGCCGACCTTGCCTATTTTATGTATTGGTTGTTGGGATCCACTGTAAATTTTATAAAGCAGGTGTTCATCAGGCCATCAGTTTTTGTTACACTGATAACCAAGCGTGTCTTAGGTAGTGAAATCATAAACAGATTGAACTACGTCCATATATGGCAGTACTACAACATGAACCTTTGAATTATGTTATTATGAGGCCATAAACAGACGAATATATTTACTGAATTCCATTTTCCAAATATATGCATTTTTGAACATGTTCCTGCATTTAGTTATGCTGGTATGCAGTGATGTATCGCTGATAACTACCATGGCTTCTAATAGTCCGAATACAGTGATGGATCAGTAATTACCATTATCTCTAGTAATCCATTCAGCAATTATCCATAGTGCTGTTGATAACAATCCTGAGAAATAAAAAAAATCCGGAATAATACCCCTGCGACTTTGAAATCATTATATCCCGAGCGTGTTCCAATAAATAGACCACAGACTTGTATTAACGAAATTCAAATCATCTATCAAACACTCTTACTAGCTATAAACCTAATAAAATCATAATTTACTCATCAATACTTGGAAACAAATGGAGAGCAATTCTACAGTTCTTAATAAGTAAATCATATTGAGTAAGACAAAATCGTACTAGAATTGTTTTATCGGGGGCATCCATTGTTGGGAGAATATGAATAAGTTCCCCTTTGATATCGCCAGTTTGACCTGTCCTGACGTTCTTTCCACTATATGTCAAAACGGCCTGTTCATCGTCTTCTGACGCTCTTGTTTTACCAGCTGGTCTTTCCAGCACAATAAGATCTCCCACTTTGAGGTCCATATCACTGGGAGCATCGGCTAAATATATTTACAAGACATATTATGAACCACATCATAGCGTTGGCGTGTTAAACGGCTAATGTACTATTTGAACTTACTTATATTCAGTTTTGTCACAGGCCATGTTTTGTGTTATATTAGTATGGTTACATTTATTCACATGCTATAGCAATGTCATATTATTGTAGTTACTTTGGTTTACCAGTCATGGCATATGCCATATTATGTCATATTATTGGGATTACTTTTATTCACAGGCCATAGCATTGTCACATTATTGTAGTTACTTTTATTCACTGTCATGGCATATGTCACAATATTGTACTGATTGTACTGATAATTGTACTGATGCTAGTCATAGGTCATGACATATGCCATAGTTTTCTAGTAATTTTATTTACAACCCATGTGATGTGGTATATTTTCATTCATATAGACATCAGTCAGTTACAACATTATTTCAATTGAAGGAAAATTAAAATAACATCACATCGAAATGCGATGCGAATATAAGGTTTGTAACTTTAAATTTCTTCTATTTGGAAATATTTCTTCAACTTTCATGTATCGAATCGCTATCTCAACACAACCAGTTACTTAGGGCAATTGGGTAGAGCAATTGTTTTGACATTTCTATTAGCCGGAAAGTTGTTTTGCTATTTTTGTCAAGATCAACAAACCTAAATATGAAGATGAGGCAACAAAGCTCAGTAAAATTGTACACTGCAGTGGCGGATACAGAAAGATTTACACATTGGTAGCATCTAAAACACTAACATAGTCAAGGCGGCAAACGGGGACATGTGCAATGGAGTATTGGTTTATTTATCTTACCCATGTGATCCGAAATAGCTACTGCGTATTTTGATTTTTCCGAAAGTCCCATGAGGAAATAAGAGACTAAATCAGTGACGTCGTCGGGGTCTTGCGTCACGCATTCAATGATTCTATTACCAAGAAGACTAAGAACAATCGATGGTGGTGCTTCGTGATCGGGATCTCTGTGAAATAAAACATATTTATTATTTGTTTTGATACTATTAAAAATTTGGGAGTTCCTACTGAAACAATCGGTATTAATTAAAATGCAGAATATTGAAACTGGAAATCAGTGTTGACAAATGATTATTTAAAGCTCAATAAATGGAAACTCTAACCTCTTCTGGTTTCAGGCTGGTGGAATAAACAGAGCTTTAAGTGAGGAAAACATATTGTTTAAAACTATATAAGTGACAGAATATATGCAACAATATAAATACTCATGTGCATGAGTAAAGATGACATGTTACTTTCACTTGAGAGTGCCTAACTGAATATACTGTCGCGTTCAATTTCTGATGATTCAGTCGAACTAGACTCACCCTTCCTGTGATATCTGCAGTATTTCCATAAACATAATATCTTGTATAACTAGATGGTTTTCACCACTGAGGGATATGCCTTGACTATGAACACTTAGGTAATTTACTCCATCAATGACGTTACCATCTTCAAAAGCTCCTGCCTCATAAATGCGTGCGAATTGTTTTATCCAGTAAATGCGTGCGTCAGCGATGACCTCAAGTTTCACTGTAAACGTGTTTGGTTTATCTCCATTGTCAATAAATAATGCATTAAACTTTGCACTAACTGCAGAAACAACTTCTTGTTCTTCTTCCTTGACTCTCTTCTCTGTTAGATCTTCTAAACCAGCTTTGTTGTTAATCCATTCAGACACAAAATTGTTCTGCAGAAAATGAATTCGCACTTCGAAATCTTCCAAAAATTTAAAATTTGGACTGGCACACGTTGGGCTAACCGTACAGAGAAACGATAGCGACAGGGCTCCACTTTACTTGAAACATATTTTCAAATGAGTCATAATGTACCCAGAAAAAGATGTCAAGTGAATTTTGCATAACACCTATAAGAGCTTCTTTCATTTCGAAGGGCATGTATGCAAAGAAAAATAGATTTTTTATGTTTATTCTTATCACTTCTTGATACTTTAACCCAACAGAGTTGCAGCCGAAATATCGAAAAATCCCCAAAAGTGGAAACTTGCGTATTGTAAAAAATTGACAAGATTGTTGAAGATAACATTTTTTGATATTTAATGTGTTACAAAGTGTATATTACGTTATATTTAATTAATTCTGAGCTATTTTGTACTTAATGATCGAGAGATATGAACATACCCTAAGCAAGTCCTGATCCAAATTGACTTCGTGATCGATGTAATATGCCTTTGCTAGAAAGGTGTGGAACTCTTCCTCCTGGAAGCACATTTAAAATGAGAGATTAAAGCTACAGCTTAGAGTCTAAGTTCAGTTTGTAATTGCTATGGTAAAGATCTGCTTTATAAATTTAATAATATTCAATACTTAATTTTAGTATTTCTGATTATCGAAACCATAACTTTATTAAATGTCAAATATTGTCAACAGAGTAAGTTACAGGCAGGACTTTAGGTTTAGTTATCATTAATTTATCCTTGTAATTAGATTAGTTTAGAGTAATATTTTGACTTAGCGTTTTAACACATAGGTGATCCAAAATACAACTATAATGCCAACCTTGACAAATTCATAATCATGATTCAGCACCCCCCACTTCAGCTGAGCATAGATTAAATTTGTAGCTTTTGGATCACAAGTCAAGTCCTCCCATGGCTCAAAGATTTCTTTACGTAAGTAAAGTCGCCAAGAAGAATCTTCCTCGTTGAAGCCGTAATCACGTGACATTTGCTCTAACTGTGAAACAGCATCCATTATATGGTCCTGTCCGCATCCTAGTGATGACACCTGGCAGGGGAAATTTATTTACTTTTACTTTTTGTAAGAGAGTCTATTGAATCACCAAAAACATTACAAGATAAATATGGCAGATATTAAAACTAATAATGGCACTTTACTTTAGAATCAAACACACAGTTTTACAGCATATTTTTCTATAAAACTGGCGAATTTATACTACTCTATCTTATGCAAATCTCTTCCATGTCATCACGAGCTTCGGCATTACACAGTGCCATTCAAATTTGATCAATTCAAAATTAGGCTTGCGTTCTTTCTACAACCACACCAAATAAATACAGGAATTTACTTGGCAATGATAAACATAATCGCAATGACAAAATTGATTACAATTAACCTTGTCTCTCGTTGTTAAGAAAACATGAAAACCAAAGCCATTCTTCAAACCAAGATGTCTGATCGCAGCTGCGCACACCTCTCCCGATGTACTGGCACTGTCTACTGGTATGGAAATAGTTTCTCCCATGTTTGTCAGGTAAAGTTGCAGTTCTAATGGTTTATATTCAGACACAGCCTAAAAATAGAAACATTTTCGTAAAAGTCTAATTGAAAAGTACGTTCGATACAGGTGATTTTCAGTAAATATATCACAAACAAATCAATCAAGCCTAGCATCGTTAGCGTAGCACCGATATATAGTATTGCTAAGTCTTTTGATGACTCACAACAATAAATGAGCACATTATTAGCTCTGCGTTTTGGAATGATATAGAAAATCATTGGACAGAACTGGATTTCTGCAAGGTAGAATAAGTAGACAAGTCAGGTGTGAAACCAGTTTGTTCAGTTAGGGGCAGTAATTGTTTGGATGGTTTGGATAAATATTGCTTTGATTTGGAAAAGATGCATGTGAAAAAGGCCAGGTATTAACTGTAAAGTCTGACACAGTATTGGCTTTACATATTTAATTTTCACTCATTCTGTTCTAGCTGTATGTGCGCAGTTAACCTAAAGCTATTCTTACGTCGAGCTCTATAGCCGAGGGAGGGTGCAGACGATCTCCATTACGTAATGTCCTCAGTAACGACGCCTTGGCCGAGGCCGTGTGAATCTTGGGCCCGCTGTCTAGAAACTGCATCACTGCATCTAAACACTTCAAAACAGATAGCACATTTGAAGTGTCTATTGAAAATACAGTGTACTAAAGAGTATCTAACAATGCGGAAGCTTACTCAAAATACTTTAGTGATAGATATAGCTTTCGGTCGAGGGTTGGAGTTAAACCTTAAAATAAAATCAAGAGAGGCGGCAAATTTACAAGGTAAATTTTTGTGTGACAACAGTATAATTGTTTTTGAATGTAGGGGAGAGATTGCAACCTTTCACCCTACCCCCTATTTATCAATCATCGCTTTATAATCTAATATAGTGACTCTTCTTCTAGTTAACTTGGGTTGAAAATACATAACTATCCACAATGAATCGCCAGAGTCTTCACCTTCTACAATGAAAATTACTTGTCATCTCTAGACATCACCTGTGATGTCTATAATAAGCAGGGCTTAGAATCTTCAAAACAGATACGGTTTTACAATATTAAACAGGATTGTTTCATTTTATCAAATATGCAGAAAAGGCATGACACCAGGTGTTTCCAGACCAAAAACGTCTTCTAAAGACATTTCTTGTTGGCCGAAAAACACAAAGGACGTTAATTTAATATCCGTGATAGGTGATCTAACCCTATGCATTCTCATAGATAAGGCAATTGAAGTCAATCCGCCACTCACCAGCGGGATTCGAAGCCGGGATCTTGGAATTACCAGACCAACGCTCTAACCAACTGGGCTAACTCTAGACAAGAAACATGTTGCAGACAGCATAAGTTAAAGATAGTTTAAAAGCTAGGTGGTATATAAAGAAATAAGACCGACCCTTTCTGAAGGAGGAAAGCATCCCGTGATGACGTTCATCAACAGCCAGCCTTTCTTGATGCTCTCTTTGTAAACGTTATGTCTTAGTTGTCTGCATAGCCCACAATAGATTTCATCCCTGGATTAATTAAAACAAATTATTACACTGGCAACCACGTAACTTTTCCAGGGACTTATTTGTTTCACATGTTTTATGCCATTTATTCAATTTACTACGTTGCCACATTTTTAAATAAAAAAATTTTAAAGACAAAATGTGGCACTTTTAGTTTTCTAATACTAACGCAGCTTAGCACAAAACGTTTTGTTGCAAAGTGGTCATGCGATTAAGATATCGATATAAATAAGCTTGGCGGGGATGATTAATTTTACCTTAATCTTGGACGTAATATTCCATAGCCGACAATGAACTGCAGCCGCTCTAGCTGTGTTCTCAGTGTTTCCTCCAGTGGCAGCAAATGAAAGACAGTCTTTCTACCTTTGCCAAACAGCCTCTGTCGAATTGTGTCTTTCAGTCTCTTCAGTGTGCCACGGCGTGGTTTATGAGGCAAAGTTTGCATAGGGATGTCTAACTAGAAATTGTAAAAAAGTACAACAATATCTAATATCCATATCATTTGTATATAAGTAAATCTATAATTTAATACAGCTATAGTTTTTAGACATATTAATATCCAATCAATTCGAGCCCACAACCATCGAAACAGGTAGTAAATTAGAAGACAGTATATTTAACACTTCGCAATTTCAACCGGAGGGATATGTTTTAAGTAGTCCGAGAACGTAGATTTTTGTTCTTTGGAAAATATGGATTATAGATCCTAATTTAATTGTGAAAGACATACCATTGGTTCGATCTGCGAGTATTGAGGTCCAAATGGATTGTCTTTCTGGGGAGTGCCCAGCACTCGACAAAGTCTGGTCATAACTGAGCCCATGTCCTGATACACATAATATATAGTATGCACGTGGTTTGATACTGCACATTCGCTGACCAGTTTTTGATTAGACATACCTTTAATTTTGAGTTCTAAATATAAAAGATCGCATCATAAACATGTCACGTCACATATCACATCATAAACATATCACATCATAACCATATCACATTATAAACATATAACATCACATGTCACATAAAATTCGCATACTCATAAGGAAAACTTAATCATAAAATAACTGTTCGTTCCATTTTAGAATAACACAAATTCTAGTCACATTTTACGTTCTATCAAGTTAAGAATGATGATTCATATAAATTAAGACACAGATTAAGCATATGCGCTTAGAACTATTACTGACGTGATTACCAAATATGGTGAGTGGATTGCTTACCCTGGGGTGCTTCTCACTTCTTCTAAGAAATGTAAAAACAGTTGACTAACACTTTTATTGATGAGGTCACATACAACGAGTAAAATTTACACAATCATGCATTACAACGCATCACACTATTTTTTTCGATCAAGTTGTTCAAATTTAGGAGATTAGCAAATAATCACTTCAGTTCATATTTACAACTTTAAATTAAAGGTGGATAATGCTTGTGTTATTCTATTATGAAACGAACACTAGTTGTTCCGCCCGGTTCTGAATGGCTTATATTTCGTATTCAGTTTTAAAACAGAAAGGTTACCGGCTGGTGACTTTTATGACCAGAGAAGTGCTCATAGTCTTTCCTGTAGTCCACCATGTCTCCCATAAAGCGCATCATTACGCGCCAAACCTTGACCACTGCCTGCAAAGAAATTGCGTACATTGTCAGCATCCCCTGTTCTAAGTGTCCTCACTGTCTGCAAATAAACTACATACATTGTCAGCATCCCCTGTTCTAAGTGTCCTCACTGCCAGCAAAGAAACTACAAACATTGTCAGCATCCCCTGTTCTAAGTGTCCTCACTGAGAGCAAAGAAACTACAAACATTGTCAGCATCCCCTGTTCTAAATGTCCTCACTGCCAGCAAAGAAACTACAAACATTGTCAGCATCCCCTGTTCTAAGTGTCCTCACTGCCAGCAAAGAAACTACAAACATTGTCAGCATCCCCTGTTCTAAGTGTCCTCACTGAGAGCAAAGAAACTACAAACATTGTCAGCATCCCCTGTTCTAAGTGTCCTCACTGCCTGCAAAGACACTACATACATTTTAAAACATCCCCTGTTCTAAGTGCCCTCACTGCCTGCGAAAAAAACTCTATACAGTGTCAGCATCCGATGTGCTAAGTGTCCTCACTGCTTGCGAAAAAAACTCTATACAGTGTCAGCATCCGATGTGCTAAGTGCCCTCACTGCCTGCGAAAAAAACTCTATACAGTGTCAGCATCCGATGTGCTAAGTGTTCTCACTGCCTGTGAAAAATCCACATAAATTCCAAAGATCCTTTTTTAATATTATTACTATAATTAGCAATTTTAAGAAAACATAAACCAGCACAGTTTGTCCAGAAGAACAGTAAGAGATATACACAAAGTTCAAAACGGTCAAATGCTAATTTAATGATTCTATAAAAGACTCACATCCTTTTCCTTCTCGGGCGTATAGATCAGCAATGGCTTCCTCACTTCTTTCTTTGTGAAATGCGCCGGTGTCCCAGCCACGAAGTTCTCCTCGGCGAACTCCTCAAACGTCACGCATTTGCCTTTGTAGGTGCCTAAAGGCCATTCAGCCTTCGGCGGCGGCGGCTTAGGCTCCGGAATGGTTGTAGGCATGGTCCTACAAGCCACTTATCCTAAGTCTGTGATGAATCAGGCCAAACAAAAAAAAAATCTATCAAAATTATTTTCGATATAACCTTTCTGAGGGGGAAATGTAATATTTTAACTCAAAATATACAAAATGGCCACTTGGCAGCCATATTGAAGCTTTACAAGACAAGATTTATAAATTCTTACTGTCTGTAAAAATGTCTGAGGCGATCGCTCCACCATGACTTTTCTAGTGATTTTATTCGTAAGATTAGCGGAAGGGAGGCAGACGGATGATTCTTTTTATTATTATTATTATTATTATTATTATTATTATTATTATTATTATTATTATTATTATTATTATTATTGCTGTTATTATTATTATTATTATTATTATTATTATTATTATTATTATTATTATTATTATTATTATTATTATTATTATTATTATTATTATTATTATTATTATTCAATCTTAGCTTGCTGAACAATAATGGAACTATTGAAATTCTACTACACACGTACAGAAAATGTAGACTGTCTATATATGGTTTCGACGTTTCACCATCAAGAACGTACAAACTGTCTGTAAGTGATTTCGCCGTTACGTTGCATCTACCCAACTTGCCCGTTTCGCAGGGCTACCAACAACGCCCATTCAAAACAAACAAAATCAAGATTGGCTGACAAAACCTCTAATTCTAAACACCCCAAAATGCATTTTATAACAAATTTTAAAATGGCAATTCCTGAGGCGCGAATCCCCAGATCACCGCATGTTCCCTCTCTCATCGCCACGTGACGGTAAACCCCACCCATTCCACCCTCGCCACCCCTCCCCTTCTGCCCATAACTAAAAAAAATAAATAAAATAAATAAATAAATAAATAAAAACGAATAGATAAATAAATAAACTCAGCCCAGGACCCCATTCGTCACTTCTTTAAAACCATTGAATCATTTGACGTCAGATAGCGTCACCCATAATTTATATTAGTGATGTTTGCTTTCTATCACCTTTCTTCTTCTACTGAAGAAGGAAAAAAAAAGAAGTAAAAACACTGTTAGACACACACAACCGAAAGTTCTCAGAAGTGCGTACTTCAGTGACATACCTCTGTTTTATCGCTCGTTGTTCACGTGGAGCTCGAGCTTACCCATTGGTATTATCCCAATCCGTACACTTCGCGTATTCGAGACACTAAAGCGCTTATTTATTCCGTCACAGTTAACTGTATAATGTACTGTGTTTTTGTATTCAGGTACACACAGTCACGACACTATTTTCTAAAAATAGCTGGACTATATAAGGCGACTGTATGCAACACAGAAAACTGTTTTCTCAAGATATTGTTGCTGTCTACTTCCACCCGAACAGACAGACTTCAAATTTCAGCCAGTGGTAGATCTCCAGTATACAGTCAAATCTGGATGTGCGGCGATTAAAATGGTCACGAATTGATTCGTGTTAACGAACACTGACAAAGTGGCATTTCTTTCCGCGTCTACAAAAGAAAGCCTTGTGTAGTGTATGCATGTATGTGTGTTAGCTTGAGAGATCTGCCCCCCCAGAAACCCAAACAAGGCAATGAACCCAAAGCAAACAACTCACAAAAGACAGATATGATAATCTATTCTATTCTGGCGCGTTCGTATTTCAGCTGACAGTTCTAACGCCGGTGTGCTTCTTACTTGACTGCGTTCCACTTCACTGAGATAAACAAATGATCGGGTGGTTCATTTTTTTAACGTCAGGCAGTTTCAGTTTTCATAGTGTTAACAGTTGCATAATGAATCTATGTTAGAAGTAGAGCATAAATTCGTGTTTAATATTTTAAACTTTTAGTTCTACGGCACCATCTACAGTGCACAGCGCATTGATTGGCCAAGACTTCCGGAACGAAGATGTACAGTGTACAGCGTATCGATTGGCCAAAACACTCGGGACGAAGATCTACAGTGTGCAGCGTATTGATTGGCCAAAACCTCGGAACGAAGATCTACAGTGTACAGCGTATTGATTGGCCAAAGACTCCGAGACGAAGATCTACAGTGTACAGCGTATTGATTGGCCAAAACCTCGGAACGAAGATCTACAGTGTACAGCGTATTGATTGGCTAAGACCTCCCGGAACGAAGATCTATAGTGTACAGCGTATTGATTGGCCAAAGGCCCCGGGACGAATATTTACAGTGTACAGCTTATTGATTGGCTAAGACATCCCGGAACGAAGATCTACAGTGTACAGCGTATTGATTGGCCAAAGACCCCGAGACGAAGATCTACAGTGTGCAGCGTATTGATTGGCCAAGACCCCCCGGAACGAAGATCTACAGTGTACAGCGTATTGATTGGCCAAACCCCCGGGATGAAGATCTACAGTGTACAACGTATTGATTGGCCAAACCCCCGGGACGAAGATCTACAGTGTAAAGCCAAACTACAGAAGGTATCAGCAATAAACAGACAGAGAGACGGGATTGTATAGGGCATTTGGGCATCAAGTTTTCTTCAGTTTCTTTAGAAAAGCTTGGAATTCAAAAATTTTTCAATTTTGTGATGACACGATAAATCATAGTTTCTCCCTAACAAGTCTAACTCCGCACAATCTCCACGTTTTTAATACAACTGACTGTATTTATATCAAACGCTTTAAACATTTTTTCAAAGTTTAATATTTATGTTTAACAACGCGCCATTGATCTCTGTTGAAAATGTCATTAACTTCAGACATCTTTAACTGTCTGTAACGGTAATCTCGAATTCGCCGAATCGAACTGCAGTTTTACATGTATGTATACAGTCAAGCGTTTCGTATCATAATTAAGCTTTCATTTCCAGCAACGCCCCCAGCAACACTTTATTCGTGTAAATACCCTCACCCCTCCCTTCACCCTCACCCCACCCCCTTTCCCCCACCGCCATCACGCAATTAATGACACTTTTTTGCGTGTGACGTGTTCGTATTTTAAGGCTGTACTTGGTGTATAAACAATAAAACGGTTCGCTGCCCTCTTTTCGTGAAGCTGATGATTGTGGGCGTCATCGCGAAAGACAACCTGTGTTTGTCAATACAAATTTACACTTATTATTTTTCTAACCCATTTTAAGCAATAGAATGGCGAGATGGCGTGAGGGGCGGTGGTAGGGGGGGGGCGGAATCGAGGTCGTATGCTTGTCAGAGGGGAAGGTCATTCGGTATACTTGTTGGCGGGGGGGGGGGGGGGGTGTCCTGTCTCTGTGCTTCTGGGTGGGGGGAGGGAAAATCCCATCGACACGTTTGTGAGGGGAGGGCGGCAGTCCCGCCGGTATGATTGTAGGGGATCCAGCCGGTATGCTACTGGGGTGGGTTAGGAGACAAATCGCTTCGTATGCTTGTGAGGGATTCTGTCTGTATGCTTCTAGGGGGATCCTGTCGGTATTCTTGTGGGGGAGGGGGATACTATAGGTATGCTTGTGGAGGGGGGGGGGGTATCCTGTCTGTATGCTTGTGGGGGATCCTGTCTGTATGCTTGGTGGAGGGATACTATCGGTATGCTTGTGGGGGGATCCTGTCTGTATGCATGGGGGATCCTGTCGGTATGCTTGAGCAGGGGGGATCCTGTCTGTATGCATATGGGCATCCTGTCTGTATGCTGGTGGGAGATCCTGTCCGCATGCGTGTGAGGGATTCCTGTCTGTATGGTTGTGAGAGGATCCTGTCGGTATGTTTGTGGGGGTCCTGTCTGCATGCGTGTGGGGGATTCTGTCTGCATGCTTGTGGGGGATCCTGCCTGCATGCTTGTGGGGGATCATGTCTGTATGCTTGTGGGGGATCCTGTCTGTTTGCTTGTGGGGGATCCTGTCTGCATGCTTGTGGGGGATCCTGTCTGCATGCTTGTGGGGGATCCTGTCTGCATGCTTGTGGGGGATCCTATCTGCATGCTTGTGGGGGGATCCTACCTGCATACTTGTGGGGGAATTCTGTCGGTATGTTTGTGGGGGATCCTGTCTGCATGATTGTGGGGGATCCTGTCTGTAGGCTTGTGGGGGGATCCTGTCGGTAGGCTTGTGGGGGGGATCCTCTCTGTATGCTTGTGGGGGATCCTGTCTGTATTCTTGTGGGGAATCCTGTCTGTAGGCTTGTGGGGGGATCCTGTCGGTAGGCTTGTGGGGGATCCTGTCTGTATGCTGGTAGGGGATCCTGTTTGTGTGCTTGTGGGGGGAACCTGTTTGGATGGTTTTGGGGGAATCTTGTCGGTATACTTGTGGGGGGGATCCTGTCTGTGTGCTTTTCGGGGAGGGGGTTCTATATCATTGAGGGGATGCGGTTCATATGTCTACCGTTGGCGTAATGACAAGTGAATAGGTTAATTATGGGTACTTTCAAGTCCATACCCCCTACTCCTTACCCCACCCCCTCCCGCTCCCCCCTTCCCTTCGAAAGTAAACCAGGTATGCGTTGTGCGAACTTGAAGCAAACTGTGAAACTGAAAATAATAAAAATATTATTATTGAAGGGGACTTGAACACAAAATAGTATGACAAGCAGTGATACCAGTGAGAGAAGAGAAGAGAGAGAGAGAGGAGGGAGAGAGAGAGAAAGAGAGAGAGAGAGGGAGAGAGAGAGAGAGAGGGAGGGAGGGAGGGAGAGACAGAGAGAGAGAGAGGAGAGAGAGAGAGAGAGAGAGAGGAGAGAGAGAGAGAGAGAGAGAGAGAGAGAGAGAGAGAGAGAGAGAGAGAGAGAGAGAGAGAGAGAGAGATACAAAACTGGTACTTGATAGAAGTGAATAAATGCACGTTCTCTCGTATTAAAATATACAGAATTTGCACACATAATTTAAAAAGCCGACCCAATATTGCTAGTTAAAATAACGATATTGGGGAAAACCTTTTTAGCACCATGCCTAATAAAAATTTGAGAATTTTAAAAATTTAATTAGTGATGTATTTGATAAATCATTGATATAAAACTAAAGAGATAAAAAATAAAGAGATGGTTGACTAAGAAAGGGCGTAGAATTGATAAACTGATAACACAAGATAACAGATATCTGAAAACAGTCACGCTCTGCATAGACAAGTGCTAAAAATATGGGTCATTGGGGTCAATAAAGGTCCATAATAATTTTCTAGTTATCATTGAAATAATAGCCAAGTTGTCCATAAAAACTGTGTTTATAAAAATGAATGCGCTTACAAAATATACATTTATATGTAAAGGGTGAAACATACAAGCAAACCCTTACAAAAAGGGGGTTTGCATTTGACAAGGGGTTTTGCCGCCGGCTTTTATACTCGGTTGGGCGTTGCGTTAATTTACAAATCAATGCCTCGGTTTATAGCCGCACCTCATACACACATAAGAATATATGCCTTTGCCCTAACAATGTGGAATTCTTTTGCAAGCCTTGTGTATGTATTTAGGTACCAGTACCAATAAACACTTGTATTCCTTACGTAGGACTGGCTGGTACTTGTAACAAGAAGAGTAACCCTCTCGTGGGTTTGAAGTTACATAGTTCGAGAGCTTAAGAGTTCTTTGTTGCCAATAAAATAATTTATATTGTACGAAATACGTGAAATCCTGAACGTAAAATCATTTGGATAATGCCTTGATATTGTGATACATGTGGTATATATGTCAACACAATATAAAACAAACAACAACAACAACAACAACAACAACAACAACAACAGTAACAACTCGCGCTTGTTTTGGTAATTGTCAGTTGGAAAAATAAAGTGGCAAAGTTGTTGTTTTAGTAATTGCGTTGAAAATAAAATGAGACTTTTGTTTGTCGTTCAATACACGACTCGAATGATATAAAAGCCTGCTATAAACACACTGGAATTATATTCGAACCAGGTATGGTGTTCAGATTTTGTGTGTTTGTGTGTGTGTGGGGGGGGGGGGGTGGGGAGCGTGTATATTTTTGTCATTTCTTTAAAGATTAATGCCACAATTTAGCATTGCAGAAAAACGAATGTAAAGTTACGCATTCTGAAGATATCACGTGACACGGCAGAACGTCACGCTGACATTTTGAAGGTCACGTCGCAGTCACAAGTGTCGTTTTCAGTGATGATTCATCATTTCATCATGTGTATTTTTCTCAAACGAAGCCGAGAGCAGAAGACAGCCTTCAGTCTTCATTTTATTTTCTATTTAATCATCGTCATGAAAGAGAAATTAACTGAAAGAAGAGAAGCCTCCTCGTCAACAGCGCGGCAATAAATGTGTCTTCAATGTTTGACCTCGGGTTTCATTCGGAACGTTTGTCTTACACAAAAATGATGGGTGAAGGGGAAGAGACAGGGTCAGACATATAGAGCTGATGTTGTAAGAGGTGATTTTAATTCGATTCTCAAGGCCTCATCACACCAGCGAATGGTCGGTCGGTCGGCCAGCTTTTAAATTCATTTGAGGTTACTTGTGAGGTTTTCGCACCTAAAAAATGAACTGCGGCTGCTGGCTTAAATCACTATCAAATGAACTTCGGCTCCTGGCTTAAGTCACTATCAAATGAACTGCTGCTACTGGCTTAAGTCAGTGTTAAATGAACTTCGGTCCTGGCTTTAGTCACTATCAAATGGACTGCTGCTACTGGCTTAAGTCAGTGTTAAATGAACTTCGGTCCTGGCTTTAGTCACTGTCAAATGAACGGCGGTTCCTGGCTTAAGTCACTGTCAAAAAGTAGCTACTCTGCAAACAGTCCTAATTTGTTTACTTTCATATTGTAAAGTAGCGAAATACTTAATCTTGCATTTTATGAGCTTGATTTTTATTTGGCCTTCAATGCTTGAACGTTTAATTTTGTATGGTCAAGTGGATCTTTGCCAAAAAAGGAAAATCAAAGATCAAACTGAATTATTTTTATGACAAAAGCAGAGAAGGGAACAAGATGGCGACGGCGTTTCCAGAGGATGAGGATGACGTCACAAATAACAACAACATCAAGCACAGGGATCCGGCTGATGATCTGGAGGACGGAATGGTAGGCGTGGTCCTAGTTCTCGTGATCGGGGAGAAGGGGGAGAAGGGGGGAAGGGGGGGGGGGGAGGACGGAGGAGGGAGGAGAAGGGAGAAGGAAGGAATGATAGGCGTGGACCTAGTCCTCGAGATCGGGGGGGGGGGGGAATGAGGGGGAGGAGTGAGGAGGGAGGAGGGGAGAAGGACGGAATGGTGGGCCTGGTCCTGGTCCTCGTGATCCGGGGGGGAGGGAGGAGAGAGGAGGGGGAGGGGGAGGACGGCATGGAAGGCGTGGTCCTGGTCCTCGTGTTCCGGAGGGAGGGGGGAGGGGGGAGGGAGGAGGGAGGAGAGAGGACGGAGGAGGGAGGAAGGAGAGGATGGAATTTTAGGCGTGGTTCTAGTCCTCGTGATCCGGGGGGAGGAGGGAGGAGAGGGAGGACGGAATGGTAGGCCTGGTCCTGGTCCTCTGGATCCGAGGGAGGAGGGAGGAGGGGAGGAGGACGGAATGATAGGCGTGGCCCTGGTCCTCGTGATCCGGGGGGGGAGAGGAGGGGGAGGGGGAGGACGGCATGGAAGGCGTGGTCCTGGTCCTCGTGTTCCGGAGGGAGGGGGGAGGGAGGAGGGAGGAGAGAGGAGGGTGGAGGGAGGAAGGAGAGGGTGGAATTTTAGGCGTTGTTCTAGTCCTCGTGATCCGGGGGGGGGGGTGGGAGGAGGGAGGAGAG
The DNA here is from genome assembly GCA_949752745.1 of Protula sp. h YS-2021. NCBI lineage: Eukaryota > Metazoa > Annelida > Polychaeta > Sabellida > Serpulidae > Protula > Protula sp. h YS-2021. The sequence goes on from OX457034.1 coordinate 1,077,406, forward strand.
AGGGGGAGGAGGGAGGAGGGGGAGGACGGAATGGTAGGCCTGGTCCTGGTCCTCGTGATCCGGGGGGAGGGGAAGGAGGGGGAGGTTGGAGGAGGGGAGGAGGACGGAATGGTAGGCGTGGTCCTGGTCCTAGTGATCCGTTGGGGGAGGACGGAGGAGCTAGTAGGGAAGGAGGACGGAATGGTAGGTGTGGTCCTGGTCCTAGTGATCCAGGCGGGAGAGGAGAGGAGGAGAGAGGAGGACGAAATGGTAGGTGTGGTCCTAGTCCTCGTGGTAAGGGGAGGAGGGAGGAAGAGGAGCAAGGAATGGTAGGCGTTGCCTAGTCCTCGATACTGGGGGTAGGGGGAGGTAGGAGGGAGGAGGGGAGAAGGGAGGAGGAGGAGGAGGAGGACGACGAAATGGTAGGCTCGGTTCCAGTCTCAGTCATTTGGGGGGCGAAGGAGTGCTGCATAGTACGCCTTATTCCAGTCAATCTACAAATTTTCCCTGAGTTAAAGTTTATACGAATATTCCAAAAGCCAAAGGCCACAAACCCAATTCAGATAAATATATAGAAATATTATAGAAATGTTTACCAGGGCAATCACTCATCAGGTTTAGAATAAACCAAATGTAGTGCGTACGAAAAGCGTGAATGTGTGTAGATAGCGTCATGGTGGGGGTGGGGGTGGAGTTGGGGGAGGGGGGAGGGGGGAGGGGTGTTAGATGCTTTTGCGTGTTTCACCTTTTCATTAGAAAATGCGCCCTTAGAAAGAATGCTACGGCGTGCCCGAGGCTTCAGCTGTATCAACGTACATCTAATTACACCAATCATGGCAGTTTAACAAATATTTTCATTAGATCGGTAAGGGTTCAAATTTGATTATAGTCGGCTTGTCCGGGTCGAGATTCGAGACTAGAAAAATGAAATGCGCCTCGGTTACAGGCATTGTATCCCAATGTAAAATGACATGCCGCGGTTACTGCCACTGAGGGAATGAGGGATGGGGGGAGGTGGGAGAGGGGTGGTGGAGGGGGTTCTTCTCCTGTGTTTAGGTTTCTCTCCCACCCTCCACATGCCGACGGCACGTGTTTTACGTGTATTACCTGTGGTGGGATAAAGGGAGTTGGGGGAGGGGGTTGGGGGAGGGGTGGGGGAGGGGGTTTTTCTCCCAACTTTAGGTTTCTCTCCCACCCTCCACATGCCGACAGCACGTGTTTTACGTGTAGTACAAAGCTGTATTTTGCTTATCGTTTATTTTGCGTTTTTTTTTCAGGGTGACGACGCGTTAAATGCGGATTTCAGATTTAAGCTCGGTCTTTTGGTAAGTCTGCTTTCGAATTTCCTACAACTCTCTCTTTTCCTATACACTTTTTAACACATTTACCAATTTATAAAATAATGATTATAATTTCAATAATTTTTCAGTCGATAATTCAAATATTCAACAAGTTGTCAGTGAAACTGATGAATGTCCCCCGCCACGAATTATGGTCAAATCGAAAAATAATGCGACGTCGCACAACTTTAATATATATATTTTCACTGTAGCAAAAATCAAAAGCCAGGGTTGAATAGCGGCTGAGATATCGCGTGCACAATGTTGCACTGTAGGCAACAGAATACTAAAGCATTGCCTATTTTCAACAAGTCGCCATTTCGTCATTTTTTGGTCGAATCGAAAAAGACGGACAAACAGACAGACGGACGGACTGACAGACCCGAATACTATAGTCCCCCGCTCCGCGCTACGCGGCGGCGGGGGACTAATAAATCGAACATTCGGATTATTGAATATCTACTGTGTGTGGTATTACAGAAAAAATACAACCACATGTCAACACCCGCCATCTTGTATACCAAATACAACCACGTGTCAACATCGGTCATATTGCATACCAAATACAACCACATGTCAACACCCGCTATCTTGTTTACCAAATACAACCACATGTCAACACCCGCCATCTTGTACACCAAATACAATCACATGTCAACACCGCCATCTTGTATATCAAATGCAACCACATGTCAAGACCCGCCACCTTGTACACCAAATACAATCACATGTCAACACCGCCATCTTGTATGTCAAATACAACCACATGTCAACACCCGCCATCTTGTACACAAAATACAACCACATGTCAACACCCGCCATCTTGTATGTTAAATACAACCACATGTCAACACCCGCCATATTGTATACTAAATACAACCATATGTCAATACCTGCCATATTATAACCAAAAACAAACCCACAGAGAGCAAAGTAACTCTGTCCCGAAATTCAATCTTCCTTTACAAGACCAAGTTTATCTCCACATATTAGGTTCCACAAAGGAAGGAATCGATGTAGAATAGTCATACAAACTCAGTGACACGTATCACTGAAGTGCAGGGGGGGGGGGTGAATATTTGTTTTCCCCTGTATTACTAACTGCAGTAAAACAAAAATTTTAATCTAATAGGGAACACACAAACACATACACGCATGGACACACATACATACACGCATACATACATACATGCATGCACACATGCATACACACACACACACACACACATATATATATATATATATATATATATATATATATATATATATATATATATATATATATATATATATATATATATATAAATATAATTTAATAGATCCATATAATTTTATAGATAATTTCGTAACTGGCTTTGAAGATCAACAAAATAGTAACGAATAAATAGATTAAAAAAAACAGATTAAATAAATAGAAAAGTGTCACGTCATTAAAACGTTTTCTTAAACCGCTTAACCACATATCGGCTAAAAAAAGAAACACATATTTTAGGGAATGCAGGGTGAACAAAATTAAGTAAAATTATGCCCAAGCCGGTAATATGTTCTTTTCGAGAACACAAGAGATGGCCGTCTGACCCAGTCAATTTTCTTTTTCGAAGTTGCGTGAGACCCGTGGTCACCGTGGGCGTCACATGCACCGCAAATCAGGCCACGTGTTCTCGCTTCTGTTTTGGTACAAGAACGAAGTAGCGCATTTCTTAGTAAATAATAGTAAATGTTTAACAGAGTTTAAGCAGTACTTTTCTCGTGTTCAATTTTTTGTTTTGCTTTATTTGTTTTCTGCACTGGAAAAACCAAACATAAAATTACAAAAGCATAAGACTGAAGGTGGAAAAAAAGAAGAAAAAAAACTGCGTCGTAACAGATTCGACGTCCTTGGTTATTTAAATATTAGCAACGCAAACAGACATAACATGATTGAGTGAAACTTAAGTCTGGGTTATTATTTACAAACCGGGCACGGACTGACAGATATTTAATTGATGCTTGGTTGACAGGCTTTTCACTGAATAGTATTTCTCTCGGTCTCCAATCGTATTTGGAAATCTTATTTTTAGGCTTTGCAGAAAAAACGATATTTTTGTTCGTAGCCTGAACTGATGTACGGATAGAGGCAAATAAATGAGTCACAAAGTATTGCTTTCCAAGGACGAAATCTTCACATGTTGCGTATAACATTTTCCTTTGTACTTTGTTATCAAATGTGAAGTTAATCCTTCCATTTATATCCTTAAAAAAGATTAAAAATAAAGCGAGCATCGCATCCGTTTGGGGCTGTGAACAACCACGTGCGTTCTGATTGGAGGATGTGTGTAAACAAAGGACGCAGATGGCCTTCTGCCATCCACGTGGCTCGTTTCCATTAAGTCGATAACCTCCCGTTCTTTATTGAACGATGTGGCATCAGCAACAAAGACCGTTGTTCAGACTTGTACAGAATCAGCGTCGGTCGTCAACAAAAAAGGATAAACGAATAAAAATTATTTATTAACTCCTAAGAAGCATTACATGATGGTGCGGTATATGAAACTGGTGAGTCGTTTTATGCTGTATGAAACTGGTGCGTCGTTTTATGTTGTATGAAACTGGTGAGTCGTTTTATGCTGTATGAAGCTGGACGGGCGGCGTAGCGGGCAGATGGTAGATTCCTTGGTTTAAATACATTTAAAGTAACACTACGTTTTTTAATGTTAGGCCGGTTGTAACACTGACTTTGTCGTTGTTATACTGGAGGGTAACACTCATTCAGACGTTACGCCAGAGTATACCACTGACTGTCGTTGTTACACTGAAATGTAACGCTGATTTATCGTTGTTACATCGGAGTGTAACACTGACTTTGTCGGTCGGTGTCACACCGGAGCCCGACACTCACTTTGACGCTGTTACGCCGGAGTGTAACACTCACTTTGTCGTTGTGACACTCACTTTGACGTTGTTACACTTGAGGGCAGCACTGACATTGCCGTTGTTACACCGGACTATCACACTCACTTTGGCGTTGTTACACCGGAGTGTAACACTCACTTTGGCGTTGTTACATCGGAGGGTAACACTCACTTTGTCATTGCTCTAGGACGAAGATGAAGCAGGTCTGACGGAGGCCTTTAAGGCGAGCATAGGTATCCTGGATAACAGCGAGGGGGTGGGCGGAGTCGACGAGATCACGTGGGCCATGGACGAGGAGAGGGATCAGACCATTAGCAGGTAGCAACTGCGCCTTTGTACAAACTGTATCTTTGTTCAAACTGCGCCTTAGTACAAACTGTGCCTTTGTATAAAATTAAAACCTCATCCTGTGATCAGATTGTTTCAAAGCTAACATTTCTGGTTTAGTTTTGTGTACAGATATACATCACTTTATGGCGCGGTGACTGTATGGTTAATACATGGTGTATCGACATGATCACCATATGCTTGCCATATGGTGGCAATTGTTAATCCAGTGTGTTGAACATATTATGAACATGTGGTTTGCACGTGGCATTACAATGTGCTTCCCCATCTCGGTAAGAAGCTTACAGATGCTGATCACTACGCCCTGAATACATTGTAATCATGTTTTTCGCATTTGATAAAACATATGTTTGTCATAAAGCAGTCATATTGAATTCAACGAGTTCCAACTTATGGTGCAAACAAATACCTAAACATATAACCATATATCCACTACTATAACCATCCATGGGATATAACCACATATGGGAGAATTTAACCAAAGATGGAATAATATAACCACATGTTCAATAACATAACAAAATGGGAAGAATTTAACCATATGTGGAATAATATAACCATATATCGAGTAATATAACCACATATGGAATGATATAAGGATATGTTGGATAGCATATATCCACAAAAGAAAATGGTCGCGTTTTCACAAGAGGTTAATCAAATGACCATAATACAGCAGAACCCTGGAAATTGGACCACCGGTGGGGCTGAACTAAAGAAGCTTATTTATCTGGGGTGGTCATGTGTTCTAGGTAGCCCTATGCCCTAGGTGGTCCTATACATGAGATGGTCCCGTATCCGAGATGGTCCTATATCCGAGTTTGTCCTATATCCGAGGTGGTCCTGTGTCCGAGGTGGTTTTGTATTCTGAAGTCGCCCTGTATCCGAGGTGGTCACATGTTTGATGTGGTACTGTATCCGCAGTGGTCTTATGTCCGAGATGGTCCTATATCCTAGGTGGTCCTGTATCCGAGGTGATCCGATATTCGAGGTGGGCCTATATTCGAGGCCTATATGCCACCCGGAGATGGACCTCGGGACCTTGGGATTACCAGACCAACGCTCTAACCACCTGAGCTAACCGTCACCCCCGGGCTAACCGCCCCGACCTGGAATCGAACTCGGGACCTTGGGATTACAAGACCAACGCTCTAACCAACTGAGCTAACCGTCACCCCCGGGCTACCCGCCCCGACCTGGAATCGAACTCGGGACCTTGGGATTACAAGACCAACGCTCTAACCAACTGCGCTAACCTAACCCTATCGCCCCCCCCCCCAAGTGGTCCTATTTGTCTGATGGTCATTTGCGGGTTTTTTTGCTCACGGAGTTTTGCCTGTATTTTGAAACTGATCATAATGAGAGCAAACATATGAAAAACACATTTCTGAAAAGTAGGTATGTAATGACAGTTCTGGCTCACTTTGTGACGTCATACTGTCTGGACCGGAAGTGACGTCATGTCTGGAAGTGACGTCATCATGTCTGGACCGCAAGTGACGTCATAGTGTCTGTTTGTTTTTATCTGCTTCAGTTTTTGGATGGAGCGCGCGCGCGTGTTGGGATGACGTCATGATGAAGGCTAAACGTCACAGCAGAGTGTGCATAAACGAAACGTCATTTTATTTTCGTAATTTGAAATAACGGACTTCCGTTGAAGTGTGGAACTTATATTTGTAACATGTCGCCATTTTAACTGTGTAAAAAGTGAAAAAGTGGGATAACTTTCGTTATAGTTGACCGATTTACATGAATATTTCACTGTTAGATTCAGTTTTATATGTAGTTTTGTCATAAAGTGGTCGCAGGCTATTTACACCGGTGGCTATATGCATTTTTGTAGCATGCCGCCATTTTAACTTTGTAAAAAGTGAAAAATTGAGATAACTTCCGTTATACTTGGTCGATTTACATGAAAATTTCACTATTTGATTCAGTTTTATATCTAGTTTTAACATTAAGTGGTTATAGGCTATTTACACCGGTGGCTGTATGCATTTTTGTAACATGCCGCCATTTTAACTTTGAAAAAAGTGAAAATTTGGGATAACTTCCGTTATACTTGGTCGATTTACATGAAAATTTCACTATTTGATTCAGTTTTATATCTAGTTTTAACATTAAGTGGTAAAAGGCTATTTACACCGGTGGCTGTATGCATTTTTGTAACATGCCGCCATTTTAACTTTGTAAAAATAGAAAATTTGGGATAACTTCCGTTATACTTGGTCGAGTTACATGAAAATTTCACTGTTTGATTCAGTTTTATATCTAGTTTTAACATTAAGTGGTTATAGGCTATTTGCGCAGCTGGCTGTATGCATTTTTGTAACATGCCGCCATTTTAACTTTGTAAAAAGTGAAAATTAGGTATAACTTTCGCTATGCTTGGTCGATTTACATGAAAATTTCACTGTTTGATTCAGTTTTATATCTAGTTTTGTTATAAAGTGGTCACAGGCTATTTACGCAGCTGGCTGTATGCATTTTTGTAACATGCCGCCATTTTAACTTTGTAAAAAGTGAAAAATTGAGATAACTTTCGTTATACTTGGTCGATTTACATGAAAATTTCACTGTTTGATTCAGTTTTATGTAACGTTTTAACATTAAGTGGTAATAGGCTATTTACACCGATGGCTGTATGCATAATGTGACATGCCGCCATTTTAACTTTGTAAAAAGTGAAAAAAAAATGAGATAACTTTCGCTATAGTTGGTCGATTTGCATGCAACTTTCACTGTTTGGTTCAGTTTTATATCTAGTTTTTGTTATAATGTAGTCATGGGCTATTTGCGCAGCTGGCTGTATGCATAATTTGACATTCGCCATTTTAACTTTTTAAAAAGTGGAAAAGTGTAATAACTTTCGCTATGGTTAACCGATTTGAATGAAAATTTCACCATTGAATTCAGTTTGATGTCTTAGTTTACAGTAGTTTGCATAGGTGGGTTGTTGGAATGGCGTGCGCCCACCATTCAAACATGTGTTTGAATTATTTTTACGTCAAACTATTGTTCAACAAGTTGTTTAGCAATTGTACAACAATTGTTCAACAAGCTGTTGTTCAACATGTTCAACAACATGTTCAACATGTTCAACATGTTCAACAACATGTTCAACAAGTTGAACATGTTCAACATGTTCAACATGTTGTTGCACAAGTTGAACATGTTCAACATGTTCAACATGTTGAATATGTTCAACTTGTTCAACAACATGCTGTTTAAAAAGTTGTTCAACAAGTTGTAGTTCAAGCAAAGAAAAAACAAGATATATGTTGAATATGTTTAGATGTAATATGTAATACATTTAAATACACTTAAATACACTTAAATACACTTAAATATATACAGCTTAAATCTATAACAATATTATAACATTTATTGATTTACAAAGTCTTTATTATAATGTTTAGTCAAATAAGTTTATTTTTCTTCATATGCTTCACTCTGTTCACTGGCATCCATATCACTTTCTTCGTCACTGCTTTCATCTTCCTCCTCCTCATCTAGAAGCTCTTCAAAGAAGGCATCGTTTCTTCTTATAGCCGCCTTTAGTGCCTTTGAATACTCGTAATGTTTTTCATCAACAAAGTAATTGAAGTCTTCTAAAATGGTTTCATAATGTTTGTTTTGTTGTAGACGTTGGGCATATTTGAATAGTCTCATAAACAGTTGTTTAAGTCGACGCTTATAAATGGGTCGAAAGTCATCACTTGCTATTTCACGGGCATCTTCAAGCCCTTGTTCTTCATATTCTGAAACCTTTTCTTGAAATTTCTTATCATATTCATCGTAGACTTCTTGAACCATATCATACCAAACAGAGTCTGTTTCTGACTCACTTTCAGATTCTGTTTCTGACTCACTTTCAGAGCTGCCGTCATCATCACCCTCAACACAATGTTCCATATGTTTGAACAAAGCTTCTTGACTGTTGTATAACGCACCACATTCTGTACAAGCATGTGCATTCTTTTCAGTCATGTTGACGCTTTGACTTTCCATAGAAGACTCATCTAAAGTTTCAGTGATAGGTGGTTTTACAGGGTTTTCCATATCTATCTCCAATTCTTCTTCTTCTGAAGTGTGAGCATTCTTTAAGTGCCTTTTAAGACTTTGTGGCCAATTGTAAGATTTCAAACAAATGTTGCATTTATACATCCTTTCGGTTCAACATGCACTTTTCAAATGATGAAAAAGCCTTTAAACATAGCCTTATATACAACTTGTTGAACAACATGTTGAACATGTTCAACTTGTTGAACAACATGTTGTCTACGCCTAGGGTTAGGGTTATGCCGCTTAGGGGAGTCTAACGTCATGACGTCTTTATGACGTTATCATGACATCATTATGACGTCATCACGTCATCATTATAACGTCATAATAACGTCATTCGAACAGGCGCGCGCTTTACCAAAAAAAAACTGACTCAGCAGAATTTGTTTCTGTTTGATAGATATGAAATGCATGTCTCACTCTTCCTTTTATGTTACTTCGATGTAATCAAAATATGGTGTGTAACTTGCTCAAAAATGCCAAACTTGTTAAATTGCTAAATTGCTGACTCAGCAAATCGACCAACTTGTGGAACAACATGTTGAACATGTTGAACATGTTGTTGAACATGTTGAACATGTTGTTGAACATGTTGAACATGTTGAACATGTTGTTGAACATGTTGAACATGTTGTTGAACATGTTGAACATGTTGTTGAACATGTTGAACAACAGCTTGTTGAACAGTTTGTTGTACAATTGCTAAACAACTTGTTGAACAATAGTTTGACGTAAAAATAATTCAAACACATGTTTGAATGGTTGGGCGCGCGCCATTCCAACAACCCACCTATGCAAACTACTGTAAACTAAGACATCAAACTGAATTCAATGGTGAAATTTTCATTCAAATCGGTTAACCATAGCGAAAGTTATTACACTTTTCCACTTTTTAAAAAGTTAAAATGGCGAATGTCAAATTATGCATACAGCCAGCTGCGCAATAGCCCATGACTACATTATAACAAAAACTAGATATAAAACTGAACCAAACAGTGAAAGTTTCATGCAAATCGACCAACTATAGCGAAAGTTATCTCATTTTTTTTCACTTTTACAAAGTTAAAATGGCGGCATGTCACATTATGCATACAGCCATCGGTGTAAATAGCCTATTACCACTTAATGTTAAAACGTTACATAAAACTGAATCAAACAGTGAAATTTTCATGTAAATCGACCAAGTATAACGAAAGTTATCTCAATTTTCACTTTTTACAAAGTTAAAATGGCGGCATGTTACAAAAATTGCATACAGCCAGCTGCGTAAATAGCCTGTGACCACTTTATAACAAAACTAGATATAAAACTGAATCAAACAGTGAAATTTTCATGTAACTCGACCAAGTATAACGGAAGTTATCCCAAATTTTCTATTTTTACAAGTTAAAATGGCGGCATGTTACAAAAATGCATACAGCCACCGGTGTAAATAGCCTTTTACCACTTAATGTTAAAACTAGATATAAAACTGAATCAAATAGTGAAATTTTCATGTAAATCGACCAAGTATAACGGAAGTTATCCCAAATTTTCACTTTTTCAAAGTTAAAATGGCGGCATGTTACAAAAATGCATACAGCCACCGGTGTAAATAGCCTAT
>OX457034.1:1087832-1312832 GCA_949752745.1 Protula sp. h YS-2021
TCATCACCCTCAACACAATGTTCCATATGTTTGAACAAAGCTTCTTGACTGTTGTATAACGCACCACATTCTGTACAAGCATGTGCATTCTTTTCAGTCATGTTGACGCTTTGACTTTCCATAGAAGACTCATCTAAAGTTTCAGTGATAGGTGGTTTTACAGGGTTTTCCATATCTATCTCCAATTCTTCTTCTTCTGAAGTGTGAGCATTCTTTAAGTGCCTTTTAAGACTTTGTGGCCAATTGTAAGATTTCAAACAAATGTTGCATTTATACATCCTTTCGGTTCAACATGCACTTTTCAAATGATGAAAAAGCCTTTAAACATAGCCTTATATACAACTTGTTGAACAACATGTTGAACATGTTCAACTTGTTGAACAACATGTTGTCTACGCCTAGGGTTAGGGTTATGCCGCTTAGGGGAGTCTAACGTCATGACGTCTTTATGACGTTATCATGACATCATTATGACGTCATCACGTCATCATTATAACGTCATAATAACGTCATTCGAACAGGCGCGCGCTTTACCAAAAAAAACTGACTCAGCAGAATTTGTTTCTGTTTGATAGATATGAAATGCATGTCTCACTCTTCCTTTTATGTTACTTCGATGTAATCAAAATATGGTGTGTAACTTGCTCAAAAATGCCAAACTTGTTAAAATTGCTAAAATTGCTGACTCAGCAAATCGACCAACTTGTGGAACAACATGTTGAACATGTTGAACATGTTGTTGAACATGTTGAACATGTTGTTGAACATGTTGAACATGTTGAACATGTTGTTGAACATGTTGAACATGTTGTTGAACATGTTGAACATGTTGTTGAACATGTTGAACAACAGCTTGTTGAACAGTTGTTGTACAATTGCTAAACAACTTGTTGAACAATAGTTTGACGTAAAAATAATTCAAACACATGTTTGAATGGTGGGCGCGCGCCATTCCAACAACCCACCTATGCAAACTACTGTAAACTAAGACATCAAACTGAATTCAATGGTGAAATTTTCATTCAAATCGGTTAACCATAGCGAAAGTTATTACACTTTTCCACTTTTAAAAAGTTAAAATGGCGAATGTCAAATTATGCATACAGCCAGCTGCGCAAATAGCCCATGACTACATTATAACAAAAACTAGATATAAAACTGAACCAAACAGTGAAAGTTTCATGCAAATCGACCAACTATAGCGAAAGTTATCTCATTTTTTTTTCACTTTTTACAAAGTTAAAATGGCGGCATGTCACATTATGCATACAGCCATCGGTGTAAATAGCCTATTACCACTTAATGTTAAAACGTTACATAAAACTGAATCAAACAGTGAAATTTTCATGTAAATCGACCAAGTATAACGAAAGTTATCTCAATTTTTCACTTTTTACAAAGTTAAAATGGCGGCATGTTACAAAAATGCATACAGCCAGCTGCGTAAATAGCCTGTGACCACTTTATAACAAAACTAGATATAAAACTGAATCAAACAGTGAAATTTTCATGTAACTCGACCAAGTATAACGGAAGTTATCCCAAATTTTCTATTTTTACAAAGTTAAAATGGCGGCATGTTACAAAAATGCATACAGCCACCGGTGTAAATAGCCTTTTACCACTTAATGTTAAAACTAGATATAAAACTGAATCAAATAGTGAAATTTTCATGTAAATCGACCAAGTATAACGGAAGTTATCCCAAATTTTCACTTTTTTCAAAGTTAAAATGGCGGCATGTTACAAAAATGCATACAGCCACCGGTGTAAATAGCCTATAACCACTTAATGTTAAAACTAGATATAAAACTGAATCAAATAGTGAAATTTTCATGTAAATCGACCAAGTATAACGGAAGTTATCTCAATTTTTCACTTTTTACAAAGTTAAAATGGCGGCATGCTACAAAAATGCATATAGCCACCGGTGTAAATAGCCTGCGACCACTTTATGACAAAACTACATATAAAACTGAATCTAACAGTGAAATATTCATGTAAATCGGTCAACTATAACGAAAGTTATCCCACTTTTTCACTTTTTACACAGTTAAAATGGCGACATGTTACAAATATAAGTTCCACACTTCAACGGAAGTCCGTTATTTCAAATTACGAAAATAAAATGACGTTTCGTTTATGCACACTCTGCTGTGACGTTTAGCCTTCATCATGACGTCATCCCAACACGCGCGCGCGCTCCATCCAAAAACTGAAGCAGATAAAAACAAACAGACACTATGACGTCACTTCCGGTCCAGACATGATGACGTCACTTCCAGACATGACGTCACTTCCGGTCCAGACAGTATGACGTCACAAAGTGAGCCAGAACTGTCATTTATACCCTACTCTGAAACATGTTTAAATGTTTTTGCACCATATGGATAATATGTCACCATTTGGTAAAACATATGGTTAACTATATAGCCGTCCATCGCCACATTTTTCTTGAAGGTTCAAATGGGTAAAGTATGCAAAGGAACACTTCCAGAAGGGGCACTCCGACCAGTGGATTAACGAGCCAATCAAACAGCCGCTACTGCCGAAGAAACATGACGTCGATAAAATGGTAACGCTTGTGTCAAAAACTGACAATGTGTGTGTGACAGAAAATGGCCATGCTTGTGTCATGAAATGGTAACGCTTGTATCACAAACTGACAATGTGTGTGTGTGTTTGTGTGTGTGTGTGTGACAGAAAATTATGATGATTGGGTCATAAAATAATGATGATTGGGTCTTAAAATGATGATACTGGTGTCATAAAATGATAACGCTTGGATCATTTTGAAACGGCTATGCTTGTGTCACAAAATGACAATGTGTGTGTGACATAAAATGATAATGCTTGTGTCAGGAAATGATCATGCTTGCGTCACAATATAACAGTGTGTGACATAAAATGGTAATACTTGTGTCATGAAATGACAATGCTTGTGTCACAAAATGACAGAATGTATGTGACATAAAATGGTAATGCTTGTGTCGTTATAACGCTTACGTTGAAATGATTCAAATTTCACTTCAGCACAAATTACACAAATTGATTATGTACTGGTGGCTACAGCATGAAACGAAATATACAAGAACAGAATTCCTGCATATTTTACTTATAAAAACACAGGATGCGCAAACTAAACTTATATCAGGAGCAATAATTGAATGTTGAAAACAAATGAAAATAGATGACATGCACTGAAGGCTGTGAGAAACACCAACCCCTTTTCCTAAAGAACCAGCAAAATAATAAATAAATAAATAAAAATAAAAACAGAAACAAAAACAATACCAAAAAACCATGGCAATGTACCATGCATGCATGGGTCATGGATGTTTCCTGGGGGGGGGGGTTGTTAAGGTTAGACCATTTTTGGGGCGGGGTGGGGGGTGGTTGTGACATATTATAAAAGCTATATCGCGGATTCATGAAAACAGGCATAACTGGGACGAAATTGTGATCCTTAGTTCAATTCTTGTCAAGGATTTTCCCAATGGGAAGGGGGTGGGTGGGGCGGGGAGGGTGCGGCGGAGGTTAAAAACTGTTAAGGGGAGACCTTGTTCCGCGAATACCAGGGCAATTCAGACTTGGCCCGATTTCATAAATTATAAGAGATGCTTCGGTGGGGGGGGGGGGGGGAGGGCGGAGGCACTTGATATTCCGAGGGGACGCACTTGATGGTCCGGAGGGGAGGCACTTGATGTGGTGTGTGTCCAAGTAAAAAAAAAACGCGTAATTTTCAGGGCATTCGCACTTCGCGCAAAGTTCGTTAAAAATTCAGTACCCCTCTTTTTCACGAAAGGGGGTTCTTTCTGAACTGCACTCCGAGTTAGCACTCGAAGGAGTGATTTTAAAGTAATAAGGTAATGATGCTTGTAGGGTCCATCCGTCTCTCCGTCCAGGGCCCATCTTACATAGTAGTAGCCCTCCATCCTCCTGCGTCCGGGTTCCATTTTACGTTGTAGTAGCCGCCCCCGCCCCCCCCCCCCCCACCCACCCCCACGAAGAACTAAATAAATGTTTCAAATTATGCGAGAAATTTTGCCACGTTTAGCAAATGATTTCAGACCAGTTTCTAATTTCAGGCTTCTCTGGTGGTTTGGATTGCAATTCAGCGATATATGGGTGACGCCAAGCCGACGGATGGAAGTAAACCCCGGGTTAGTTGTTCGGGGGGGGGGGGGTTATAGTCAATGCGTGGCGTCACACACTGTGTGTGCGGAATGGTAGTAAACTCCGGGTTAGTTGTTCGGGGGGGGGGGGGGTTTATAGTCAATGCGTGACGTCACACACTGTATGTACGGGGTGGTAGTAAACCCCGGGTTAGTTGTTTGGGAGGGGGGAAATTTATAGTCAATGCGTGACGTCACACACTGTGTGTGCGGAATGGTAGTAAACTCCGGGTTAGTTGTTCGGGGGGGGGGGGGGGTGTTATAGTCAATGCGTGACGTCACACACTGTATGTACGGGGTGGTAGTAAACCCCGGGTTAGTTGTTTGGGAGGGGGGGGGGGTTTATAGTCAATGCGTGACGTCACACACTGTGTGTGCGGAATGGTACTAAACTCCGGGTTAGTTGTTCGGGGGGGGGGGGGTTATAGTGAATGCGTGACGACACACACTGTGTGTACGGGATGGCAGTAAGCCTCGGGTTAGTTGTTCGGGGGGGGGGGGGGTAATAGTCAATGCGTGACGTCACACACTGTGTGTACGGGATGGTAGTTAAACCCCGGGTTAGTTGTTCGGGGGGGGCGGAGGGGGTTATAGTCAATGCGTGACGTCACACACTGTATGTACGGGATTGTAGTAAACCTCGGGTTAGTTGTTTGGGGGCGTGTTATAGTCAGTGCGTGACGTCACAAATCCTACGTGCGGGATGGTAGTAAACCCCGGGTTAGTTGTTCAGGGGGGGGGGGGGGGGGTCACAGTCAATGCTTGACGTCACACACTGTGTGTACGGGATGGTAGTAAACCTCGGGTTAGTTGCTCGGGGGAGAGGGTGTTACAGTCAATGCGTGATGTCACAAACTGTACGTACGGGATTAGCAACGCTCGAGTTAGTTGTTTCATGTTTAACTTAAGTGTTATTTTCCCAATATTTTTTTATATTAAAGGTTTGTCAAAGTTCATCTGTAATTCCTGTACTGAAGAGCGCTTAATTTATACTTTGACATTAACTAGAAAAAAGTACCTACTGTGTGTGTATGGGAGGGGGAGGGGAGGGGGAGAAGCCTGGATACGCCAAAGTTGTAGTCAATGCGTGACGTCACAAACTGTGCGTAGGGTATTGTGGGGGGGGGGGGGGGTTAAATGTGGCAAAATGCCAACGCAATTTTTGGATGACCCAAAAGATGTGTCAAAAAACCGTCTGTTATTTAATGTTGTTTTCTTTTAATTGTAGAGCAAAACCCCGATTATGTCGAAAATCTATAGAACACTGGAGGCGTACGCGAAGAAGGAACGTTCTAATAGCGGCAAAGAGGTGCGCACAAAGTGCCTACGTCACGGCCAGGCATTTTATAACACAACTATCTGTCTATACGCGATAAAAACACAAATAGGTTTGCTGCATCATGATTTATGTGCTAAACATTTAGCGTAATGTACTGAGCGTCGAGGGTAGATGTTAAAAATGTCGAAGAAGTATGCTGAAAATGTCGAGGTAGCGTGCTGAAAATGTCAAGGTAGCATGCTGAAAATGTCGAGCTAGCATGCTGCAAATGTCGAGGTAGCATGCGGAAAATGTCGAGGTAGCATGCGGAAAATGTCGAGGTAGCATGCTGAAAATGACGAACTAGCATGCTGAAAATATCGAAGTAGTATGCTGAAAATGTCGAGGTAGTATGCTGAAAATAGCGAAGTGGCATGCTGTAAATGTCTGGGCTGCATGCTGGAAATGTCTAGGTGACATGCTGAAAGTGTCTAGGTGGCATGCTGAAAGTGTCTAAGTGACATGCTGAAAGTGTTTAGGTGGCATGCTGAAAGTGTCAAGATGGCATGCTGAAAGTGTCTAGGTGGCATGCTGAAAGTGTCTAGGTGACATGCTGAAAGTGTCCAGATGGCATGCTGAAAGTGTCTAGGTGACATGCTGAAAGTGTCCAGATGGCATGCTGAAAATAGCTATGCATGAAAGCATGCTTGCCATGAATCACAACCGATTCTATTTTTACAGGAATCTTTTAAAAACAAGAAGAGATCGTCGTGGAAAAAGGTGTTTTCAAAGTCGGAAAAGAGGAAAGAGAAGGAACTAGCACGGCAGGAGAGTACCCGCAGTGACGGCAGCGCGGAGATTACGTACTCCACCGACGTGGCGGCCATGATGGACAATCTGCCGACAGACGAACTCGACCTCGTCCATTTTATCATCGGACACGGCATTCTGCGCAGAGATATGAGGTCAGAAATCATACACTGCTACTGTTACTGCTGTTACTACTACTACTATGAGTTTTTAATTGAAATTGATGAAATTTTATCCGATCTTTCTGCTTCAAAAAACGAACCTTTCTTCTAAGTGATTTAATTTGCACTTGGATAACACCTGTCTAACTGAGACCATTGAGTTTAATATCATTTTATCTACTCTGCACCTTATGACTCATATATCCCAGGAAACACACAGTGCCGGCCACAGCCTAAATGTCGTCGTTTCCAGGCAAGATAGTTTGTTTAAGATTAAACATCGCGTATCTGACATCGGTATATTGGATCACTACCTTATAAAATGTGTTTTGAAAACAGAAAGTCAGGTCTGGTTCGTAAAACTGTTTCGACCAGGAATGTCAAGGATATTGATATCGAGCTATTTAAAAGCGACATTTCAAATGATTTGGATATTTCCACTATCAGCGATGTCTCGGAGGCTACAAAAGCTTATCATACTGTCTTAAGTGCAATTTTTAAATCACATGCTCCACTAAAGACAAAAACAGTCACCATCAGGCCCAACACAAAATGGTTTAATGGCAATATCAGGAAAGCTAAAGTTATACGACGAAGACTGGAAAGAAAAATACCATAAATCACGTTTCCCCTGCGACAAAAAGGCGTATCTGGATCAATCTAAGCTTTTTAATTTTCTAATCAAGGACGCCAAAAAAAGAGTTTTTGCAAAAGCGAGTTTTGGACTCTAAATCCGAAATCAAACGATTATTTCAAAGAGCAAAACAAATACTAAACTGGAAACCGGAGCCAGTGTATCCGGATAATGTCACAACGGAAAAGTTGCCCTCTACTTTCACTAACTATTTTGTGGACAAAATTGTCGAACTCAGTGCCGATATTGCCAGTGCCACAGCCAAACAAACTGTCAATGAAATAACGGAAACTATCTGTGATGTGACATGCAATCTCAGTGAATTTCAACCGGCTACTAAAGAAGAAACTGAGAAGGCACTATCCGACTCGTCCTCAGCGACGTCAGAACTAGATCCTATTCCAACTAATCTTATTAAATCGTGCAGGGACATAATCGTTCCCTCATCATTGCACATCGTCAATCTCTCCTTAGCCAGTGGTACTGTTCCAACATTGATGAAAAATGTAGTTGTTAAACCGCTATTGAAAAAGGCAAATTTGGAAAGAAATAGTCTTAAAAATTACCGCCCGGTCTCCAACCTCAGCTTCGCGTCAAAACTTATAGAGAAAATTGTCGCAAACAGGATCAATCAACATATTTCGCAAAATAATTTAAGTGAGCCATTTCAGGCCGCGTACAAGAGATTTCACTGTACAGAAACCGCACTTCTGCGCATGCATAGTGATATCGCCGCTGCAATCCAGAATAGGAAATTGTGTACCCTTGTTTTACCTGACGTGACTGCCGCTTTTGACACCATAAATCACAAAATTATTTTCAATCGTCTAACACAAAGATATTAAATCCATGAAATAGCTCTAAAGTGGATCACACCTTACCTAAGCAATCGATCGCAAACCATTATCGTGAACGGTATTCATTCCCCACCAACTTCACTAACGACTGAGTGCTCCAGGGCAGTGTTCTTGGACCGCTATTTTTTACCATGTATGTTGCACCGGTGTGTGACATCGTTAGACGCCACGGTTTGTCGTTTCATTTTTATGCAGATGACACGCAACTCTATGCATTTTAATAGCAGCTCTATAGCACAGGCAAGATCTATTCTTGAACGTTGTACACAAGGTACAAAACTGTGGATGATGTCGAATTATCTCAAGCTAAACGATGATACGACCGAAATTATTGTCATTGGTTCGCCCCATCGTTTGAGATCTGTGTTGGAAATAGTGAAATTGCTAGTAATACGTAAGTAAAAAAATCTGGGAGTTATTTTTATTGCAATCTATCCATGAGAGAGTTCGTTACCTCAAAGTGTCAAAATGCCATTGTCAACCTTAGAGCTATCTCCAAAATTCGCAAATATCTTGACTACGATACTACCCGAACACTAACGCAAGCATTGGTTATCTCCACGCTAGACTATGCCAACAGTTTGTTATTTGGAGTGAACACATGCCTCCTTCAAAAACTCCAAGGAATACAAAATTCTGCAGCGTGTGTTATTGCTGAACTAAAGCGATCGGATCACATAACACCGACGTTAATATCTCTACATTGGTTGCCGTTTGAAGCTCGTATTTGGTTTAAGATTTTACTAATGTGTTTTAAATGTGTCCGAGGTGAAGGACCACAGTATCTCTGCGATCTTCTAGTGCCATATGAACCATCCAGATTTCTTCGTTCATTTAGTCAAATGCTATAAAAAGTTTCCCGGTCACGTTCGCGTTTTGGTGATTGCAGTTTTGCTGTTTACGCCCCCAAACTTTTAAATGATCTTCCGTTCGGAATTCGTCAGAATAAATCAAGAATGACTTTTAGATCTCAACTCAAAACCCATCTTATTAAATTGTTTAATTAATAATATATTGTACTTTTATCTCTTTTGTATATTTATACATTATATTCACTATTTATTATTGTCATTTTATGTTATATACTAGTTGTTTTCATATTATTTTTACGTTCTTTGTTGCGCCTAGGGCTTCAATTAGCGCCATGCAAGAAATACGTAATAGTAATACTACTAATATTCTACTTCTAATAATAATAATAATAATAATAATAATAATAATAATAATAATAATAATAATAATAATAATAATAATAATAATAATAATAATAGACAAATTACCCTGATTTTGAAAGCTAAAAGAAGCTCCCATGTTTATGTTTGCTGACGAAAAGTTTATGATTTTAAACGTCACGCTTCTTTTTTTCCTTTGCAGAGATGAAATCTACTGTATGATATGTAAACAACTGAGGCAGAACCCGAACAAGACCAGCGAGAGCCGGGGGTGGATGCTGGTCGCGCTCTGTACGGGCTGCTTCCTCCCCTCCGATAACGTGAGTACGGGCGTCGCTTATAAGCACAATAACCACGATCTCAACTCAAGCAGCTTCCGTAAATATTTCTTAAAACGGGATTACAACCATGCCAAAGAAATGCAAAGAGAAACTTTCCCACTGATTGAAACTATTGTATGGATTCATCGTTTTTTTTTTCACTTTCTGCGGAGGCGGGGGACTATAGTATTTGGTCCGTCCGTCCGTCCGCCAACACTTTTTTGTCGGCGCTGTATATCCGTAGCCACTGAAGCGATTCAATTGTTCTTTTGCACTTGCAAAAACTATATAGTGGACCTATGCAACGAGGGGTTAATTTGAGAATATCGCACAAATTGGGAAAATGGGAAAACTTTGAAAATACAGCACAATGGACTTATTCAGCGGGTGTTTGTCGTATTGAAATCCTGTGATTGCACGCCTGCGGGGGACTTAGTTTTAGTGACGTTCTTGTTTTCCTTTTTTCTTTATTTTTCCTTCTACCTTTTTCCCCCCACTTTTTTGTTGTTTTGAGGCCTGGGGCGGGGGGGGGCGGGGGGTGGGGCCGGCTCGGTTGCCGACTGTTAGGTGGGTTCATCGTTTTACCTCGTGTTACCTCTTCTTGTTTTTATTGTTTTGAGCTCATGGCTCACATGAGCTTTCAAGCCTTACAAGCTGACTGTTACGTAATTATGTCATTTATTTTCAGTTCAACAAGTACTTCAGAGGCTTTCTGAAAGACAGTTCGCTGGAATTTAAGGAATATGCCGGTTATGCCAGACGCACCATGAGACGAACGCAAACCAACGGCATGCGCTACCATCCCCCAAACTGGCTCGAATACCAGGTGAGCGATGGTGAGAACCAGGTGAGTGATGGTCAGAACCAGGTGAGCGAAGGTCAGAACCAGGTGAGCGATGGTCAGAACCAGGTGAGCGGTGGTGAGAACCAGGTGAGCGGTGGTCAGAACCAGGTGAGCGATGGTGGGAACCAGGTGAGCGATGGTGAGAACCAGGTGAGCGATGATCAGAACCAGGTGAGCGATGATCAGAACCAGGTGAGCGATGGTGAGAACCAGGTGAGCGATGGTGAGAACCAGGTGAGCGATGATCAGAACCAGGTGAGCGATGATCAGAACCAGGTGAGCGATGGTGAGAACCAGGTGAGCGATGGTGAGAACCAGGTGAGCGGTGGTCAGAACCAGGTGAGCGATGGTGAGAACCAGGTGAGCGATGGTGAGAACCAGGTGGGCGATGGTGAGAACCAGGTGAGCGATGGTGAGAACCAGGTGAGCGATGGTCAGAACCAGGTGAGCGATGGTCAGAACCAGGTGAGCGATGGTGAGAACCAGGTGAGCGATGGTGAGAACCAGGTGAGCGATGGTGAGAACCAGGTGGGCGATGGTGAGAACCAGGTGAGCGATGGTGAGAACCAGGTGAGCGATGGTCAGAACCAGGTGAGCGATGGTGACAACCAGGTGAGCGATCGTCAGAACCAGGTGAGCGATGGTCAGAACCAGGTGAGCGATGGTGAGAACCAGGTGGGCGATGGTCAGAACCAGGTGAGCGATGGTGAGAACCAGGTGGGCGATGGTCAGAACCAGGTGAGCGATGGTGAGAACCAGGTGAGCGATGGAGAGACCAAGGTGAGCGATGGTGAGGACCAGGTGAGCGATGGTGAGAACCAGGTGAGCGATGATCAGAACCAGGTGAGCGATGATCAGAACCAGGTGAGCGATGATCAGAACCAGGTGAGCGATGATCAGAACCAGGTGAGCGATGATCAGAACCAGGTGAGCGATGGTCACAGCTGACTTGAATATTAGGCGAGCGATGGTCAGAACTGGCTAGAATATTTGGCCTGCTATCCCAGTTTCTGGCTAAAATATCAGGCACGCTTTCGCAGAAATATCAAGTTATGCTGGTAACTGACGGAATATTATCATTGTAACTGACTAGGATCTCAAACATATTATCTTTGGATCTGACTGGAATGTCAGGCAGGTTATCCTAGTAACTGTGTCGCAGTGCTTATGACGTGCTTAATTCCCCAGCTTTCCAGCTGCAAAAACGGGTGAGCCAAATTGATAACGTTAACAGTGAACTGCGTGAAATCGTTTCGCCTAAGAACTACCGCAGTATAATGGACAATAAGTCCAAGTTTCTTGTTTTACTTTTTTCACAGGCTACACGAATGAAGAGATACGTCTTACTTCCGGTTAGTTTCGCCGACCACCGGGTTGAGTCGATTGAGGCGGATCCCGCCACTACAGCCGCTGAAATGGTCACGTTACTGGCCAACAGAATAGGCCTGAAAGACGAATTCGGATTTTCTATATTTATTTCAATATATGATAAGGTACGGCTGACTCAGAATGATTGTTGAGGCTATCTGTTAATGAGTGAATGTTGAGGATACTTAAAAGTGAGTGAATGTTGAGGCTACTTATAAGTGAGTGATTGTTGAGGCTACTTATAAGTGAGTGACTGTTGAGGTTACTTATAAGTGAGTGAATGTTGAGGCCACTTATAAGTGAGTGAATGTTGAAGCTACTTATAAGTGAGTGGATGTTGAGACTACTTATAAGTGAGTGAATGTTGAGGCTACTTATAAGTGAATGAATGTTGAGGCTACTTATAAGTGAGTGAATGTTGAGGGTACTTATAAGTGAGTGAATGTTGAGGCTGCTAAAAGTATTCGTCATCACCCAGCATTTTCTAGGTTTGGACTAATAATACTTTATTTATAACTTTTAAGGTACATTTTTGAACAAATTTTTCTCTCGAACACAAATAAATAAGTTTGCTGCAAATTAATAAGACTAATAGAAAAAAATAAGGAAAGAAAAATTGTGACGTCACTCATGGGTATGACACACATTTGACAGTATTTAAGAAGGGTCTTATTGCGTTGTCAGGTGTCGTCGCTTGGCAGCGGACACGATCACGTGATGGATGCCATCTCCGAGTGTGAGCAGGTGGTCCGCGCGAAGGGTGAGTGACGTCATTCTGATATGTGACAACCCCCTCCCCCCCACTCCCCTCCACAACCATAAGCCCCGTGGGGGGGGGGGGGGGTAAATCACAAGGATGAAAAAACGCCAGAAATCGCATCGCATTGCAGACGCGTTTACGGGTTCTTTTACTGCTAATGTGTTAATTGCAAGATAGGGTATGGAAAAGACTTCTGGAAGGTTTTAATTTCGGGAAGGGTGGGGGTGGCGGTGGGGGTTCTGGTCGATTGAAACAAATTAATTACTTTATTCACTTTTTACACGTATTTCAATTTTGTTTTTTGAACCCGATTTTCACTTTGGTTACATTTAAACCTTTTGCCAATTTTATGCGTCAGAGAATTTTAGAGAAATGCAGCTTGAAAAAACTGCGAAATGGCCAACGAAGCCCGCATGTCATACGCGCGTCATAAATGAGCGCATTTTGTGCTGTATAACTTTTCTTATAAGGCACCCTTAAAGGGCAGGAGCACATGAAATTAACCTTGTATTCAAACATTTAATTATCAGGTTTTAATTAATCATTTAAATTCGTTAAGTGCTTGTTATCGATGCTGGATTGTAGTGTGAAAAAAAACAACAAATCTAAAAACTATATCAGTTGCGGTGCAAAGTTAAAAAATACTCTTGTTATTATTCAAAGGAAAAGTTGTGACGCAGAAAGGTAGTGTTGTGATGTAAATAATGTATAAATAATGTATGAATAATGTAGAAATAATATATAAATAATGTATCACTTCTTTCCTTCTTTGAACCTTCATTTTATTAATTTTAATAATTAATTTAATTAATTAATTAATTATTTGCTGTAAATAGTCCAGAAGTTTCCATCTTTGTTGCCAAATTATGAGGAGACACTTAATTTCTTCACATTATTGTTATAATTATAATTTGAGGGAAGATAAGGGGGATGGGTATGGGGGGAGCCCAAGAGCCCTAGTTCTGTGACAAAAAACAACTCCAAAGAAGCTCATTTACTTTATTCTCAGTTTAACAAAACAGAGGCGAGTTGGCTGGGGGAAAAGTTCACCTTCCTGCAGTTGCTGACTTCTCCACACGACATCTGATAAACTCAACATGAAACCATTACATTTCTAAGAGAAAAAAAAGCATTTCAGTCGATGTATAGGCGTGTCTATCCGGGGAAGGTGATGACTTCTGTACATGTAGGGCTGTTCCATTTACAGAACGCGGCTATTCCATACCTCTGCAAATAATTCTCATCACCACTGTAATTAGCTATCTGGGCGAAAAGTGTAGTCCACATATCACATAACTTTTGTACTTACTTTTCATTTTGTTCAAAAAATAATAATAAAACTGACGCTGGCAGTGTGGCGCTAATTTGAATCAATGATTTGGTTGAAGGAGTTCTCGGTTCATAAGAACTACACTATTGTTTTTCTGAGGCCCTGTTGATTCAGTTTCTTGTTTAACAAATCATGACACAAGGGTGCACTTTTTGGAAGAATTATTTCTTAGTTACAAGGAATGTGGCTCACGAAATCTATCCATAAAATCCTCACGTCTTTCCATGTTCGGGAAAACAGAAAAATGACAATCATCTAAGTGCTGGAAACCATTAAAAAGCCAATAAATTATAAAAAACGACACTTATTTCTTAAAATATTGGCACAAGCTAATTCTCTGGCATCTGTTGTTAAGATGTGGGACAAAATATACACTGATAAAATGGCGAATAGTGGAAGCCAAATATGGAAAAACAACTACCTGTTATTGCTGTTGACACTATTACAGGAAAGAGCGAGGAGGACGCCCCCTGGCGGGTGTATTTCCGAAAAGAGATATTTGCCCCTTGGTACAACGCTAAGGACGACCCGACCGCCACCAGTCTCATCTACAAACAGATATGCCGAGGCATTCGGAGCGGAGAATATGCTTGTCGTTCAGTAAGCTCTTAAAAAAAGGAGGAGGGGGGGGGGGGAGGATGGGGGTGTGCTTTCCCACAACGCCTTACGTAAAATTCAAATAGAGTTGCTAATTAGTCCCCCGCCGCCGCGTAGCGCTGAGCGGGGGACTATAGTATTCGTGCCTGTCCGTCCGTCCGTCCGTCTGGCGACACTTGGAAGCATAAATATCTCAGCCTGTATTCAACCCTGGCTTTTGATTATTGCTACAGTGAAAATATATATATTGAAGTTGTGCGACGTCGCATTATTTTTCGTGTTTCGTGGCGGGGGACATTCACTAGTTTCACTGATAACTTGTTTTGGCTTTTGTATTTGCCATTTTTGATATAAATAGCAGTGACCTCTCTGCTTGTTCACTTAGAAACTGCGAGTTGAAGCCCCAGTCAGGGATCATTTTTTTTGTGTGTATTTTTGCTTCCCTTCTAATGTCTTTAGTGTTGCTCAAAGTGCGTAATACTGGGTACTTAATAAGTATCAATGGAGTTGTAGTATTTTTGTTATTGGTTCGTCAAAACTGACCACAAAACGGATAGCTTTAAGAAAAACACTTTTCTTAGAAAAGCTCCTGTCCATTTACTGTTGATAGCCCATTAGGCCTTCTACTACAGTAAAACCTGCCTACACCGGACAATGGGGGACTGGCGGATTTTGTTCGGTATCTAGAGGCGTCCGGTATTTCAGGGGTCATGTGAACCAATGGGGAAAAACGGGACTGAGAATTCTTGTCCGGTATTGGCAGTTGTCCGGAATTTCAGGGTTTGTCCAGAACGAGGTTTTACTGCAATTGTAAATTTTGTCAAAAATCGTAGGTTTCTCCTTTCCCCTTTGTAATGTCTTCGCTTTTACGACTGGGTACAATGTCCACGGACATTCTTGTTTTATAAACTTAGTTATGCAGCGGTTCTATTTGAAGTCCTTTCTGTGTTATTCAGCAGATATTAAGTTATTTCAAGTCAACATAAATTATTATTGATCAGTAAGAAAATATTGATCTTTAGGTTTTTGTAACCAGTCAAAAATACGTTTCTCTCAGCATTTGTGTTCCGGTCAATATTGAAAAAATTATTGATTTTGGAATTGACCAATCGGATTATAACATTTGACCATGTCATGTGAGAATTGTGTTTGATGTTTACAGGAAGAGGATCTAGTCAAATTTGCTGCTCAAAAGTTGTACATAGACAATGGGGCGTCTTTAAACCCCGGGAAAATCCAGCAAGATCTGGCAAAAACAATACCATCGGCGGTGTTTAAAAACGGCACGAAGACACGTGATCACTGGACGCAAGCTGTAATGGCGTCACTACAAACACTTGGGTACGCCGTCAACGCCACTCCACAGGAGCAGGTCATGGTCGAATTCGTCCAATCAGCAACGAGAAGATGGCCGCTTCAGTTTTCCGGTTTATTTGAAGCCCTGAAAATCTCGGGACCGATATTACCGAAGAACGAAATCGTGATAGCTGTGAACAGCCGTGGAATCTTTTTTCTGGACGAGCCCTACAAAGTCGCTATGGGCTTTCCCTTTTTTGAAGTGGTTGAGGCATTTTTAAGCAAGTGAGTAGAGAGGTTACCACCTTTCAGCCACCTTTAATCACCTTCAACCACCTTTCAGCCACCTTTCAGCCACTTTTCAGCCACATTTAACCACCTTCAACCACTTTTTAGCCACCTTTAACCACCTTCAGCCACCTTTAACCACCTTTCAGCCACTTTTCAGCCACCTTTCAGCCACTTTTTAGCCACCTTTCAGCCACTTTCAGCCACCGTTCAGGCACTTTCAGCCACCTTTAACCACCTTCAGTCAATTTTCACTCACCTTTCAGCCACTTTTCAGCCACCTTTAACCACCTTCAGCGACTTTTCAGTCACTTTTCAGCCACCTTTAACCACCTTCATCCACTTTTCAGCCACCTTTCAGCCACTTTTCAGTCACCTTTACCACCTTCAGCCACTTTTCAATCACCTTTCAGCCACTTTTCAGCCACCTTTAACCACCTTCAGCCACTTTTCAGTCACCTTTCAGCCACTTTTCAGCCACCTTTAACCATCTTTAGCCACCCTTCAGCCAGTTTTCAGTCACCTTTGTTAACCACCTTCAGCCACTTTTCAGCCAAGGAACGACACTTTGGAATGAATCCATGGCAACTTGTGTCATTTGTGTTTCGCAAACAAATTATTATTTTTATTAAATTAAGGTAGCTCTCTTCAAGTTAAGAATAATTCCTTTCCCACACGTAACATTTTCTTATGTGGGAAGTACATCTAAAAAAATGTTTAATTTACGTACAACAGTAAATCTATTTGAAACGAACGATGCAGATGACACAAAAGAAACGTTACTTTTTAAAATATCAAATTTTAACCGACATTTTTATCTACATTTTCCCCCCACAGAGGGCCTAAAAGTCGGGGTCAGTCGTTTCAGCTGGTCACTTTGAAAGGAGAAGAGTTTACGTTCATGAGCCCGAATTCGGACACGATTTCCAAACTGGTAGGGACGTTCCTGGACGGCTTACGGCAGAGAACGCAGTATGCTATTGGTCTAGAAGAGTTTGTTTTGCAAGGTGCGGAAGATTAAACACGAGTTTCTCAACCCCTGGTGTATACTTTTGAAAGCGAAGTTTACAGAAATCACGCGTCTAGAAATTCAGAAGCAATGACTTCATATTGCGAATAACGCAAATTCCGATGCGGTTTCTGGGTCATAAGCTAATTCGCACTTCCGGGTTTTTCCGGTGGAAGTGTTGTTTCAACTGCAAATATTTTGGGATAAATTATAAACAAATGATCAGGGAAAAACATCAAAATTGTAATTTTCTTTCAAACATGCACACTTTCAAATTTATAAAGCCATCATATGATCTTTTAAAAACTATTTTACATATTATTATTATTATTATTATTATTATTATTTAGTTCCTTTAATGACCAACATGTGAATGTGGTTCTGGCAAAATGGAATTATATTGATTTTTGCCGTTTTTTTCTATCATTTCTTTATATCCTTATCCCAACTGAATTCAGCCGAAACGCAAAAACTTTTCGACACAAGTCAAAGTGTGATTTGGCTTATTCATTCGCAGATGCACTCTTAGTAGCTACGCGACGTAAATTCACATGCGGTTTCTGGGTCATTGCTTACCATATAGGGGACGGCGTGGCCGAGTGGTTAAAGCCGCTGTCACAGCCAAACGTTGTGGTGCTGTAAGTCGTGGGTTCGAATCCCTCTCATGGCTAGGAATTGCAACATTAGTTACACCCGCAGGGATAGCGATGTGCTTATATAGCTTTCTGCCTTTCTACTTGGGAATATTATAGAACTTGGCTGCACCAGATAGGGACTATAAGAAACACTGTTAATAATAAGCTTGGGTTAAAATAAATATAACTGTAATGTATGTTCGAAACTTGATGCTTCAACTAGAAAGTCGCTATATAAATACCCACCATTATCATATGACGTAAATTCCGCTGCGGTTCGTCGGTCGTTCCGTCACAGAGGCATTCTTACTAGCCGTATAACTATAAATAATAGCGCTATAATTGCATGTACTTTAAAGTAACACGCATGTTTCGGTTCCAAATAATTTGTAGGTGACGGCACAAAACCGTTCAAATTCCGGAAAGGTGACGTCATCCGATTTCTAGACGAGGAAGCAGAGGGTCAAGCCAAGGACGAGTGGGCCGTGGGCATCGTGGAACGGACGAAGGCGAAGGGTGCCTTCCCGCTCGACTGTGTCTACGCCATACCCTGTATAGAGAGGCCTCCGGAGGAGTTCCTTGTCAGTTGTCTTTTGTTTTAAGCGCAGTCTAGTGTTTTTCTTTAAATGTTCTCGTTTCTCATTTTCCACTTGGCTGATTTATATCGCAAATATAATGCAGAATCCCACAGTGTCATACAAGTGTCCACAGTGCAGAATCCCACAGTGTCATACAAGTGTGCACAGTGCAGAATCCCACAGTGTCATACAAGTGTGCACAGTGCAGAATCCCACAGTGTCATACAATTGTGCGAAGTGCTGAATCCCACAGTGTCATACAAGTGTGCGAAGTGCAGAATCTCACAGTGTCATACAAGTGTGCGAAGTGCAGAATCCCACAGTGTCATACAAGTGCGCACAGCGCAGAATCCCACAGTGTCATACAAGTGCGCACAGTGCAAAATCCCACAGTGCCTTATAAGTGTGCACAGTGCAGAATCCCACAGTGTCATACAAGTGCGCACAGTGCAGAATCCCTAGTGTCTTACAAGTGTGCACAGTGCCGAGTCTCGAGGGGGGGGGGGGGCGGGGGGGATTGCCGTTTTAAGACTTTTTGTATAACGTTCATTGCCCTGGTCATGCTTGCCAATTACCTAAAGTAAATCTCGAAGTAGCAAAGGGCAAAACAAGCACACCCAACCCCGCCCGCCCCGCCCCCTCTCCCGCCCGTCCCGCCCCCTATCCTGCCCGCCCCGCCCCCTCTCCCGCCCTCCCCGCCCCCTCTCCCGCCCTCCCCGCCCCTCACCCGCCTGCCCCGCCTTCTCTTCCACCCGCGCCGCCCCCTCTCCCGCCTGCCCCGCCCCCTCTCCCACCCGCCCCGCTCCCTCTCCTGCCCGCCCCGCCCCCTCTCCCGCCCGCCATGCCTCCTCTCCCGCCTGCCCCGCCTTCTCTTCCACCCGCCCCCTCTCCCACCCGCCCCGCCCCCTCCCCTGCCCGCCCCGCCCCCTCTCCCGCCCGCCCCGCCCCCTCTCCCGCCTGCCCCGCCTTCTCTTCCACCCGGCCCGCCACCCCTCTCCCTCCTGCTCCGCCCCCTCTCCCGCCCGTCCCGCCCCCTCTCCTGCCCGCCCCGCCCCCTCTCCCGCCCTCCCCGCCCCTCACCCGCCTGCCCCGCCTTCTCTTCCACCCGCGCCGCCCCCTCTCCCGCCTGCCCCGCCCCCTCTCCCACCCGCCCCGCTACCTCTCCCGCCCGCCCCGCCCCTCTCCCGCCCGCCCCGCCCCCTCTCCCGCCTGCCCCGCCCCCTCTCCCACCCGCCCCGCTCCCTCTCCTGCCCGCCCCGCCCCCTCTCCCGCCCGCCCCGCCCCCTCTCCCGCCTGCCCCGCCTTCTCTTCCACCCGGCCCGCCACCCTTCTCCCTCCTGCTCCGCCCCCTCTCCCGCCTGCCCCGCCTTCTCTTCCACCCGCCCCGCCACCCCTCTCCCTCCTGCTCCGCCCCCTCTCCCGCCTGCCCCGCCTTCTCTTCCACCCGCCCCGCCACCCCTCTCCCTCCTGCTCCGCCCCCTCTCCTGCCTGCCCCGCCTTCTCTTCCACCCGCCCGACCACCCCTCTCCCTCCTGCTCCGCCTCCTCTCCCGCCTGCCCCGCCCCTCTCCCGCCTGCCCCGCCTTCTCTTCCACCCGCCCCGCCCCCTCTCCCGCCTGCCCCGCCTTCTCTTCCACCCGCCCCGCCCCCTCTCCCTCCTGCCCCGCCCATCTGGAAAGGATTTATTTTCTCATATTTCAAAATAAAAATGTAAAATTAATTAATAAAATTTAATAGAAAAAAAAATTAAAATTACAATTAATTAAAGTCGTTTTTGAGAAGGTGAAGTTCATCAATTTACTACATCACTATAGTTGTTTATTTGTGTATTTTTGTAGCAAATGTTCCAATCGATGACACAACAGAACTACGACACGTTGCCGAGGACTCGGGGAGCCGTGGTCCTGTCTAAAGGCACGATCGGAAGACACACACAATTTGGCAAAGAAACGGAAGCTTAAGTTCTTAAAATGCTGCTTGATGAAAAAAACCTGACGACAGCATCTGTGATGGGCATCTATAAGCCGCCAAATCCAGCTTCATTATTGCTTAGTTATAACGTTCAAAAATGGCAAAATTTGGATTATTCCTTTATAGCCAATAGTGAACTCGATAAGCATTTCATCATTAATTAACTGTGTTATTTAAATTTGAAAATGCCTCATAATAAAGACTAAGGGTTCTCACGCAGGCGTCTTCGTTTCAGCTGACAATGACGTCACTGGGAAGAACGGCAACAGGAACATCTCCGTACGCTTGGAGATCGATTGCGTTGTATATACCTAGAAGCCATCAGTTCCCCCCCCCTCTCTCCCCCCTCCCCCCAGTGGAGCGTTGCTATCAATGCCTGACCATGCATGACTGCGTACTATAAGGAAGAACGGCCACATGAACATCTCCGTACGCTTGGAGACCGATTGTGTTATAAATGCCTAGAAGCCATCAGTTATTCCCTCCCCCTCCCTCCCCCTCCCCCAAGTGGAGCGTTGATAGAAATGCCGAACCCTGCAGGACTGCGTATTATACCGAGTTATGTGCATATTTCTTCAAAGTAGTGGGGAATTCTTAGCCGGGCTTGGTGGATTAAAATATACGTAAAAAATATTGCAATCCTTGAACCAGAGGCGTATATTAATTGTTTAGCTTGAAAAGTGTGTATTACATTATATATAAAACCAAACGTCATTTGGGAGTGTTTAGAAGTTAATTCAGAAATGCATTTGCAGAATAGTATTAATGTGCGTTATCGCTTTCCATGTTTTGTGTATTTCGCCGGCGTTATAAGCGAATGGATAAACTTCTATAAGCAAAATATCTTTTATAAATAAAATACATATCTATTTTATTCTTCTTCAGTTTTATTGACTTTAAGAAGAAAAGGGATCAATTTGATTTTGACATTATTTTGATGCTATTTTGATGTTATTTTGATACTACTTTGAGGTTGTTTTGTTGATCACTTTTCAAGAGATGTCTACATCATTTAAGCGGAACTTAATTATCTGTACCCCGGATGACTAGCACCGGATGACTAGCACCGAATGACTAGCACCGGATGACTAGACAGGGATGACTAGAACCGAATGACTAGACACGGATGACTAGAACCGGATGACTAGAACCGGACCTGGTGACTAGCACCGGATGGCTAGAACCGGATGACTGTGACACGGATGATCAGAAACGGATATCTAGCACTGTATGACTGGCATCGAATGACTAGCACCGGATGACTAGACACGGATAATTAGAACCGGATGACTAGAACCTAACCGGATGACTAGCAGCGGATATCTAGAACCGGTTGACTAGACACGGATGACTAGAAACGGACCGGGTGACCAGCAGCGGCTAGCTAGAACCGGATGACTAGACACGGAAAAGCAGAAATGGATGTCTAGTGCTGTATGACTAGCATCGGATGACTACACACGGATGACTGGAACCGAATGACTAGACACGGATGACTAGAACCGGACCGGGTGACTAGCAGCGGATGGCTAGAATCGGATGACTAGATACGGATGACTAGAAGCGGATGACTAAGCTTTACCTGCTGGTCTATGAATTAGTCAGTGAGCTTTTCAAGAGCTGTTTATTATATATTTACTTAATTCAATACGGAGTCTCCAAACAAGATGTTCAGTATGCAGACAATCGTAATCATGTTTTTTTTCTTACACATGTGACTCACCAAACTGCACAATGACGCGAGGACTAGTTCTTAGCCAGTAATTTTTCACATATTCTATAATCAGAGATATTTCGTCTTCATTTTTAATAATTTAATTGGGCATAGAATTTGTCTGAACTCTATATGAATAGAATATTTCTCAAACTTTATCCATAGAAACACATTTTATGGAGACAAAAATGCTGTGAATTACACAAAAATTTCAGACTTCAGCCGCTCACAAACGTCACAGTTTCGCTTTCAAAATAATTCCATGCGTTTTGCAACAACTTTGATATGATATGATCTATTCCGTACTGCGTCATCCTCCACTCAGTTAAATGGTCTGTTCCGTGCTGTACCACCCCACTCAGTTATGTGGTCTATTCCGTGCTGTGCCGTCCCCGCTCAATACATTTAGAAACTATAATTCGCTTACACAGGCTGCATTCATTTACTAATCACAGTTTTGATGCAAATTGCAATTAGAAATTGCGATAAGCGATAACAGGTTTGACTGAAATACTAATTTTTCCAACGTGGTTGATGCTTTTTTTCTTTAAATTGAGAAACGGCATTTGCGTTTATATTCCACAAAGTTTTTTGACATCGATAACCCTATTTGAAATGAGAGACTAAATATTGGTTAAGTATATTCGCAAGTATTTTATGATGTAGTGTTAGTTTTCAGAATATATCGCTCTTGAAATTAATTGAACATGTCAGTCAAGCACACATCAAGTCACTTTATCTCACACAGTCCGTTATCACTTAGAAGCGGCTTGATAAAAATCGGATGATTTAAACTTACAGAATCTAATAAAAAAACTTATTTTAAGTTAAAAAGTATTCCTTTCTGAAATAATTTATTGCTATATCCTGTTTGTTTCCTAACCATAAAACGCGCCAATGACATTTGAGGAATGAGAAAGCGTTAAAAAGTGCAGAGTGATGGGTCTGCCACTGTTGTCACTGGCAGAAGGGATTAACACTTAATCTTATGTAAGTTTTTATAAACAGGGGTAGTTGACTCTAAATGAGTGCATAATTTAATAGGTTATGTGTTGAAGTTAATTAAGGCAGTCTCTCACATAATTGAAAAAATTAAGTGCATGCATTAAAAATGAAATATTAATCGAATTTAAAATGACTTCAAAGTAATCAATTTGTGCTCTGACACACTAATTGTATAACCTTAACGTTAATTTAGCATCTTTTTTTGTAAAGCATTGAAATAAACAGGCTGTATGTCCTTCACCATCACACCGAGCCTCTCATAGGCTCGAAGGAGTACTCCATAGATTAATTGCACTATTATGTAAGGTGCTGAAACTGTCTTGTCATGACAAACCAAAACAGGCTTCTCCTTCACCAAACACATTTATCCTCTAAATCATTTTCCCTCACGAAAGTTATGGTCCTCCATTGCCTAATGTTTTAAACAGGCTATAGTGCCCAGTATCATGAAGTGACAATCTGTGAGATAGATATTAACGTTTCCTCGGGGGCGTGTGGAGGGCATAATTGCCTCTTTTACAGCGCTGTTTTAATACATGCCTTGACGACACCACAGGGGTGTGCTATAGAATACGTCCCCTGCTTATCAAACAGAGCCCTTGTTCGCACCGACTACATCAAATTGTCAGCTAATTATTGCAGCACAAGGAGCTTCCAAGGGAAGAATAGAGTTACAATGGCTTCCTACTCTATCACTGCATGCTTGGGACTATTGAATTGTAGTCAATATGTACAAAAATTAATTTACCGAGATTAAGAAAAAAGAAAGAGCCGATGCCAAGCGTGTGAAAAGGAAGCTAATTCTTTTGATATGAGATGAAAACGGCGATCACACCAACTCCCACAAAGAATCATTAGATGCTCTTCAAAGACACATTTCTCCGGTAAGATTTTAATTTTAATAACAGCAGACACAGTAAATCTAGCATTGGCGAGGCTTATAAAAGAGAACTCAATCTTAAAATTGACCAGAACTCCGTAACATTATGCTCTGTTTTTCTAGCGTAAAATTTAGAATTGTCTTGGTTTTGATATGGCACTGAGCTTTATATTTCAAGACAGAAACACACTGTTTTAGTTTTGTTACTTTTATTTGGCCTCTTGAAAATGCATTTAGCGTTTAGAGGGTTTCTTAGCAATGGCACGTCACAGTCGCTTAAGCGCTTTCAGTGTCACTACATCCTTTGAAGCAGATATAATAATATAATGGTACAAAAATCCGAAATTTAGATTAATTTCACTGCCACAGAAATCTCCCCATTCCCGATAACGTGCTCATATTTTACTTGCGATCAAAATTAAATCAAAGCACTGAAACTGCTTTTTTTTTTTTACAAAACAATACACTCTTTACATTGTATTTGGGTTTGAAAAAAACAAACTTTGCTCTGTTCCGCCTTTTCAAACAATTTTCTTAATATTGTTTACTGCAGACTGCTGTGTAATAAAGCTTTATCTATTAATAGGAAACGCACATTAACTTTCTTCTTTTTCTTCTTCATCATCACTTGCCTTATTCTTCCTCTTG
Organism: Protula sp. h YS-2021; assembly: GCA_949752745.1. Taxonomy (NCBI): domain Eukaryota; kingdom Metazoa; phylum Annelida; class Polychaeta; order Sabellida; family Serpulidae; genus Protula; species Protula sp. h YS-2021. The sequence goes on from OX457034.1 coordinate 1,112,142, forward strand.
TTTCTCCTTCTTTTCCTTCTCCTTCTCATTCTTCTTCTTTTTGTTTCTTCTTCTTCCTCTTCTCCTTCTCATTCTTCTTGTTTCTCCTTCTTCTCCTTCTTCTTCTTCTTCTTCTTCTTCTTCTTCTTATTCTTCTTCTTTCTTTTGTTTCTTCTTCTTTCTCTTCGCCTTCTCAGTGTGTTTTTTCTTCTTCATGTTTCTTTTTCTTCTTCTTCTTCTTCTTCTTCTTCTTCTTCTTCTCCTACTCATTGCTTCTTCTTCCTGTTGTTTCTTCTTCTTCTGTATTTCATTATTGTATCTAGATTAATAGAGGTGCGCCTTAAGCTCGCGTACCTGCCACCACAGTTATGTATTAAATAAAAATAATGTTCTAACACAGGCAGAGGAAAAGTTGCTTATTTTTATGTGTTAATGAACGTGTAAATAGCCCATACTTGTCAAGCATCCAGCAAGAAAATTCGTCTCTCGTTTCTTACTTATCTTTAAGCTTTTCTCTTTCAGTACTGTTTCATCAATTCCGCTGTATTTAACACATAAACGGTTGCTTTGTAATCCACACGTTTAATCCTTTCTTCGCCCTCCAGCACTAGTGTCACAAGCTTTTTCCTGTTCCATTGTCAAGGCAAAATAACATAATGTGCTTTAATCCCGCTAAATATCATATGTCTCACATATTTCTAGCTCTTGGTCTCCACACATTCGTTTTGAATACTTTCAAGGAAAGCTTTTCAATTAAAATTATATGGTAGCCCTAGCTAGATTAAAGTGCATTTAATGGACAGGGAGCTCAGGAAATCGCAGTATTTAAGTCTGGCATGACATTATTAAACGTTCGATGGTACGCTGGGATGTGCTTAACCCCGTGAAATGCAATTACACAGTGTTGTTACTTCTTCTATTTTCTTCTTATTGAAGTTGAAATGAGTTCTTTTCATGTTTGCCCCGTACATTAACCTGCTTAAATACGCTATATGTACACACAGCATTAAACGCGACACTTCACACTTAAATATTGGTTGTACTACAATTCAACACCTCATGTATTCTCCCCCGCACGCCACATTACTGGTAAGAAAACAATCCTACTTCCGATAAAAAATGCCGATCTAAATCCCCATGCTCTCCTTCCGATAAAAATGCGGATCTATATTCACTCGCTCTGCCTATTTCTACCAAAATGGGCCACTTTTAATTGTTCATTTTTTTAAATCTTTATAAAAACCCCAGCGCTAAAGGAATAAGAGAACTTTTATTTTATTTTGGTATTAATTTGGCTTTTTACGATTTCATAGCAGATAACGTTTAGTTTAAAATCAGCATTTGTTAAATATTTTAGAATTAATTTTATTGATTAATTAATCAAATTTCATTTATTTTAGAAAGGTATTAAGTACTTCATACAAGTCTATTTCATTTTTAGCTCTCAATTTGTGTTATTCAGCAACAAGAGGTCCACTTCACTAACATATACAAATTCAAATACAAAAAATAAATAAAAAATGAAAGTTAGAATGTAAAGAAATAGCATAAGTGAGGGAAAATCTTTTCTTTGCAAATATGTTTAGGTGGAATGGTATAAGCGTATTGCTGAACTAATGAAATGTTATAAAAGCTCGACGATCAGAAGCAACTGTAGCTGGGAAGTGATTATGCTTTGAGTTTGTAAATTGACTGTCCTGTGGCATTTTACACCAGACGAACGTCTTCCATTAGTGACTCTTTACTTGATCCCTTGACTCCAATACACCAACAATTCTTCTAGATCTGATATCAAAACACGGCACTTTTTACTAAATGGTATATTCACAGCATTAGTTCAGCAGCTGTGGGCACATGAAAGAGGAATGTAAACGTAAACGTTCCAATGAACTCGCCAATGCTATTTAAAGAGTCTTTGCATTATGCAACACAGAGCCGTGACAAAACCAATCTAGAAAGAATACCAATGAATAGGAAAATATTGCTAATTGCTAATATATTCTACTCGACTTCCCTCAGATGTGACAGTGTGACCCAGAAGAAAATTTACTGACATACCAGTCATACCGGATGTTTCATTTGAATCCGATAATCTTTTTTTGGCAGCTTGACATTTGCCTTTAACTAGTTTTTAAATCAATCTTTCCCAAATTTTATCAGGTTCAGTTCATATTGTATAGTAGAAAACACAACGCATTGGCAAATATCATTGCAATTATTTCAGTTTAGATAAAATTGCAATTGCAGTTATTTCAATTTAACTTAAAATATTGTATTTGATCGGTACTTGGTCCTGAGGATGTATTATTAAGTATTCTGTAGATAATAGCATAACTCCACTTACTATACTTTGTGAAATATTAACCAAACATTATTGTGGATTCAAAAGTGAGCATATTATTAGCATATATGTGTAGCGAATATTGGATGAAACACCCGTGTTTTATCCAGTAACCTCTTGTAGGAATTCCCACTTAAGCCATTTTGGTGCTCGATGTATTTGGCTGTCGATCTTTTCTCTATAGACCTTTTACCACCTTTCGCACATTAATTATATATCACACGATAACACACGATGACGCAATCACTTTAATCTAACCAGGAGAAAGAGTGTCACTTTCCATTTGTACCTCATGGTGAAAGAACAAACAAACCGGCCATAGCAGCACTATAAACTTTATATTGCTATCCTCAGACAAAGGTGTTGAGTTTTGATATCCTACAGGTAGAGTTACAATCACACAAAGTGTGTAACATTACCTGCTCTCTCTCCAGGGCTTTGTGCTGCAATGGAGACGCAAGATTTACAGTTAGTCAGAAACTATATCGATCAAAACTAGAAGAAATCCAGACCCATAGTCTGGAACTGTAGCAGTAGTATTGTCAAGTCAATGATTTTTAAGTGTAGACCAGAAAGCAAATGTTGATAGTTTGTACAGGTATTTGTGACCACAACGCCAGTTACATCAAGTAACATATTATGACTTATTATGGGTCAACACAATTATAAAGATTTTCTTTCTTGACACAAAATAAATCAATTGCATCTCAATTGTTAAATAATTCTCTATGAATTAAGACAGAATGGCTGACATATCAAGTTACTCATTTCATACTGCATTCTTTGATGCAATACCGTACTGTGCTATATTGTGAGTAACCTTAGGTCAACATTTTTAAAACATTAACATGAACTTGTACTGGTTAAATGATATACACCTTGGAACGAGTTTTGAAAATGTAATAAAAAGCAAACTATTCAGCATTGATCAATGTTGGCCAGAATTTGTAATTGCAATTTTGCAAAATGCCTAGCATTATTATATGGTTAGGAATAATCATATCTTTTGATTACAGTTAAGATAATTTCTTTTGAACGTAATTCCCCATATCCTTGCTATTTCAGTTCCATAAAAATAACAACTGCGAAGTATTTCCTTTCAAATTTTACTGGAAATATTCTTAACTGAGAACGTTAAGAAGGTACTTACAATTATCCAAAATAGTAAGAAATAGTAAAGATTATTTTATTAAAATGCTTGAAGAACGTCAGTGAGGGTGAAGTCACAAGTCCTTGTATTTCTTTCAATGAAACCAGCTGTTGGTAATACTTTATCAGGCATTAGCTCAGGAAATTTAAAAGATAGCGAAAAATAATACGGTTTGTTGTCTCCAAGTTAACGTCACGGATTAAAAGACCACTTTAAAATCATAAACAATGCATGTCAATGAATTAAAATGCAGAACACTGTGAGCGAAAAAAAGACAGATCACAAGACCAATGTCGAAGACATGAAAGGATAAACTTGCCTTGAGGGTATGAAAACACAGACCGTCTATGGCTGAGGAATTTGTGTAATACAAATAAGCTTTGAACTGAAAGGTCGCCAAAACACACTCTCGTCTCAGGGGGATTAACATGTGAGCCTGAGGCAGTAGATATTGAATTTAAATAAGATTATAAATCAATCCCACGGCTTCATGTGAATGCAAGGTAATGCAAAGACACCATTGTCCTCCCGACGACATTTCAATGCTTGGCCACCCTATTGCTCAGTGAGAACTCCCATCAGTCGTTATCTCGATTCGTGCTTCGTTTCTGACGTCATTTCCTTTAAAACTACATTTTGTTGGTAATGCCAGAAGGGAATGATAGACCTTGGAAAGGAAAACAACCTACAGTAAAACCTGCCTACACCGGACAACGGGGGGACTGGCGGATTTTGTCCGGTATATAGAGGTGTCAGGTATTTCAGGGGTCATGTAAACCAATGGGGAAAAACGGGACTGCGAATTCTTGTCCGGTATTGGCAGTTGTCTGGTATTTTAGGGTTTGTTCAGAATGAGGTTTTACTGTATTTCTGTTGAAAGGAACACAGTTTTATTGCTGAAATCAAAACTACCAGTCAGAACGAAAATTTTCCAATTTTAAGAATTAAGCTACTGAAGATAGATCCTCTGCACCAATGTCAGTAGAATGAAAAAATGAATTATTTACATTATATTCCATTGGTAAATTTGGCGCAACAACGGCGACTAATGACAGAAAATTATGAATTAACACCATCAATGCATGGCAGTTCTGATCCTATTGTGACCAACTCTGTTATAGATACATAACAGTTCTGCTCCCTTTGTGACCAGCTCTGTCATAAATACCTAGCAGTTCTCTCCTTTTGCGACCAGCTCTGTTATAAATTCCTAACAGTTCTGCTCCCTTTCTGACCAGCTCTGCTATAAACACATAGCAGTTCCGCTCCCTTTGTGACCAGCTCTGTTATAAATTCCTAACAGTTCTGCTCCCTTTGTGACCAGCTCTGTTATAAATACATAGCAGTTCTGCTCCCTTTCTTATCAGCTCTGCTATAAATACATAGCAGTTCTGCCCCCGTTGTGACCAACTCTGTTATAAATTTCTAACAGTTCTGCTCCCTTTGTGACTAGCTCTGCTATAAACACACAGCAGTTCTGTCCCTTTGCGACCATCTCTGTTATAAATACATAGCGGTTCTGCTCGGGTTGTGACCAGCTCTGTTATAAATTTCTAAAAGTTCTTCTCCCTGTGTGACCAGATCTGTTATAAATACATAGCAGTTGTGCTCCCGTTGTGACCAGCTCTGTTATAAATTCCTAACAGTTCTGCCCTCTTTTTGACCAGATCTTTGTAAATACGTAGCAGTTGTGCTCCCGTTGTGACCAGCTCTGTTATGAAAAAGCTGTATTTTTTCTTTAGTATTAATTCATAGATTCTATTCTGTATGCTTTCGGCTTGACAGTTAATATTTACTAAATTGGTATATATTTGGTCATTACCAAAATTTTGTGTATGCGCAAAGTCAAGGCAAAAAAGTGTTCATCTTTACTTCAAAGAACCTCAATTTCCAATCATAATTATTATAATTCAAAGTCATTGTAACATAATGCTATAACTAAAAATGCCCCCGAGGTTAAATGATTATATGCGCATCAAAAATAACAGTGAGCTTTGCTTTGAGCGTAGAAAGTTAAAACCAAGCATACGCTCTGACATAAAAAAAACATAGCTTGTATTTTAACACACCCAGATAAAGCGCTGTTTTTAATTGGTGGCATTATTACACAAGAAGAAATGTCTATTTTTAAGATGACAGATGGTGTATTAAACTGTGATTATCAATAATGTAAATCGTATAAAATGACCGGGAATATTACACGGAAGAAAGAGAAAAGGTGGAACTCAGTGATGTCGCAGATATTCTGTCAAGACCAGCACACACACACATAAAGAACACTTGATTTTATCAACGAAATTTAATTAATTTTGATATTGAACTGTTTCCAGGGTTTCGCTTTACTCATATTTCCCCGCATAACGTTTCAAGGTTTCCAAACGCTACAGATCTTATTTTTATGTATCAAAACGTTAAAATTTTTATATTTTTGATATATCAAAACATTAAAATGTTATTGGTGTATCAATTCGTGCAAATAAAAGCACAGGTACAGACCACAGAAATATATTTTATAAAATGACTAATGTCAAATTGGAAGTAATAGTCGAAATATTATTCTACATTATTCTGCATTATTCTACACTATTCTACATTATTCTACACCATTCTACATTATTCTACCTTATTCTACACTATTCTACATTATTCTGCACTGTTCTACGTCATTCTACACTAGTATACATTATTCTACACTATTCTGCATTATTCTACACTATTCTAAATTATGCTCCGCTATTTTACATTATTCTACACTATTCTGCATTATTTTACACTGTTCTAAATTATTCTACGCTATTCTACATTTTTCTACAATATTCTGTATTATTCTACTCTATTCTGCATTATTCTACACTGTTCTACATTATTCTGCACTTTTCTGCATTATTCTACACTATTCTAAATTGTGCTACGCTATTCTGCATTATTCTACACTATTCTACATTATTCTACGCTATTCTAAGACACACAGACAGACATCAGTGGGATAGCAACACCGCTTTGACAGATCGAAATGAAAAAGGGGGTTGGTTTAAGAAAATAGAAAATATAGAAACGATAATCTCTTCAACAGGTATAACAGGTATAAAAAGTATAATAGGCATAATAGGCATAACAGGTATAATAGGTATAATAGGTATAACAGGTATAATAGGTATAATAGGCATAACAGGTATAACAGGTATAATAGGTATAACAGGTATAACAGGTGACCGCGATAAGCGCCTTTATATAGTAAGATAGAGGGCTCGCTATTAAGATTTTATCTATGATATGGGACCGTCTATAAAGTGCGATAAGGGTCCGTCTATAAAGTGCGATAAAGGACCGTCTATAAAGTACGATGAGGGACCCTCTATAAAATGCAATAAGGGTCCGTCTATAAAGTGCGATAAGGGACGGTCTATAAAGTACGATAAAGGACCCTCCACAAAATGCGGTAAGGGACCGTCTATAAAGTACGATAAGGGGCCGTCTATAAAGTGCGATAAGGGACCGTCTATAAAGTACGATAAGGGACCCTCTATAAAATGCAATAAGGGACCGTCTATAAAGTGCGATAAGGGACCCTCTATAAAGTGCGATAAAGGACCCTCCATAAAATGCGGTAAGGGACCGTCTATAAAGTACGATAAGGGACCGTCTATAAAGTGCGATAAGAGATCAGCTATAAAATGCGATAAGGGACCATCTATAAAGTGCGATAAGGGCCCGTCTATTAAGTGCGATAAGGGACCGTCTCTAAAATGCGATAAGGGCGATTTTTTAAGAGTGATAAAGCAATCTTTAAAGCGAAGATAAGGGGCCGCGTATAAAGTACGAACGCAAAATTTTGATACTTTTATATTTTAAGTTCACGTTTCCACGTTTTCACCACCCTTTTAGGCATGCAACATAATAGATGTTGAATATGTGTTTTAATAAATTGCTTAGGAAATTTCAGAGTGCTTGAAGCGCTTTTTTTGCTGTTCGCGTTTACTATTGCTACATAAAATATATAAATGTGCGATGCAGAGGAGTCCGGTGACAGGTCTCTCGGGGTTACCAAGTGGTCACATCTTGCAATTAAATTAAAAGCTATTTGTCTCGTAGCCGTTTCTATCACTTCAATTAGACGCAGTCAAGGCCCCATTTAGGGGTCTTTAAATTCAGGTTTCGAGTCATTAAAATGTCATGGTTCAGCTTTAAGATAGATGTATGTGATGTGGCCTTATGGAGCTCGTAAGGAGAGGGGCGTATCCACTCATGTCGCACTCATGTCGCACGCCTTCTCATTGCTCTTTGACAAATACATTTAAAGACATTCCTCAAGTCGTTGATAAACAACCTGTTCTGTGTGCTGGGGGGGAGAGGGGAGGGTGAGGGGGGTGGGGAGGGGAGCGGTGTTTTACATGTGTTTGAGAAGGGTGAAATGTTTGAAATGCGTTAAGAAGCAATTGTTTAAACACCTCTGAAGTGTGTGGGCCCGCCTGTGTGAGAAGGGCGGAGGCTGTGGGGGTGGGGGAAGGGGGTGGGAGGGAGGAGTAGGGGTGGGATGGGATAATATCTGTACATGTTTTGTTGCATATGCCAGCCAGATTTAAAGGACATATTATTTCAGGTTTATTTTCTACTATAATATGACAAGTACAGTTAATTTGAACCCCTCGGTCTTGTCAGAATTAGCATTTGTAAGACAATAGTTAACATCGATTCGACGGCGATGTAACCAGACAGCCCCAAGGGGGGCCACACCGCCAAGCCGACCCGTCAGGCGACCCCGCGGGCCACCCCGCCAGGCCCACAGCGGTGGTCACTGTCGTAATTTGTTCACCAGATGCCCTCTGATAAACCCTGACGTTGTTTTTTGTGTTAACTTTTAAAACTCGCCATGATAACATAATGAAAAAGCTCCTCAAGAGTGACAACATTTTTGAAACGTCAAACTTAACACCTCTCGAGGCCAAGCTTTCAATCAAATATTATTATTTCTCTTTCAACAAACTAGTGAAAATTGTGTGGTATGACAGGCTTAGACGTTTTAAAAACTGTGTTTTAATAATGACTTGTCGGGGTTGAAGCGATGGAAACGTATTCAAGTTACATCCATTAAGTGTTCACATTTGTTCATCACAGGTCTCCGATTACGCTATTAACAGCGAGTGTAGAGGGCAATTAAATACCATGCCGGTTCTCGGGGGGTCTCGTGCGCGCGACTCACTGTTAACAAAATGCCATGCCGCTTCTCGAAACGAAACGAAAACGAAAAGAGAAAACGAAATGTAAGGGGTGGATTGGATTTATGCGGATGTCCGAAGATGGCCTGGTTTTGTACGGTGCCATTATACACGTGTCAGTGGGCAGATTTCTGTGTTTTTGGCACGGGTCGGCGTGGAGTCATTATACACGTGTTGCTGGGCAGATTTCTGTGTTTTTTGGCACGTGTCGGCGTGGTGCCATTATACACGTGTTAGTGGGCAGATGTCTGTGTTTTTGGCACGTGTCGGTGTGATGCAATTATACACGTGTTAGTGGGCAGATTTCTGTGTTTTGGGCACAAGTCGGTGTGATGCCATTATATACGTGTTAGTGGGCAGATGTCTGTGTTTTTGGCACGGGTCGGCGTGGTGCAATTATACACGTGTTAGTGTACAGATTTCTGTGTTTTTGGCACAAGTCGGCGTGGTGCCATTATATACGTGTTAGTGGGCAGATGTCTGTGTTTTTGGCACGTGTCGGTGTGATGCCATTATACACGTGTTAGTGGGCAGATTTCTGTGTTTTTGGCACAAGTCGGTGTGGTGCCATTATATACGTGTTAGTGGGCAGATTTCTGTGTTTTTGGCACAGGTCGGCGTGGTGCCATTATATACGTGTTAGTGGGCAGATGTCTGTGTTTTTGGCACAAGTCGGCGTGGTGCAATTATACACGTGTTAGGGGACAGATTTCTGTGTTTTGGTACAGGTCGGCTTGGTGTCATTATACACGTGTTAGTGTGCAGATTTCTGTGTTTTTGGCACAGGTCGGCGTGGTGCCATTATGCACGTGTTAATGGGCAGATTTCTGTGTTTTTTGGCACGGGTCGGCGTGGTGCCATTATGCACGTGTTAGTGGGTAGATTTCTGTGTTTTTGGCACGGCTGGGCGTGGTGCAATTATACACGTGTTAGTGGGCAGATTTCTGTGTTTTTGGGCACGGGTCATCGTGGTGCCGTTATATGATCTGTTTGTCGATAAATCGATAAAACCCCCCTCCCTTTACCCTGCGCAACTCGCTATTTCACCCAGCCAAGGGGTAGGGGGTCGGGAGAAGCAAACAGGCCTATTCTAACTATAAGAAAAAAACCACGAACTAAAGATAGAGTTAGTACAGGTGGTATCATTTTAAAACCCGTACAGCAGGTGATAAGGAATTGTCATGACTGAACAAATCAACATCAATTTCGACTGCAATGTTTTCTAACCTTTTAAGCGTGTTTATGGATTGTTGCAACTTCTCCTAAATTTACACTGTTTTTGTTGGTGAAAAACAAAGATGATAACAGAATCTACAAGCTGTTGAAAGAGGCTGCATTTTTTCTTTAAACTACCTCGTAAGTTACATTGGCAGCGTAACTCATACCATGCCAAAATGTACATAATTGATAAATTTTTCACCTGTAATTATACACTGCACATATAATTATCTGTTTATGTAGTAGGCTTCTTTTGACAGGTAAATTAATACAACCAACACAGTGGAGGTTTTTTTATATGAAACAAGACAGTTTTTATTCTGTAGAACTGAATTCGAAACCCTCACTACGGGCTTAATGCGGGACTGTAATCTAGAGGGCGTGACGTGGGTATATGTCAATCTTTCCCTTCAATCTTCTTTTTTCTTTGGGGGAAGGGGGGGGGGGCGTTAATTCCTGATTACAAGCTATGCTGTAGTATTTCATGGTTTTCTGGTTAAATTAGTTTTGTGGAAATTGACTGATATTAGCAGTCTGCGTTGCAAACCACAGTCCTGGGAACGTTTTCGAGGGCGGGATGGTGGGGGGGGGGGGAGTTGGAAGGGGGGTTGGAGGGGGGCATGAGTTGGAGGGGGGTTGGAGGGGGGACATTAAAGTAGCTGTTAGCATTCCCCGTGAGTAAATGTAGCAACGTTTTTAAATGATCACAAAAACCTGAAAACGTCCAAAAAAATCGCTCTGTATTCTTTTGGCATTTTAATTGGTGTTGGAATCGCTTCTAATCGCCTGCATGGAGACGTTTGTTTATTATTAATTTTCATTCCAAAGTTTCATTTCCAAGGTTCAATGTACAAAATTAGTTCATCCTAACTTTACTTCGGTTGCGTTGGTGGTGGTGTTTGGTGGTAGTAGTGGGGGTAGTGGTGTGCGGTGGTGTGTGGTTGTGATGGGGGTATGTGGTGGTGTGTGATGGTGGTGGTGGTGGTGAGGGTGAAGGTGGTGGTGTGTGGTATGTGGTGGTGGTGTGATGATGATGATGATGATGATGATGATGATGATGATGATGATGATGATGATGGTGGTGGTGGTGGTGGTGGTGATGTGTGGTGGTGGTGGTGGTGTGTGTGTCGGGGGTGGGGGAGGGGGCGGAGGGTTTGAAGGATGAAGAAAAGAAAAAAACCTTGGATGATAGGTAATTATCGCATAAACTCTCAGCTGATCATAATTACACCGAAAGCAAGAAAGGGGTCAACCAGGACTTAAATCTATCCACGAAACAACAGTGTTTCCTTCAAAGCAGAAAAATAGAACGTTCCGGAGAGAAGGCAGGTTTTCCTATTGGGGGTGACTTCCCGTACCCCTCAGGTTCCTCTATTGAGGGTAACTTCCCGTACAACCCTCAGGTTCCCCTATTGAGGGTGACTTTCTGCCCAACCCTCAGGTTCCCCTATTGAGGGTGACTTCCCGTACCCCTCAGGTTCCTCTATTGAGGGTGACTTTCTACACAACCCTCACGTTCGCCTATTGAGGGTGACTTCCCGTACAACCCTCAGATTTCCATATTGAGGGTGACTTCCTGCACAACCCTCAGGTTTTCCTATTGAGGGTGACTTCCCGTACAACCCTCAGGTTCCCCTATTGAGGGTGACTTTCTGCAAAACCCTCAGGCTTTCCTATTGAGGGTTACTTCCTGCACAACCCTCGGGTTTTCCTATTGAGGGTGACTTCCCGTACAGCCCTCAGGTTCCCCTATTGAGGGTGACTTCCCGTCCAACCCTCAGGTTCCCCTATTGAGTGTGACTTCCTGCAACCCTCAGGTTCCCCTATTGAGGGTGACTTCCTGCACAACCCTCAGGTTTTCCTATTGAGGGTGACTTCCCGTACAGCCCTCAGGTTCCCCTGTTGAACGTGACTTCCCGTACAACCCTCAGGTTACGCTATTGACGGTGACTTCACGTACAATCCTCAGGTTAACCTATTTAAGGGTGACTTCACGTACACCCTCCAGGTTCCCCTATTGAGGGTGACTTCCCGTACAACACTCATGTTCTCTTATTGAGGGTGACTTCCCGTAAATCCCTCAGGTTCAGCTATTGAGGGTGACTCCCCGTACAACCCTCAGGTTCTCCTATTGAGGGTGACTTCCTGCACAACCTCAGCTTTTCCTACTGAGGGTCACTTCCCGTACAGCCCTCAGGTTCCACTATTGAGTTTGACTTCAAGTACAACCCTCAGGTTTCCCTAATGAGGGTGACTTCCCGTGCATTCCCCAGGTTCCCCTATTGATCGTGATTTCCCGTACAACACTCAGGTTCCCCTATTAAGGGTTACTTTCCGCACATCCCTCACGTTTTCCTATTGAGGGTGACTTCCTGCACAAACCTCGGGTTTTCCTATTGAGGGTGACTTCCCGTACAACAATCAGGTTTCCCTATTGAGGCTGACTTCCCGTACATCCCCCAGGTTCCAATATTGAGGATGACTTCCCGTACAACACTCAGGATCCCCTATTGAGGGTTACTTTCCGCACATCCCTCACGTTTCCTATTGAGGGTGTCTTCTTGCACAAACCTCGTGTTTTCCTATTGAGGGTGACTTCCTGCAACCCTCATGTTCCCCTATAGAGGGTGACTTCCCGTACAACCCTCAGTTTGCCCTATTCAGGGTGACTTCCCGTACAACCCTCAGGTTACCCTTTTGAGGGCGGCTTCCCGTACAACCCTCAGGTTCCCCTATTGAGGGTGACTTCACGTACAACCTCAGGTTTCCCTATTGAGAGTGACTTCCCGTACATCACCCAGGTTCCCCTAGTGAGGGTGACTTCACGTACAACCTCAGGTTTCCCTATTGAGGGTGACTTCCCGTACATCACCCAGGTTCCCCTAGTGAGGGTGACTTCCCGTACAACCCTCAGGTTCCCCTATTGAGGGTGACTTCACGTACAACCTCAGGTTTCCCTATTGCGGGTGTCTTCCCGTGCACCCACCCAGGTTCCCCTATTGAGGCTGACTTCCCGTACATCCCCCAGGTTCCAATATTGAGGATGACTTCCCGTACAACACTCAGGATCCCCTATTGAGGGTTACTTTCCGCACATCCCTCACGTTTCCTATTGAGGGTGTCTTCTTGCACAAACCTCATGTTTTCCTATTGAGGGTGACTTCCTGCAACCCTCATGTTCCCCTATAGAGGGTGACTTCCCGTACAACCCTCAGTTTCCCCTATTCAGGGTGACTTCCTGCATAACCCTCAGGTTTTCCTATTGAATGTGACTTCCCGTACAGTCCTCAGGTTCCCCTATTAAGGGTGACTTCCCGTACAACCCTCAGGTTACCCTTTTGAGGGCGATTTCCCGTACAACCCTCAGGTTCCCCTATTCAGGGTGACTTCACGTACAACCTCAGGTTTCCCTATTGAGAGTGACTTCCCGTACATCACCCAGGTTCCCCTAGTGAGGGTGACTTAACGTACAACCTCAGGTTTCCCTATTGAGGGTGACTTCCCGTACATCACCCAGGTTCCCCTGGTGAGGGTGACTTCCCGTACAACACTCAGGTTCCCCTATTGAGGGTGACTTCACGTACAACCTCAGGTTTCCCTATTGCGGATGTCTTCCCGTGCACCCCCCAGGTTCCCCTATTGAGGGTGACTTCCCGTACAACACTCAGGTTCCCCTATTAAGGGTGACTTCCCGTATATCCCTCAGGTTCCCCTGTTGAGGGTGACTTCCCGTACAACCCTCAGGTTCCCCTATTGAGGGTGATTTCCCGTACAACCCTCATGTTTTCCTATTGAGGGTGACTTCCCGCACTTCCCCCAGGTTCCCCTATTGAGGGTGACTTCCCGTACAAGACTCAGGTTCCCCTATTGAGGGTTACTTTCCGCACATCCCTCACGTTTCCCTATTGAGGGTGACTTCCTGCACATACCTCGGGTTTTCCCATTGAGGGTGACTTCCCGTGCAACCCTCAGGTTTCCCTATTGAGGGTGACTTCCCGTACATCCCCCTGGTTCCCCTATTGAGTTTGACTTCCCGTACAGCACTCAGGGTCCCCTATTGAGGGTTACTTTCCGCACATCCCTCACGTTTCCTATTGAGGGTGACTTCCTGCACAAACCTCGGGGTTTCCTATTGAGGGTGACTTCCCGCACAGCCCTCAGATTCCCCTATTGAGGATGACTTCCCCTACAGATCTCAGGTCCCCTATTGAGGGTGACTTCCTGTGGAACTCTCAGGTTCCCCTATTGAGGGTGACTTCCCGTACAACTCCCAGATTCCCCTATTGAGGGTGACTTCCCGTACATTCTCCAGGTTCCCCTATTGAGGGTGACTTTTCGTACAGCCCTCAGGTTTCCCTATTGAGGCTGACTTCCCTTACAGATCTCAGGTCCCCTATTGAGGATGACTTCCTGTGGAACCGTCAGATTCCCCTATTGAGGTTGACTTCCCGTACAACTCCCAGATTCTCCTATTGAGGGTGACTTCCCGTACATCCCCCAGGTTCCCCTATTGAGGGTGACTTTCCGCACAGCCCTCAGGTTCGCCTAGTGAGGGTGACTTCCTATACCACCCTCAGGTATTCCTATTGAGGGTGACTTCCCGTACAGACCCGAGGTTCCCCTAGTGAGTTTGACTTCCCGTACAACTCTCAGATTCCCCTATTGAGGGTGACTTCCCGTACAGCCCTCAGGTTCATGCATGGAGGGTGACTTAACGTACAGTTCTCAGGGTTTGTTATTGAGGGTGACTTCCCTTACAGCCCTCAGGTTTCCCTATTGAGCGTGACTTCCCGTACAACACACAGGTTTTCCTATTGAGGGTGACTTCCCGTACAGCCCTCAGGTTTTCCTATTGAGGGTGACTTCCCGTACAACCCTCAGGTATTCCTATTGAGGGTGACTTACCGTACAGACCTCAGGTTTACCTATCGAGGGTGACTTCCCGTACAGACCCGAGGTTCCCCTAGTGAGGGTGACTTCCTGTACAACCCACAGGTTTTCCCACTGATCATATCCAAGAAAACACCCGAAGAAATGGGGGTGGGGTAATATTGAGGTCAGACGCGGTCCGCGTGGAGGACCAGTTCGTTATAAATGTGGGTAATTTTTCATTTAGTACCACCGGAACTGCATTTCGCGTTTTGGTTAAAAAGGGATATTTTTCCACACCTAGTGCTTCGCATTTAGGGATCGTTTGGGCATGGACACGCATGATAACCAGTTGGTACGTGATTGCTCCCCCCCCGGGACATGGACACGCATGGTAAGCAGTTATATTTGAGTGCCCCCCCCCGGGACATGGACACGCATGGTAAGCAGTTATATTTGAGTGCCCCCCCCCCGGGACATGGACACGCATGGTAAGCAGTTATATTTGAGTGCCCCCCCCGGGACATGGACACGCATGGTAAGCAGTTATATTTGAGTGCCCCCCCCGGGACATTGACACGCATGGTAAGCAGTTATATTTGAGTGCCCCCCCGGGACATGGACACGCATGGTAAGCAGTGTGTACGTGAGTGCCCCCCCCTACCTGGTCGTGGACACGCATGGTAACCAGTTGGTAAGTGAGTATTCCCCCCCCGGGACATGGACATCGTAACCAGTTGATATATGAGTGCCTCCCCTATCCCCTTGAGCAACAGATACCCGTCAAACCACCTGACTCCATTTCACAAGATCAAGCCTGTACGTAACGGAAATCGCCTTGCTATATTATAGATGGTGTGGATTTGTTTTGGCAGATGCTGCAATCAAATAAAAACGAATTATGCTCGTCAGAGAAAAAGTAGATCAATCGACAAAAAAAAAGGCAAAGAAACGAATCAAAACATCTGCGAAGATAAAACCGCAGTCGCGCTGACCCTATCTCAGGAATACACGAACGTACAATCCGCGTCGGAACGCCCGAAACGCCGCACTTCTGCCCCGTCGCGGGCCGATCGTTCGCTGTGACAACAACAGCGCCGCGTTTTTAAAGAAAGCGCTGGAAAGAATTGACCTGACACATGAGGTTTTTTCTGCCCAATGGTTTCCGAGAAATACATTCAATCTGCCGCCAGTGGCCATATTCACCGAAGTTAGCTGTCCAGGCAACAGTTTTCCTTAACTGCCCAGTTAGCGAACAGAAGTTTCGAAAAATGTTCAATTAATTTGATTGGTGTAACACATCTGAGATCCATCTGAGAATTGTTTGCTTGATTTGGCTACAACGGCTGATTTCAGTTGTCTGGTGTGGAGTTAACTGTGCAGTTAGCTAGAGTGTGGAGTAAACTGTGCAGTTAGCTACAGTGTGGAGTTAACAGTGCAGTTAATTACAGTGCGGAGTTAACTGTGCAGTTAACTACATTGTGGAGTTAACTGTGTAGTTAACTACGGTGTTGAGTTAACTGTGCAGTTAACTACAGTGTGGAGTTAACTGTGCAGTTAACTACAGTGCGAGGTTAACTGTGCGTTTAACTACAGTGGCAGACGCTAAAACGACGAATTCACGTTTTTCTAATCAAATCCTAACTTCATATACTTGTTAGCCCATCTTTCTTACGAATCTCTACTGTGCAGTTATAGATTTACACTGTTGATTGCTCGTTGTTAATACACACAGCATAGGTCATAACTTCGAACACATGCCTATCTTTCTCTCTTTCTCTTGATATTTCTATTCCGCAGATCAAACGTTATGACAAAACTTAAAACTTGGTATGGAAACCCAACCGAAATAGTTAGACATAGAACCAGACTACAAAAAGCATAGTTCTAGGTAAAAAGCCCCCCCCCCCCCAACCCTCCCAAGTAAAAAACCCTCCGCGTAATATACCCCCATGTAAAAAGCCCCTCCGGTAATAACACCCCCTACAGGTAAAAAGCCCACTGTAATAACCCCCCCCCCCCGAAAATAAAAAGCCTCTCTGGTACTGAACCCAGGTAAAAAAGCGTCTTCGGTTATAAGCCCCCTCCCCAACCCGAGGTAAAAAAGCCCCTTTGGTAATAAGCCCCACAGGTTAAAAGCCAGCCGGGTAATAAATCCCCCCCCCCCCATTTTACATACCCAATTATACCCCCCCCCCCCTCTATGTTAAGTTTTTGTATGTTCCAAGGATGGTAGTGATGCGTAGTTGGATAGTCCAGGTTCTGATGAAACATGCTCTATTCTTACGATGGCTAGTTAATTGCAATTACACTGAATTGCAGTTCAGTAGTTGACTATTTTGACAGGCTGTTGTAATTTTGGTTGTACTTCCATTGTTTGTACATCAATAAGCTCTCTTAAGCCCTCAGAATCATTTAAATGGAGGGGCAGGGGGTTTGGCATTATACGGGATATGTAACACTGGGGGGGGGGGGGGTGGGTGGGAGGAGGTTGTTTACTTGGTTGGAAAGGGCGCTTTTTACCATCTATCCAATTAAAACAGCCTAACATGGGCAGTTAGTAAAGTGGGTAATATCTCCCAACACAGTGGGTAATATCTCTGAATATAGTGAACAATATCTCCCAAAAAAGTGGACAATACCTCCCAATAAAGTGGGTAATATCTCCCAAAAAAGTGAACAATATCTCCAAAAAAAGTGGACAATATCTCCCAACAAAGTTGACAATATCTCCCAACAAAGTGGACAATATCTCCCAAAAAAGTGGAAAATATCTCCAAACAAAATGGACAATATCTCCCAACAAAGTGGAAAATATCTCCAAACAAAATGGACAATATCTCCCAACAAAGTGGAAAATATCTCCCAACAAAGTGGACAATATCTCCCAGCAAAGTGGACAATATCTCCCAACAAAGTGGACATTATCTCCCAACAAAGTGGACATTATCTCCCAACAAAGTGGTCAATATCTCCCAGCAAAGTGGACAATATCTACCAAGAAAGTGGGTAATATCTCCCAACAAAGTGGACAATATCTCCCAACAAAGAGGGTAATATCTCCCGATATAGTAGACAATATCTCCCAACAAAGTGGACAATATCTCCCAACAAAATGGACAATATCTCCCAACAAAGTGGACATTATCTCCCAACAAAGTGGACAATATCTCCCAACAAAGTGGACAATATCTCCCAGCAAAGTGGACAATATCTCCCAACAAAGTGGACATTATCTCCCAACAAAGTGGACATTATCTCCCAACAAAGTGGTCAATATCTCCCAGCAAAGTGGACAATATCTACCAAGAAAGTGGGTAATATCTCCCAACAAAGTGGACAATATCTCCCAACAAAGAGGGTAATATCTCCCAATATAGTGGACAATATCTCCCAACAAAGTGGACAATATCTCCCAACAAAATGGACAATATCTCCCAACAAAGTGGACAATATCTCCCAACAAAGTGGACAATATCTCCCAACAAAGTGGACAATATCTCCCAACAAAGTGGACAATATCTCCCAAAAAAGTGGAAAATATCTCCAAACAGTTCCCTCCCTCGTACCTTATCTTATACTAATTCCTTTATGAATCAAGCTGACAACGTTAGGGACTGGGAGGATGGGGTCGGGGGGGGGAGTTCGGGGGGGGCAGGAGGTTCGCGGAATTGACCGAATCATGGCTCATGTTGCTAGCTATCAATAACTCTGATATGCAACAGTTGCAGGATCCCACTCGTTCATACCCTGGATAATTAAGCGTGTGACAGCCTCATACATCAATCGATTATCTATTGTTTATTACTAAAAAAATAACGGACCTAAAACAATCCCATGCAGGTGTTTGAGTTCACTGCGGGAAGGAATGAAGCCGCTGTAAATTCAACGTGCAATTGAAAAAGTTCCAATGTGTTTGTGTTAAGTTTCGATCCGACATTTCGAGTTTCTGTTCGTCTAACACATCTTTCTGGAATACCAAACAGCAGCAACAGCAGTAATAGCAACAAGAACAACAACAACAACAACAACAACAACAACAACAACAACAACAACAACGAAAAGGAATAAATTTATGGAAAAACTTTGAGCAGAGGTGAGGCAATTGCTACAACTGATCTATAACACACACATATATATATATACACACACGCACACTCACAAGCACACACACATACACACAGACACACACACACGCACACACACATAACTCTCTCTCTCTCTCTCTCTCTCTCTCTTATATAAAAATATAAATACATATATATAGATCGTTTTATACACTAAAATGCTAAATTGTTAATAAGAAACAGAATAATTTGCACTTCTCACCTGTCAGAAAGTTTGCACTTCCCACCTGTCAGAAAGTTTGCACATCTCACCTGTCAGAAAGCGGTCTGACAAGTAAAAGGTACGGTAGAAAATTGCAGAAATTGCACTACCGTTTTTATTTAAAATTTCTGCCGTGATAGTAACTATAACTTCATCCTATTTAATAAAGTGTTCTTTTTTATTTCTTAATGCAATTGAACGGTTCTCTATTTCTGGCGGCATAAATGTAACAAAAAATACAATAAAGATAACTACAACAAAGATAACTACAACAAAAATAGCTACAACAAAGATATCTACAAAAAAAGATAACCACAACAAAGATAACTACAACAAAGATAACTACAACAAAGATAGCTACAACAAAGATAACTACAACAAAGACAACTACAACAAAGATAACTACAACAAAGATAACTACAACAAAGGTAGCTACAACAAAGATAGCTGCAACAAAGATAATTACAACAAAGAGAACTACCACAGAGATAACTACAACAAAGATAACTACAACAAAGATAACTACAACAAAGATAACTACAACAAAGATAACGTCATACCCTCGTTATAGCGCTGATGAGCAAATTCGCTGCAGCCAAGTGTAACAATTATTTCGTCAAGAGATTTGGTGAGCCAAACCATCCAGAAACACCCTCCCATACGGTTCGCAGGGCGAATAAAGCGAATTAGCCGTGGCTACGCTCTGTGGCTTTGACAGATGAACAGACAAATTACCCATTGCACTCTGATAATGTTGCATGGTCTGTGATTATACGGTCAATTGCCCAGCCATGCTGGGAGCATCAAATAAAGCGTCACATCAGTGTGCAACAGAACTTGCTATCCTCTTCGAAATGCCGTCTTCACACGAACACTGAGTTCATGATAAGCTGGGCATCCTTGTGGGTTTTTATTTCTGTCGGTTTTTCTTAATTTGAAACGCCCGTCATAACCAATACACAGCCCTAGAGGCCCTGGACGTCTTCGCATTCAGTCTTCTCCGAAACTGGATGGGCTGAAATTACCCTGCTTAGAAACGACAGCTGCTCTGGGGACCACAAGGCTGGTGTCACTGGCCCGAAGACTGTCATTCTTTTAATGAGACTTTTCAAATAATTTCTCCACATCAAATCATCTCACAAAATAAGCTGCCATTGAAGAATCTATTTTAAGTACCAGGATGTGAACAAAAATCAGACACTGTTATTATAACCGCTCATTACACACAGAATGGTTTATGTTACTGACCCCAAGAAGAACCCACTTCGACCAACGTACCAATTTAGCACACTGGGAGTAATGTCGTACCCGCTTTAATTTCATTTGACGTCCGCTGCCTTCTAATCTGTTCTGTTTCGGAAACAAAGTCGCTTTGTGTTGCTTTTAGGAGTGATTATGCTGCATAACAGTAATTATCCTCTATTATCGCCCAAGTGAAAGTCCCCTATTATCACCCACTGTGCATATAAGCTTTAAGGTAAACTAAAATTAGGTTCATCCTGTCATAACGATAATGGTTTGTATTCAGTTTTTATTAAATAACGCTTGACAACCAAGAGGGATTATACCTAAATGTCTCAAACGTTACTCGCCGAAAGAACAACGAACAAGAAAGCCGAGACTGTGATGTCTGACTCGGGCTTATGAGGTGTCATGTTCTCATCATCCAATTCGGTTTTAACCCAAAAGAAAAAAGGGAAATATGTACATAACTAACTTTGCAAGCTGTTGACTAGATTACTTTTTATTTTAACACCCTTATTTGAATTTTAAAGAACAACAATTTCTTTCCCTAGAGATCGAGCAATTAGGTTTGTAAATACGTGCAACAAATATGTTCGCAGAACACATATAAAAGGAACTGTCGCCATTCCGCTGCGCATTCCTCTTCATTTCCCGCCATTCCCCGCCATTTCTAGCTATTCCTCGACATTTCCCACCATTCTATGGCCATTCCGCGCCATTCCTCTCCATTCCGCGCCATTTCCCGCCATTCCCCGCCATTTCTTGCCATTCCTCGACATTTCCCACCATTCTTTGGCAATTCCCCGCCATTCTATCGCCATTCCTCTCATTCCGCGCCATTCCTCGCCATTTTCCACCATTCCCCGCCAATCCTCGTCCTGAATAACCGGCAATGATGCTCATTTCTCTGGACAAAAATTCGGATGCGTTTGTTCCATTTTTTCGAACTTTTCAAACCGGAGATTGTTGCCTCGTCCACATTTCGGCTCTTCATACTGAATAACCTTTTAAAGGCAAAAAAGGAAAAGCAATTCGCGTGGAAGCCGCGCTATAGGCGCGTGAAGGCCTGCTTCTCAGTTGCGGTCATAGGTTTGGTCAAGCGGGGGGGGGGGGAGCAGGGAGGAGGGGGGAGGTTGAACTTTAAAAAAATCACTCGAAGTAGAGAGTTTGACAGACAATGTTTTTCTATTAAAAATACGAAGTTTAACCGTCTGGATTATTTAATTTTTTTTTCGAGGGTTGGGGAGGGGGAAGGTTGCAGCCCATGAACTGTTCGCCCCTGTTTGCCCCCCCCCCCCACTTCGAAGGCACCATCAGCCACTCCCTGTGATTTAGCGACATCTGTCGTAATCAAACCAATTAAAACCGATAATAACAGCGAGAAAAATAAAAGCTGTGCTAAACATTTCCTAAAATGGTTCTTCAAAGCGTTGCATTACATGTAATTATTGCATAAATCAGGGGACTTTGCCTTAGGGTGTGATAAATTACCGTATTCTATAATAACACGAACTTAATATATTGCTAGGGGTAATTATAAAGTCATATAGAGTTAAGAGCTCTTGACTGAAACAAACAAGTTCCCTTAAAGCAATAGTTGAACATTTGATCTGGGATGGCATGGTTCTGCTGCCTTAACAAAAGAAACAGTTGCTGCCATCGATCTCTTTGTTCGTACGCGAAAAACATAGGTTTTACCCTTTCACCATAATTAAAAGCGCAAGCCTCCCCCCTTGGGGTAGGGGTAGGGGCACTTGCCAGCTGGCTACCATGCGTGTCCATGACTTCTAAAAGCTATTTTTAGAGGCGGAGTGCTAATTTTGAAAAGAACGCTGTTACCTTGGGCCTTAAAATTGTCCCTTTCTACGCGTTTTTTGGCAGACAAATGATATCAAATGCCCCCCCCCCCCGGCAAGGTCACGCGAACTCCTTCTCCCACTGTTTATGAGCACTATTTTGCGCGGAATCCCCAGTGGGTCTGCTGAGTAAAAAGGTCTAATACACAGCAGATCGAACCGCCGTAGAGGTTGGCTGTTGGACAACAACGCACAACAGACCGAACCGCCGCAGAGGTTGGCTGTTGGACAACAACGCACAACAGACCGAACCGCCGCAGAGGTTGGCTGTTGGACGACAATTCACACTCGTACCTCATGGATAAACCCCAGGGTTCGCCAGTGAAAAATGTGGCTGAGCCTCCCTTGTTTTTCTACTGCTGCGATTGTAAGAGTCCAGGGACATTGCGACCATCCTCGACTTGGTCAACGAATATCCAGGGACATTGCGACCATCTACGCCCTGGTCAAAGGATGTCCAGGGACATTGTGACCATCTAGTACCTAGTCAAAGAATGTCCAGGGGCATTGTGACTATCTAGTACCTAGTCAAAGGATGTCCAGGGACATTGTGACCATCTAGTACCTAGTCAAAGAATGTCCAGGGGCGCTGTGACCATCTATGACCCGCTCAAAGTATGTCCAGGGACATTGCGACCATCTACGACCTGTTCAAAGAATGTCCAGGGACATTGCGACCAGCTACGACCTAGTCAAAGAATGTCCAGGGACATTGCGACCAGCTACGACCTGGTCAAAGAATGTCCAGGGGCATTGCGACCAGCTACGACCTTGTCAAAGAATGTCCAGGGACATTGCGACCATCCTCGACTTGGTCAAAGAAAGTCCAGGGACATTTCGACCAGCTACGACCTTGTCAAACAATGTCCAGGGGCATTGTGACCATCTACTATCTGGTCAAGGAATGTCCAGGGGCATTGCGACCATGTACGGCCTGGTCAAAGAATATCCAGGGACATTGCGACCAGCTACGCCCAGGTCAAAGAATATCCAGGGACATTGCGACCAGCTACGCCCAGGTCAAAAAATATCCAGGGGCATTGCGACCATCTACGACCTAGTCAAAGGGGAAATGTCAAGCGTTTCTACTTTACCGAAAAGCCAATGAGGTTTCTTTTGATAATGATGGCATATCCCTTGTTCATAGATCGGAATTTTGGTTAGAAAGAAGTATAACGGAGGTCAGCCCAGAAACATTCAGGCACAGCGTGAAATGCTACTGTACGAAAGAGTCACGGAACAGCAGAAACACGAGAGAGAGAGAGAGAGAGAGAGAGAGAGAGAGAGAGAGAGAGAGAGAAACAGAGAGAGAAAGAGAGAGAGAGAGCGAGAGAGAGAGACAGAGAGAGAGAGAGAGAGAGAGAGAGAGAGAGAGAGAGAGAGAGAGAGAGAGAGAGAGAGAGAGAGAGGGAAAAGGAGGGAGGGAGTGAATAATTACAAGCTACAACTGTTGTAAAGCAAGGCATACCGTAGTCGGCCAAGCACTCCTGTAAACATTTTGTTTATTAGAACGATCCAGTTGCTGTTTACAAACAATGTGTGTACAGCACTTAAATCATGCCTTGGTAACAACTACATCCATTTTGTCTACAAACGAAGGATCGCTGGTGGTAAAATCTTCTAGCATTTTCTTTAAATGTGCTTGTTCATTTGTGTATATTGTTGTTGTTTTATAGTCGGAAATATGCGGAATAAGAAGAACAATTTATGAATAAAATGTTACTGTGTATTGGCATTTTCTGCACTGTAGCAGCATCGCCAGCTGTGATTCTGTGCAGCCAATAAGCACTGCAGCAGCATCACCAGCTATGATTCTGTGCAGCCAATAAGCACTGCAGCAGCTTCACTAGCTGTGATTCTGTGCAGCCAATAAGCACTGCAGCAGCATCACCAGCTATGATTCTGTGCAGCCAATAAGCGCTGTAGCAGGATCACCAGCTGTGATTCTGTGCAGCCAATAAGCACTGGAGCAGTATCGCCAGCTGTGATTCTGCGCAGCCAATGAGCACTGCAGCAGCGTCACCAACTGTGATTCTGTGCAGCCAATGAACACTGTAGCTGCATCACCAGCTGTGATTCTGTGCAGCCAATAAGCACTGCAGCAGCGTCACCAACTGTGATTCTGTGCAGCCAATAAGCACTGCAGCAGCATCACCAGCTGTGATTCTGTGCAGCCAGTAAGTACTGCAGCAGCGTCATCAGCTATGATTCTGTGCAGCCAATGAGCGCTTTTCACTTGTCCCCGTCACGACGTTGCATCGACGTCGTTATGACGTCAAGAATCTACCAAATGCTCAGTGGGTAACTCAAGTACAGAAAGCTTAATTAATTCATTCATGCCTCTGCTTTCTCCTCCCGGGAATGCTCCGTTTTATCATGTGGCCAGCTCACAAACCCAAACACCTCACATAACTATCGTGAAACAATTCCCAGGCCATTCATCACGTAAATAACTCACAGATGACCTCTACTCAGAGGCGCGGAAAATGGATGTACTTAAGGGGTCGGAGAGTCCAGATTGTGGGGGATTCGGATAGGGGGTTGGTGGTCAGCCCCAGAATGGGGGATTGGGATGGGGGTGGTGATCATCAACCCCAAAATGGGTGTGCTTTAGGGGCCGGAGCGCCTAGATTGCGAGGGATTGGGATGGGGGTGGAGATGTTGTCCAGCCCCCAACATGGGAGTACTTTAGTGGTAACAGCGTCTATGCATAGGGCAGGGGGGAGGGGGAAGGGAGGGGTGGGCATCCACCCCAAACCGGGCTTAATATAAATACAAAATCCCTGCCTTACTTCGTTGTGGTGGAATCGCTCAAAGCTCGACCGAGTAGCTTTAACTTCTACCCCCTCCCCCGTCGCTATCCTTACGCCCCCTCCCACAACCCACTGGTAGCTCTAGCCTCTATCCCCCCTGCCACTGGCCTTACGTCCATCGCCCCGCCCCCTCCCCCGCCACTCGGCTTATACCACACCGCCCTCAACTCCACTGGCCTTATACACCCCCCCCCCCGCCAGTGACCTTACGTGCCCCCCTTCCTGCCACTGGCCTTATACACCCCACCCCCCACCCCACCCCGCTACTGGTCTTAGGCACTCCCTCCCCTCCCCTCGCCACTGGCCCTATACCATACCGTACTCCCCTCCACCGGCCTTATACACCTCAACCCCCCCTCTCCGCCCCGCTACTGGCCTTATGCACCCCATCCCCCCCCACCCCGCTACTGGTCTTAGGCACTCCCTCCCCTCCCCTCCACTGGCCTTATACACCCCCACCAACCGCTTCTCCGCCCCGCTACTCGCCTTACGCACCCCTGCCTCCCCCATCCCACCGGCACTGCTGGGGCTAGAGTCCGGACATACTCCAGCCATGCGTGCGTGCCGTGCTCAGCACGGGCACATAGCGTGACGTCATCAATTGCCTTGGCAGGCCGTGCGTCTGCCCGCAAGCACTTCTCCACTTACATCTTCATCGACTGACCTTTTGCTAGAAAAAGAATCGAGTAAAGAACTGTCTTTACATTTCTGTCGGCACTGGCTACTTGAGGTAACCTTCTGAGAACGAAATTATGGAAGTATGGCCATGGCTTGGGAGCGGGACGGGCGAGGCGGAGGGGGTAGGAGGAGGGGAGGGGGAGAGGAGGGGCGAGGGGGAGACGGAGGGGCAGGAGGAAGGGGAAGGGAGGGCGATGTGGAGGGGAGGGGAGGGGCAAGGGGGAGGTAAGGGGCGAAGGAGGGGAGGGGAGGGGAGGGGTAGGAGAGAGGGACGGGAAGGGGTAGGGGCGAGGCGGAGGCGTAGGAGGAGGGGCGGGGAGGGGGGAGACGGAGGGGCAGGAGGAGGGGGAGGAGCGCGGTGAAAGGGAGGGTCGAGGAGGGAGAGGGCAGGGGAGTTGGGAGGGGGAGGGGAGGGGAGATGTAGGGGGAAGGGGGATCACTGATCTTGACACTATATAATCGCTGTATTTGTCAGATGATCTCGCGGGCACGAGACAAAATTGAGACCCTGCCTGTGACTTCATGGCAATTCCCGCTCGGGCAAAACACCTCACGGGGAAGTAATGCGGGCTAAGCCGAGAGCGCGTGAAGGGTCAAACGCGGGAAGTGTTAACAAAACTGCGCAGACATCTGGATCGGGCGAGGGGGGTGGTGGATAGGGCGATATTGTTAAATTTGTCACTGAAAAATTATATGTCAAGGTGAATAGAAAAGTTGAGGATAAAAGACAAAACAGGATGTGAGTCTGGAGGCATCTTGCAGGAGCCTTTCACATGACATGCGTACGAGGAATTCTGCAGGAGCGTTTCACATGACATGCGTTTGGAGGAATTCTGCGATAACGTTTCACATGACATGCCTTAGATAACACATCAATAAATTCCTCTTATTTGTGTCTGGAATATAAATCCAAGGAATATTAAACAGCGGTTTGTTTTTTTTTAATGCCAGAAGTTCATAAAATTGAGATATTTGTGGTTGACCTTTTAACAGCATAAATAAACCTTACATTTGAACTTTTGCGGCATATTTCTTCTGGATCAATGGATTAAATAAACTGCCTGAGGGACAGGAATGACTGACAGCTTGCTAGTAAAAAAAATGCCAAGTAAAACACGAATCTGTCATACATCTAAACAATATCCTAAAAGATAGCGGGATATCTATACGTATTCTAAAGACAGCGGGATATTACGTCAGACCAAATTCGTGCAGAAGTTTAAGTTCTGAAAACGGACTAGTTACGTTACAATAAGAAAAGTTGTCTATTGGATACAGCGCAGTGACGCTGTTCTGACTTTGGGTGGGTCGGTAAGGGAGGTCGTTGGAGGATACTTCATGCTTATAGTCACACTTCCGGTTGGGTGGGTATACGCAGAGGTAAGTGTCTACCCAGGCAAATGCCTTCGTTATCGGTTGTGCTTGCCATTAATGTAGGTGTGACGTCACAACTTCATTAGTGATCTTCGAAACATGCGCTAAACCCCACGGTCAGACATATGTTTAACATGCCAAGTATGTCACCATATATTGATCACATGGTCGCCATAAATTGGCCATATGACAACACACACACATACACATACACACACATAATATAGATATATATACATATATATATATATATATATATAAGATAAATATTTACAAAAATAATAACCCAGAAATTTCGACACCGTGAGTACAACATGAGATGGAAGTTTTTGATGAGCAGATATTGTTGTTGTTGTTGTTGACACATGTTCAACGCATGGGTAGAGCACAACATATGTTCAACATATCGTCATATGGTCAACATGTCAGTGATATGGTCAAGTTTTGTCATTTTTAATACACATGTATTCGATCACATTGTAAGCATATGGTGTGATTACATATGTTGTGTAATGTTCCTGTGCAACTCTTCCCATTGCGACGTCGGATCAAAGTCGGGTTTTGGTGTTTATGGAAATCAAAACAATGTTTTATCTAACAACGTTGTATAGACGTCGGTAAAGCGACGTACGTTGTATGGTCATCCCTCCGTCACAGTCAACCTACCCTTCGAACAGCATGCATAGGAAGTCGATTTCTATGGATGTTTGTCAAAAGAAGGTAGATTTTTCGCCATCTCTTCCACTTTGCACCAAAAACGTTGATTAGACGTCGGAGAAAGTTGCGTTTATTGTTGCGACCAAAAGCAATGTCCATACAACGTTGTTTACCCAACGTTTATTCAACATTGTGTCAACGACTTTGGTAAGATGTTTACCTGTGATCGCGAACAGTCACAACCAAAGTATAACCAGAATTAATGTTGTGTTTGATGGGTGAAGGCCGCCACCTCAAATCAACGTTGGATCAATTGTTTTTTTTACCTCCCCAAGCCCCTCACGTGATCTCCGGAATACTCATTTAGTTTATTAGTAAAATCGAGCTCCTGTAATGTCAGCCATGTTGTTTACGTAAAGCTCTTGTAATGTCAGCCATATTGTTTACGTAAAGTCCCTGTAATGTCAGCCATATTGTTTACGTAAAGCTCTTGTAATGTCAGCCATATTGTTTACGTAAAGCTCTTGTAATGTCAGCCATATTGTTTACGTAAAGCTCTTGTAATGTCAGCCATATTGTTTACGTAAAGCTCTTGTAATGTCAGCCATATTGTTTACGTAAAGCTCTTGTAATGTCAGCCATATTGTTTACGTAAAGCTCTTGTAATGTCAGCCATATTGTTTACGTAAAGCTCTTGTAATGTCAGCCATGTTGTTTACGTAAAGCTCATGTAATGTCAGCCATGTTGTTTACGTAAAGCTCTTGTAATGTCAGCCATATTGTTTACGTAAAGTCCCTGTAATGTCAGCCATATTGTTTACGTAAAGCTCTTGTAATGTCAGCCATATTGTTTACGTAAAGCTCTTGTAATGTCAGCCATATTGTTTACGTAAAGCTCTTGTAATGTCAGCCATATTGTTTACGTAAAGCTCTTGTAATGTCAGCCATATTGTTTACGTAAAGTCCCTGTAATGTCAGCCATATTGTTTACGTAAAGCTCTTGTAATGTCAGCCATATTGTTTACGTAAAGCTCTTGTAATGTCAGCCATGTTGTTTACGTAAAGCTCATGTAATGTCAACCATGTTGTTTATGTAAAGCTAATGTGAGTGTCAGCCATGCTGTTTACATAAAGCTAATGTAATGTCAGCTATGTTGTTTACGTAAGGCTCTTGTAATGTCAGCCATATTGCGGGAGTCACCGGTGTTAACTAGCCTACAGGAAACTTGTACTTTAGACAATGTTTGACAAATTACAGGTTAGCGCAGAAATAAGACCTAAGTACATGGTAAAAAGTCTGACCTCCCCTCCCCCCCCCCCCCCCCACACAGCCCGTGTCACCGACAGCTGACGGTGGTGTAGCTTCTCGTGTATTACATGGTCATACAACATTACCAATGCGCTACAACAGTTGGCAGGGAGGTGTTGAAAGATAAATCAACGACCACAAACATCTGTCTTCTTTTTTGTCTCAGCTTTTACAATTGTTTCGTATGTGTTAAGTAGTTTTGACTTTTTTCGGGCAAATGTTGTAATCAAATCTTGATACTTGAAATATTTTTACAACTACTGTGTAATTATCAGATTCGGCGATTATCATATTCGGAGATTATCAGATTCGGCGATTATCATATTCGGAGATTATCAGATTCGGCGATTATCATATTCGGAGATTGTCCGATTCGGCGATTATCTTATTCGGAGATTAATAGAACGGGGATTATCACATCCATGGATTATCAACAAAGGTTTAACCAAGCCTGGGAAGTGAAATAAAAATATGTAAAAAAAAAACCAACTTCGCAGTAAAATTCAAAATTCCGCCAAATGGTACTATTTTTCTGCCAAATGTCAAATGGGAGGGCGTTTTGCTGTATAAATATTTGGAATGGGTATTTTTAGGAGTGATATACCTCTTGTTGTAAAATTGGACAGCTGCTGTCGGTCTTTACAACAAATTTTAGCTGTATCAAACTTGTCGAAAAAACCTAAAAAAACCGCGTATTCATGAAAAAAAACAATACCAAAAACTGCGCGTTTTTGCGTTTATTGCAAGTTGGATTTAATAAAATGAAGATATTTGGGACCTGTTGAAGGCGTGTCTTTGGTGCTCCTCCCGTGGTGGTAGGAGGCAAATAACAGTTCCGCCCCAGTTTTCTTTTTAACACCTTTATTTGCCAGAAGAAGAAAATACATAAAAAACGAGAAGCTCATTCCGCTAGCGAAATGTTAAACACTTGACAAAAATTAAAACGCAAAAATACTTCCTTAAATGGATTATTTC
Source organism: Protula sp. h YS-2021 (assembly GCA_949752745.1). Lineage (NCBI taxonomy): Eukaryota > Metazoa > Annelida > Polychaeta > Sabellida > Serpulidae > Protula > Protula sp. h YS-2021. Next base: position 1,142,151 of record OX457034.1, read on the forward strand.
TTGAATAATATATTGCAAGCAACACAGCTTGAATACGTCTTATAAGCCGAATAGTGTTTGGTTTCTGTTGACTTAAGGTCTTATTGACTGATCTAGCATACTCCGTGTTAGCTATTTACGCAGTGAGAGCTCACACAAAGCTCACTGTGCAACTGTGTGTGATGTGGGTTAAATGCTGCGCATTTACTTGCAAAAAATACAATCTTTTCACATGGCGTTTTAACACAGAAAACGAAATAAAAGACGAAAATAAAAAGTGACATGCACATGTTCAGATCAAACTCTTCATAATTCCCAAGTTTCATGGTCGTAGGGCACATAGTGTCAGAGGAGAAGAAGACACAAAAAATCGGAAAAAGTGTCAAGAAGAAAAAAAAAAAGGACGAATTTTGCTCGCACAAATTCATATAACCCTTGCAAGCCAAAGGCTTGTCAAGTGTTAATAACCGGTATCGCGAATAAGCTGCAGAGAGAAGAGAATTAGATCGAATGTGTCACTGCATAATATTTTGATCACATGAAACACAACTACATGAAACCAAAGTCGCTTAAAGGATAATTTGTTTGAGAAACTGAGCACCAGTTAACCTATGCTTTCAGTATAAAACATTTTGTTAACTCCCTTTTTCAAATATTGTTCGTGTGTCTGTTACATACAGTAAAACCTCAAGTTAAGAACACCCCTGAAAGAAAACCTCGTCCAGCTGTGACATTCTGTTCTGGAGTGACGCAGCCCGGGAAACAACGTCACTACATTTGGTCTAGATTTGGGGCTTTACTGTACGGAACAAAAAAAAATCAAAGAGGAATCGATTTGGTCTCTGGGCATGAGCACCGCCCCAGCTGTCCTACAGTTCATAAATGTAAAACAAAAAGTATTCACCGTGGATTCGATGCACACAATGTTCTCACGAAATAACAGGCATACAGTTCTGCCAAAAAAATAGCCACAAGATATTCAGCATTTCAAAGCAGGATTTTCCACTGTAAATATTAAAAAATGATATTAAATGAAAAAAAGATATAGTTCGAATCAGCTTATAATCTACCATGCGGTCAAACTGTATAATCTCCCAGTTATGGATAAATAGGAAAATATATAGTGCTGTGAAGATTTTGTTCCAAGGAAGAATGCGGACAGAAAAACGAAAATAATTCCCGGACACACAGCGGACAGACAGACGGTGCTACGTTCTCTAATGGTCAATTCTTTTGGTAACGTCTTCAGCACTCGCCCTGCTCTGACAATATACAGACAGAAAACGATTGTCGCACAGACCCCGAGAGCAAAACACGGAGCCGAGATTCCAAATGAAACACCCAACAAATGCCACACTTAAGAAAACTATTTATTGTATAAATATTTATGGAAGACTATTTTCTTCAAGAGTGGATAAAAAAAAGAGTAGGAAAAAGAGGTTATTTATTGTGAAGTGTGTGATGTTAAAAGGTAGGTGTACTTATAGGTTATCACTGCTCTTAGTGCAGGGGTGGCGGCGGTCACGGACATTCCATACGTCTGTCTGTCTGTTCTTAAATGCAGGTCAATATCGTTTACCGCGTGGCATTCATGCCTGGGTTTATCATCTAGCTTCGAGCTTAGAAAACCTCGATGTGCGAAGGGCACTTGCATAGGGTTTGCGTGCCCTGAGCTGAGGGAAGCCATGATGTGCGAAGGGCACTTGCAGAGGGTTTGCATGCCGCGAACTTAAGGAAGCCACGATATGCGAAGGGCACTTGTAGAGGGTTTGCTTGCCGTGAGTAAAATCTCCAGCAAATTTAGAGGACAAGGCACAACCGGGATCATAGGTTGAGGTCCATTTGAAGAAGTAAACTAGGTATTAAAGTGTGAACGCAACGCAGTAGGAGCCGGCTTAATAACAGGGATTACCCGTGTGAATGCAACACAGTAAGAGCTGGTTTAACAACAGGGATCATAGGGTAAACGAGGGATTACCCGTGTGAATGCAACACAGTAAGAGCTGGTTTAACAACAGGGATCATAGGGTAAGCGAGGGGTTAAAGTGTGAATGCAACGGAGCAGGAGCTGGCTCAACATGGACAGTATTAATGGCTGGGTGTTGATATCTGATTATAAATTAGAAGGTTTTTTAGTCAACGTCATTGTTTTAGTCAAAGGAAAATAATTATTTAGAAATCTGAATATCTGTTGTTAAAAAGCAATTCTTCAAAACAGCGTCGACATCTCTTTATAGACCAAAGCAAAAATTAGACAAATTGGACAGGAAGAAAAATGGTTTTATTCGCTTTTATCAGCTTCTTATCACGTATACTGATGCAGATTGGATTTGACGGTGTTACAAAAAAAGCCCTTGGGTAATTTTAGCCAGTGGTACCTCACTGAGCATTAATTAGTCAGGGACCCCTCGGGTACACACTGGTATTATTCGAGTTGTGGCTTTAATTCTGCTAATTACAGTTAATTATAATGTCGTTTTTTAAACTGGAGAAGGATGTGAGAGATCATTTGTATGTTTAGAACAAAGGCGGTATTGGTGAGGCGTTTTGTAGAACGGCTGTGATATGCACCGTGTGTATCGTTATATTTTGTGGCGTTTTAACGTCACAAAAAACCCCATAGATGTCAAATGTTAATGAGAGTCTTTTAATTTATGTTGTATAATGTTTGTTAAATCTTTCAGAAATCGGCAGTGGTCTGGCGGTTTTCATGGACATTAAAAGGCAGTTTTTTTAAAAAGCCCATTGAAGTTTTTAGCACCGACGCTGAACTACTGACGGCTTACCAAGTGGCGACAATTGTAGACATTAAAACAACCCCAGAGTCAACGAAGCATTATCGAGCAGACAGCCGAGCTATCAGCCGCTTGGGAAAGTCACACACCAATGATATATTAAGAAAACGAACGGGATTAACTTCGACTGACTGTGATGGATATATATAGCAAGATGTATATGTTTACATTTAGAATTGATTGTAAACAACATGTTTTCTTCTATCAAAACAAGTGGGAATCAAAGTGAAATGCCTGAAGGATTATTTTGACAATTATTCACAAGGATTGCACCCTGTGTGCTGGGATAGCTGTATAATCAATCGTAACGTTATGTGCGTTTACTCTCGCATCGTCACTTAAAATTCCATCGTAGAATGCGACCCACTTTCGTTCAATACCTTCCGTGAATAAGGTTAATAAATAAACAATAATGAAAATAAACAAATAAATAAATAAACAAATAAAAAGCTGTTGAATAAATAAACAAACAAATAGAAAGTGAAATTTACTATAAAATCATATTCCTGGCATGTTGGATATGTTCGATTGTTTTTAATTGCTCAGGATAAAAAATTCGCGAACAAAAATGTTTAAGTGAAAAGTGGTTCTTAAACACGGAATAAACAATTGCGGTAATTTGGCCCATTGTAAGAAGAACCGTGTGGTCCCTTCTCATGCCAGATCGTGCTGTGATAACATGAAACTGTTGTCACGTTTTGCAACACTTTTCTACTGTGAAAAAATATCAAATTGCAATAATTGAGAAATTTGTTGAGGCTTCGATAAGAAGCAACGCAATTGCTGCGCGGGAAGAGCCATTTTGGTAGTCAATTGGGGGATCGATTGGTGTTCGAACTGGAGCAATATGACAATCGCAACGACTTCTGTGTTCTGTCAAGGATATCACAGCGAAAAGCGCCCACCAACATAAAAGTTATATATCTCAAATATCATTCGTGATATCTATTTTTGATAACACCGTTGCCATGGCATATTTCAAACGACTGCGTAGATTTATTGGGCAGGCGATGGAGCTCGCCTGGATAGTTATATTTTTATTCCTGTGTTTAATTGATAAAGGATTATCCAAACGGGCAGACGGCAGCGTCACAATTACATATCAGTATTTAGACAGTAAGTATTAACCTATATTAGTATCAGTATTCTGTAAAGGACCCCTTCAGATAAATATAGGCAAAAACAAACCTTTCGGTTTTCGGCATTTTCAGGATTATGTTAGAATTACGATGTCAGTAAAAATACCGTTTTTATCACGTAACTGATCTCTTTTTTAAGCAAAAACAAAAGTCATTTGATGGAAGATATCAATCAGCAATTATTCAGTCATGATCTTATTGGCGTTACATTTGTTGTGTAATCGATTGATTTTTTAAAAAATTTTTTATTAAGCGCAATATTTTCTCCAGTATTGATACACTTTATTCGCAAAATGCCACCTTCTTCTGCTTCGTATAACAAAGTACAGTGCGAATCCTGACTTGAGGGCCATCATCATTTGTGACTCTTCACTGGAGGCCATCATCATTTGTGGCTCCAGACTTGGGGCCATCATCATTTGTGACTCCTGACTTGGAACCACCTTCATTTCTGACTCCGAATTTAAAACCACCATCATTTGTGACTCCTGACTTGGGGTCACCATCATTTGTGACTCTTGACTTGGTGCCACCATCATTTGTGGCTCCTGACTTTGGACCACCTTTATTTGTGACTCCTAACTTAACACTACCATTATTTGTGACTCTTGACTTGGGGCCACCATCATTTGTGACTCCCGACTTGGGGCCATCATCATTCGTGTGTTCTGACTTGGGACCACCATCATTTATGACTCTTGACTTGGGGGGGGGGCACCATCATTTGTGACTCCTGACTTAGGGGCACCACCATTTGTGACTCCTGACTTGGGGGCCACCATCATTTGTGACTCTTGACTTGGGGTCACCATCATTTGTGACTCCTGACTTGGAGGCCACCTTCATTTGTGACTCCTGACTTGGGGCCACCATCATTTGTGACTCCTCACTTGGGGTTACCATCATTTGTGACTCCTGACTTGGGGCCACCATCATTTGTGACTCCTCACTTGGGGTTACCATCATTTGTGACTCCTGACTTAGGGCCACCATCATTTGCGATTCCTGACTTAGGGCCACAATCATTTGTGACTCCTGACTTGGGTGCCACCATCATTTGTGACTCCAGACTTGAGAACATCATCATTTGTGGCTCCTGACTTGGGACCACCTTCATTTGTGACTCTTAACTTAAGACCACCATCATTTGTGACTCTTGACTTTGGGGCTACCATCATTTGTGACTCCTGATTTAGGGGCACCATCATTTGTGACTCCTGACTTGGGGCCATCATCATTTGCGATTCCTGACTTAGGGGCCACCATCATTTAGGACTCCTGACTTGGGGCCACCATCATTTGTGACTCCTCACTTGGGATTACCATCATTTGTGACTCCTGACTTAGGGCCACCATCATTTGCGATTCCTGACTTAGGGTCACAATCATTTGTGACTCCTGACTTGGGGGCCACCATCATTTGTGACTCCTGACTTGTTGCCGTCATCATTCGTGTGTTCTGACTTGGGACCACCATCATTTGTGACTCCTGACTTGGGACCACCATCATTTGCGATTCCTGACTTAGGGGCCACCATCATTTGTGACTCCTGACTTAGGGGCACCATCATTTGTGACTCCTGACTTGGGGTCATGATCATTTGCGACTCCACCATCACCATATCATGTAGCAATTAGCTGCCATCCTGCGAACTGAGTCCTGTGAACGTTCCATCCAGCTTGATGTTTACTCTAAAAGATGCCGATTTTAATGAGGGGGAGAGGGGGAGCAGCGAAGGGAAAAGGATCGCACAAAAGTGGTCGTGAGGCCTATTCAGATTGCTATAGTCAGAACACAAAGTTGTTTTTTAATATTTTAAATAAGTTAATTTTCTCTCGTGACTTTTGACTCTTGGCTTGAGAAGTGTGAAAAGACCTTCAACAGGATGTATTCTTAGCCCGTTAGGATCATGTACGAAGTGGTCTTAGGCCACTAGATTCATGTAAGAGGTGGTCTTAGGCCGCTAGGATCATGTAAGAAGTGATCTTAGGCCGCTTGGATCATGTACAAAACGGTCTTAGGCCGCTAGGATCATGTACGAAGTGGTCTTAGCCCGTTAGGATCATGTACGAAATGGTCTTAGGCCGCTAGGATCATGTACGAAGTGGTCTTAGCCCGCAAGGATCATGTACGAAATGGTCTTAGGCCGCTAGGACCATTGCGAAGTGGTCTTAGGCCGCTAGGATCATGTGCGAAGTGGTCTTAGGCCGCTAGGATCATGCACGAAGTGGTCGGGAGGTTCTAGTTACGTAGTTTTACTGCTGGGATTGGCAAGGAGTAAAAGTTATAACGAGGCAGTTGCCAGCAAATAGAAAATATTCAGCGTAAGAAATAGCCAAGGATAGATGCGCTAAGAGAGAATTCTAAAAATTAGTTCCTTTGATCTCCAGCTAAGAATGAGGAAAAATTGCTCCATAAGACTCTTTTTGTGCTATAGTGAAAAAAATTCGGAGAGAAACCCAGCAAGGCCAAGCTCACAAAGACATCTAATACATTGCCGATCAAAATCCCACGAAATCGCCATCTTGTTGGAGCACCAATTACTCAGTCACAGGTGTCATTTCCAGCTGAGCCTTGCGTCCTTTGACGTTGGGAGAAATGCCAAAATGTTTAATACACTATAGATGTATTTAGTTTGCTGCCTGCATCTAGCACATATGTTTACCGAAAAAGATGTTTGGATTCGCCTCGTACTAAGTGCCTTGACGAAAAGCGAATCGCAGTGCTTCTGCAATAAAGCACCCGGATAAAATGGCGGCCAGATTCCTTCATTCCTCCATCCTTTTTGACCTCCGAATACCAAAGAACTTCTTCATCATCGTTCACATTTTGATGAAGTAATGTAATTTTGCAAAGAGGCTGCTGGAATGATCGCTCCTCTAGATTCGATTTGGATGATTGCGGGGATGTTTCTGTATTAGACCAGTTCTCTGCATATTACTCGGACGTGGGCGGCGGTGTGGCAGGGGTGGGGGGAAGGGGGTGTGGGCGGGGGAGACGCTGGAATGCTTATTGCGTTTTCTCTTTACCATGGCTCGAATTTATATTTTCGTTTCTTTACCATTTTCTGTTCACAACCTCGTCGCAACTGAAAATGACTTCATTTTAGCCTCAAACCCGAGCTTTAGACCCTGGACGAGACTATAGGTTTCGGTGTTGTCCGTCTGTCCTTCCATCTGTCTGTTCGACAGTCCGTCCAAATGAGCCCTCACAATAATACGGGCCCTCACAATAATACGAGCCCTCACACTAATACGAACGTTCACAATAATACGAGCCTTCATAATAATACGAGCCCTCACAGTAATACGAGCCCTCACAATAATACGGACCCTCACAGTAATACGAACCTTCATAATAATACGAGCCCTCACAATAATACGAGCCCTCACAATAATATGAGCCCTCACAATAATACGAGCCCTCACACTAATACGAACGTTCACAATAATACGAGCCTTCACAATAATACGAGCCCTCACAATAATACGAGCCTTAACAATAATTCGAGCCCTCATTATAATACGAGCCTTCACAATAATACGAGCCTTCACAATAATACGAGCCCTCACAATAATTCGAGCCCTCAAATAATACGAGCCCTCACAATAATTCGAGCCCTCACAGTAATACGAGCCCTCACAATAATTCGAGCCCTCAAATAATACGAGCCCTCACAATAATACGAGCCCTCACACTAATTCGAGCCCTCACAATAATACGAGCCTTCATAATAATACGAGCCCTCACAGTAATACGAGCCTTCATTATAATACGAGCCCTCACAATAATTCGAGTCCTCACAGTAATACGAGCCCTCACAATAATACGAGCCTTAACAATAATTCGAGCCCTCATTATAATACGAGCCTTCACAATAATACGAGCCTTCACAATAATACGAGCCCTCACAATAATTCGAGCCCTCAAATAATACGAGCCCTCACAATAATACGAGCCCTCACACTAATTCGAGCCCTCACAATAATACGAGCCTTCATAATAATACGAGCCCTCACAGTAATACGAGCCTTCATAATAATGCGAGCCCTCACAATAATTCGAGTCCTCACAGTAATACGAGCCCTCACAATAATACGAGCCTTCACAATAATTCGAGCCTTCACACTAATACGAGCGTTCACAATAATACGAGCCCTCACAATAATTCGAGCCCTCACAATAATACGAGCCTTCAAACTAATACGAGCGTTCACAATAATACGAGCCCTCACAGAAATTCGAGCCCTCACAATAATACGAGCCCTCACAATAATTCGAGCCCTCACAATAATACGAGTCCTCACAATAATACAGGCCCTCACGATAATACCATCTTGTCGTGTAAATGCATCCACTGAAGCCCTGTTTACACGTCCATAAGTGGTCACACGCGCGGCCACTTTCTTTATGGTTACAATTCCCATCTGTCTGCAAAAAAGATAGATCTGTCATGGCTTATGGAGGCCTCATGCGATTCATACGGAAACGTTACTGTGGATTCTGTCCGGTTTCTATTTTTCACAGTTTCATTACGCTCCCAATTCAGTGTTGTTCATGGAATGCACCTTATGTAATCTTCAGGGCTTCCCCAGACATTTGTCAGTCTATTTATTGGCCGAACTGACGAATTCCTGGCATAGCTGTTTGTGGAATCTCCAAACTGTTGAATGAAAAATGCCAGATGTAATTTTATAAATGGATCAAATGCACGAGGGCCCCGTATTCATAAAGTCCTACAACTAGTTAATATAATATCAGTGACACTAGCTGCTAAGCTAGTAGTGCTTTACGACCCCAGAACCCTAAGATGTGCCGATGACGAATCCCTGTCCCCCGCCCACCCTAGGAGTGTCGCGTCGTCCTGTGCTGGTGACGAATCCCTGTTCCCCGCCCATCCTAGGAGTGTCGCGTCGTCCAGTTGCCAATGTTTCGGGATAAAGGCAGAAAATGCCTTGTTAGATGAAAGGAATGTCACCAGCTTGAAAAAAGTGCAACTATCCCTCGAGGAAGAAAACTAAGGCTACTTATTTCAAGGGTTACCCACACAGTACATGCGCAAAATATCGCACTTTTGACCGCCCCCCCTCTCAAATTTATGACGTCATCGATTAACTATAGCAGCGCTAGAACCCCCTCCCAACCCTCCCCGTTCGCAAATTTATGACGTTGCGCACTAACTGTAACTGTAACGGCGGTACAGCGTCAGAATCCCCCCCCCCCCGCTCTCAAAGATATGACGTCACCCATTGACCATAACATTAGCGTGGTTGCAGCGCCAGAATCCCCCAACCCCCCACTCCCCCTCCCCAATCCTCTCCCCACGCAGTGCGTACTTACTTTTCTGGATGGTCCATACCCATAAACATAATTCACTTTTTTCTCTTTACAGACAACGATTATGTTGTGCCAATTTATAACCGCTATAGCGAAGCGGATCCGAGACGCCCTCTGGAGGAGAAATTTGACAAGAGTTTTCCGCCACCACCGTCAATTCCGCCACCGCCGCCCAACATTAGTGACGAGAGTAACCTCAGCATACGTGAAACTGTATATAACAATTATAGTGCTTTGTTATTGGTAAGTTGGTGTCTTTCTGTCCAGTTATTGAACGTCTTTGGAAAGTCCAATTAACTTCTAATCCCGGGGGGGGGGTGAGGGGGGAGGGTTGGGGTCAGGGAGGAGGTGGGATGGGCGTTTCGTACTTTAAAAAAGTATTCTATGCTTTTTCTATATGATTTATGACATAACAAATGCATGTATTTCTAATGAAACTTGCACCCCAACTTTTCACGTGTTTCAAGCGGATATTGTCGCTGTACAGCGTTCGCGGTAACGCCCCCCACTCCCACCAGATTCGCCAATCGAAACCGTATCTCGTTACCGTACACCCAGCCCCCTCCCCTCGCTTCACAGTGTTCGCGGTAACGCAATTTTTTTCACGAGCCGATCATAATGTTTCTAAACTCCCCGCGACCCGGGACAGAGGTTTTGGAAAGTCCAAACGTTGGTGTAAAAATTGTAGGATCGAAGAGTAATAGAAATGCACACAAGCACACACCCACACACATACACACACAAACACACACCCACACATACACACACACACACACACACACACACACACACACACACACACACACACACACACACACACACACACAAACCCACAAACACACACACCAACAAACGGACAAACAAGAAACTGTATGAATCAGCCGACAGAATGAGTACATCAAAACCAACCAGAGATGATTTCAGAAGCTTCCTGAGACCCACTTGACATGAAATTTGTCAAGCTCTATTTGCTTTCATAAGCGAATAAACACAGCGTTTTACCAGCATCGCGAACAGGAAATATAGAGTTTATTTTGATAGTCGTCCACCCATTTTCATCTTTATAAATTTGAGCAGGCTGTTAGCTTTTCTTGTCATCTACGCACTTAGAATAACTCGGTGTTTTACGCATTTTTAGTTGAAGAATAATAAAAGCTTGGGAAATTCTTCCACTTAGCTGATTTTTTTCCGCTATCTTTGACACAGAATGATGATTATTCCGGTGAACATCCGTGTGAAAAATTGCTGCGGGATTTAGACACAAGCGCGCCTGTAACCGGGCCACCCAGGGTCATCCAGGGTCCTCGTGGATTGCCGGGCAGGGACGGCAAAGATGGTGACATCGGCCCGCCGGGCTTGCCTGGTCGTCGGGGCGCGCCCGGTCCTCCAGGGCGAAACGGCGTCCGAGGACCTCAGGGAGAGATGGGTAAGAGAAATAACAGCCCCCTGTAGTTACAAGTTGTTTTCATTTGCCTTTTTATCTATTTATTTATTTATTTATTTATTTTTCATTTTGAACAATGTTGAAAGGCGTGTATTGTGAAGTTCTTTCCCCGTTTTCCTATCAATCTATCACAAATATTTTTCCTTCATTTTCGCTTTTGATGACATCGGGTATATATGTTCCTTTTCAAAACTACACAGCAAATAAGGGACCTATGAAAGCACTTTCTACTTTCAATGCGAGCATAGAAACTCATTCTTCTGGCATTGGTACATTATGTGCCCCTGTCGCTCTTCATATAATATACGGGGTCATTATAAAACATTTCTATATTGTCAAAATAATGTGTTGAAAAATCATATAAAATATTTATTACATTTGAGGAATAGATTAAGCGAATATTTTGAGGAATAGATTAAGCCAGCCCTAGTATTCACTAACGAACCCTAGTGTTCCTTAGCGGATCCTAGTGTTCCCTAATGGGCCCTAGTGTTCCCTAACGGGCCTAATGTTCACTAATGGGCCCTAGCGTTCACTAACCGGCATAGTGTTCACTAACGGGCTCTAGTGTTCACTAACGGGCCTAGTGTTCACTAACGAGCTCTAGTGTTCACTAACGGGCCTTAGTGTTCACTAAAAAGCCCTAGTGTTCACCAACGGACCCTAGTGTTCCTTAGCGGGTCCTAGTGTTCCCTAATGGGCCATGGTGTTCCCTAACGGGTTCTAGTGTTCCCTAACGGACTCTAGTGTTCATTAACGGGTCCCAATGTTCCCTAACGGGCCCTTGAGTTTCTTAGCGGGTCCTAGTGTTCACTAACGGGCCCTAGTGTTCACTAACGTTTGTTGTAAACCCTCTCGAAACTCGTAAAACGCGCAGCGGACGGAACGATGCTCACGCAGATCAAATAAGGCCGGTGGAAATTGGTTGCACTTATCATACATCGTAACAGCAGCCTTATGACATTTTAACCTGTACCATTTCACAGGTCTAACCGGTCTTCCGGGAATACAGGGGCCAAAGGGCGACCGTGGCATTATTGGCCCAGTTGGTCCAGCCGGAGAGCGAGGGCCGATTGGCAGGAAGGGCAGGAGAGGGAAAAAAGGGGATCAGGTGAGAAAAAATCCCTGTTCATTTCTGAACATACTTATACTATGTTTTAAAGCTCAATAGCTCGAAAACTATTGAACCTAGCGCTTCCGCACAAAATATATTATGAGACTACTTTTAAGCAAAGAATTTTTGCTTATGCTGTACTACTTCAAGTTGAGCGTAATCTATGAAATCATAAGACTAATTTTTAGAAATTTTGGTCGACTCTCTTGAAAAGTACTAGCCCATCTGGAGAATACCCGAGAATTCAAAAGCGATCCATTCTAATTCGTGTTTTCTGGGCAATTGTTATGAAAAATTCTGCCTTTTTGCTCGTAATTTGAGTAACTTGATTTCGTGAAAAAACGTGTAAATAATATTTTCAGAACATAGAAGCAGGCAAAATGAGATGCCGGTTCTGTTTTCTTTCTTTTTGAGGGTTGAAACAAAGTAGTCACTGGGGAGGGGGGAGGGCATGTCACAGGCAATCCTACATAGAATATGAACATATGCTTCAGAAATTGCTTATCACTTCTTAAAGTTGTTCATATTTATTTATTTTTATTTGTTTTTATTTAGTTTTTGGATGTTTTCTTTTCTTAAGGGAGAACTAGGTGCGCCCGGAATGGAAGGGCAGAGGGGGCCATCCGGATCTCCTGGATTCAGAGGACCTAGAGGGCCACCCGGGATCCCCGGCCAAGGTACACAATGCTGTCGAAGATTTGAAGTGTTTTTCTTTGAAAAAATGTCACAACATTTGCTGCTTATATCCGTGTTTTAAATAAGCATTTCACGCTAGTTCGGGAGCCAGTGTGTATGAGCGCTCGTCATTTCACGCTAGTCCGGGAACTAGCGTGTGTGATCGGTAGCCATGTCACGCTAGTCCAGGAACCAGCGTGTATGATCACTCGTCATTTCACGCTATGTCCGGGAACCAGCCTGTGTGATCGATCGTCATTTCACGCTATGTCCGGGAACCAGCGTGTATGATCACTCGTCATTTCACGCTATGTCCGGGAACCAGCGTGTATGTTCGCTCGTCATTTCACGCTATGTCCGGGAACCAGCGTGTATGATCACTCGTCATTACACGCTATGTCCGGGAACCAGCGTGTATGATCGCTCGTCATTTCACGCTATGTCTGGGAACCAGCGTGTATGATCGGTCATCATTTCACGCTTTGTCCGGGAACCAGCGTGTATGATCGCTCGTCATTTCACGCTATGTCCGGGAACCAGCGTGTATGATCACTCGTCATTTCACGCTATGTCCGGGAACCAGCGTGTATGTTCGCTCGTCATTTCACGCTATGTCTGGGAACCAGCGTGTATGTTTTCTCGTCATTTCACGCTATGTCCGGGAACCAGCGTGTGTGATCGCTCGTCATTTCACGCTATGTCTGGGAACCAGCGTGTATGATCGGTCATCATTTCACGCTTTGTCCGGGAACCAGCGTGTATGATCGCTCGTTATTTCACGCTAGTCCGGGAACCAGCGTGTATGTGTTCGCTCGTCATTTCACGCTATGTCCGGGAACCAGCGCGTGTGATCGCTCGCCATTGTTGATTAGCAACCGCGCTCATAATCCCTGTTGATTATCTGCGCTCTTGTGCAACATCGAAAATATTTGCTTTAGTTTTCGCATATAAGTAAATAAACGATTAATGAGTGAAAGAACAGAAGGTTTTAAACCAGCAACACATTTTCCGGCTGTTCTAATTTTGTGGAGAGCTCGTAAATTTGTGAGTGGTTTTGAACCACAGTTCGTTCGTTAAAGGCCAGAAGAGGCTGTAAGTAAGAATGATACAAATGATCATCTAACGCCCTTGTACTATGCAAAATAGGTGAAAATAATAACGCGTCTATGCTTTTCTTTGTAGCCGCATCCAAGGGTGATAGAGGAGATCCAGGGATATCCGGATCCAGAGGAAGACCCGGATACCCGGGTCCACAGGGGATGCCCGGGGAGAAAGGGGAGCGGGGTGAAGCCGGCATCCCTGGGGTGTGTAGCAACCGTTTCCTCTCCCAGTAAGGTTTTACCAACCGGGCCTTATTACACGAAGATACAGTGGCTTTTTATAGCAAGAGAGTAACAGAGTCGTATGCCGAATATATGGCAGATAAGCCACATGGATATAATATGTAGAAATCACGTGGTCTGCATCACTTGGTTCACATAGAAAACCATGTGTTTGTCATATCACGTGATCCACATAGAAAACCATATGTTTGTCATATGACGTGTTCAAAACCATATGTTTAACTTATCATGTGGTCCATATAGAAAACCATATGTTTGCCATTTCACTTGGTCAGCGCAGAAAACCATATGTTTGCCATATCATAGGGTTTCTTGGCGATGGCATTCAAAGAAAAACTGAAGTTCAACTTCCAAAATCACCAGAAATCGCGAGTTATCAAAGGTTTTTGTGAAATCCTGAAGTTTAGCTGTCTATTGTTTTCTAATTTGGGGAGGGGAGGGGTGGGGGAAGGGTTGCCACCTCTGAACCCCCCATGGATCCGCCACTGGCGTAGTCTTATAAACAAGCAAAGTGACGCAGAAACTTACAAATTTATTTTTGTTTATAGTTTAAAATTTTAAATTTGGTAGCGAATCATCAACATTTCCGTTTGTCGAAAAATAGGAACAAATGAGCTAAACGTTAGATGGACTGTTGCTATGGTGACGTTGCAGATGGTGATATTTCCAAATGGTGAAGCAATGTACAGCGTGCGATTGGAGGGTCTTATTGCCTACAGGTCTGACGTCAAAATGCTGTACTTTCGGGACCACATCACGTGGCGAGCCATTCGGGTAAGAGCCTTTTTTATGAAAGGTAAAATCTAAGGCCGTAAAAATAACACTCTGATACTAATGTACGTACAGGCCTACGGGCCTGCGGGTCTACGGGCTTATTGATCTACGCGCCTGCGGTCTTACGAGCCTACTGGCCTACGGGACTAAGGGCATACGGGTCTACTGACCTAGAAGCCTTCGGACCCAGGGTATTTTTTTGAAATCTGTTTCATTGAAATTTTAACGCATTCACTGGACGAAACGAGCTTTGTCTTGGCCTATACTAGAAACGTGATCTATTCACACCCCTGGCGGTTTGTCTATTGTTTGTTTGTTTGTTGTTTTTTATTATTGTTTTATATTATGATTTTGTGCATAATACTCTGAGAAAAAAAAACTTAGTGACACCCCATTGTAAGAGCTCCACCAAAATTTGTGTGGTAATTTCTTATCTTATCTTGTCCTGCACTATAAACTAAAAACAAAAAAAGGGAAAAGGGGGCAGGGGTGCTTTAAAAACTAGAACTGTTCTTGTGGACGAAATATACTCTCGACACAAATACTAGAGAAACTTGGCACGGCTTTATATAGCCTGGTTAATAACTTACGGCATATTTATTACATCACAAAGTTTATGCTTTATCTTCTTTTTTGCGTGCAGATATCCAAATGCGGTGACGGCGTGGTGGACAACGAGAACAACGAGGAATGTGACGACGGCAATGACGACGACGATGACGATTGCACCAGTACGTCAGCTAAACTGACCAATCCACGGGGGGCGCTTTCAGATTTATGCGTTGTTATGTAACAGCTTACCTCTGGAGATAATCGATCTATTATGCATACCTACAAAAACGGAAATAATTAATAATAAAAAAGTAGTTGCCCTCTCTCAGTAAGGGTGCAATTTTAGCAGAATTCTGAATGGGTCGACTTGACACAACGGGTTTTTCTACAATAGACCAAACCGCCGCAGAGGTTGGCTGTTAGACAACGATGTGTTTTTAACACTTAACGAGCCTTTGGCTTGCAAGGGTTATATGAATTTGTGCGAGCAAAATTCGTCCTTTTTTTTTCTTGACAGTTTTTCCGATTTTTTGTGTCTTCTTCTTCTCTGACACTATGGGCCCTAGGACCTTGAAACTTGGGACTTATGAAGAGCTTGATCTGAACGTGTGCATGTCACTTTTTATTTTCGTCTTCGATTTCGTTTTGTTTGTTAAAACGCCATGTGAAAAGAGTGTATTTTTGCAAGTAAATGCGGAGCATTTAACGCGCAGCAGAGAACACACAATTACTCAGCTTTGTGCGAACTCTCACTGCGTAAATAGTTAACACGGCGTATACCTGATCAGTCAATAAAACCTGAAGTCAACAAAAACCAAACACTACTCGGCTTATAAGACGTATTCAAGCTGTGTTGTTTACAATATATTATTCAAGAAATAACCCATTGAAGGAAGTATTTTAGCGTTTTAATTTTTGTCAAGTGTTTAACATTTCGTTAGCGAATGGGGTTCTACTTTATCTTGACTTGAAGGGAGAACACTGAATTATTACTGATTATTTTGCAGCGGCGTGTAAGAGGGCCCGATGTGGCGATTCCATAAAGCACTGGTACAAGGAGGAGTGTGACGGCAGGGACTTCGGCGAGGCCTCGTGTGCCTCGTGGCGACCAGGGTGCGTTGTGAACCTTTTTTAAATTTTAATTTCCAATATTAAAAAGGCGAAGTCACAGTCTCAGAATCTTGTGACGTCAGCCGTGTAATCAGCGGAATATTTGCCTGATTTCCATATCGCTGTGCCGTTTGCATATCACTTCCCTCGTATAAGCGAAATCAAAGTCTCAGAATCCGGTGAGGTCAACCAGGTAAAAAAAGTGGAATATCATGCGCCTATTGGTTCAGTTGCCAGAGCTTGGCAAAAATACTGCCCGAAAGCATTTATTATCTGTCTTTAATTGGTGAAATTCGGTTGCCTGATACTTTGCCGATGAACTCTGCGGTGGTTGAATCTTTTCTTATAAAAAGTGTACAAAAATTACCCAGTAGAAGTAGTTTATTTGGAGAGTTCATGACCTGACCGACTTCAATTCGTCCTTTGATTGGTTGGCAGTGGCGATAATACGCAACGAGGCTTATACTGGTTATACTACCTATCGCGGAATCGTGGTTTAGATTAGTTATGGCGGAACTGCGCGGGTTATATCATCTATAATGGAATTACGCGGGTTAGATCAGCTATCGCGGAATTACGTGGGTTATATCACCTATCGCGGAATTACGCGGGTTAGATCACCTATCGCGGAATTGCGAGGGTTATATCACCTATCGCTTAATTACGTGGGTTATATCACCTATCGCGGAATTGCGCGGGTTATATCACCGATCGTTGAATTACGTGAGTTAGATGACCTATCGCGGAATTGCGCGGGTTTGAAAACCTACCGCGGAATTCAGAATTAACGCCCACTGAGTCGTTCAGCCATCCTTTAAAAATGTAAGAGTATATATATTACAACCAAAAATCATGAAAATGAGGATAAAACCATACTCACGTTTGGACTGATCCGAAAATCTTTTTTCGCGTTAGTGTGAAATGTGGATTTAATGTTTTCAGATGGACAGGGCGTCTAGTTTGCACCACACGTTGCAGAATATCATACCACAGATGCACATACGCAATGACGGACAGGTGACGACCCCTATGTCCTGCTCGACCTCTGCTTGACCTCAGCTTGACCTCAGCTTGACCCCCCGGCTGAACTTTGTAAATAAGTATACTGTGACGGAAAAGGCGGCGATAAGACACCGCCAAATTGACAGTTTTAAAAACAGAAGTTCGCATATGTATCATTGGCAATACGGCTATTACTCTGGCAGTTCATGGAATAATAGCGTGAATCTAGCAAATATATCTGTGCTCGGATACTCCGAAATACGACGTCACTGTTTACCTGAAAAATATGACAGAGGCTTCGTTTGCGAAACTTTTCTTTTATGGAACATTTTGTTCAACAGAAACACTTCAGAACACTAAATGTTCCGTGTCTGTTGTGGAACATTTTATTCGATAGAAACCACTGTGGAACACTAAATATTCCATGTGTTTTGTGGAACATTTCGTTGGCTAGAAACCACTGCGGAACACTAAATGTTCCGTGTCTTTTGTGGAACATTTCGTTGGCTAGAAACCACTGCGGAACACCAAATATTCCGAGTCTTTTGTGGAACATTTCGTTGGCTAGAAACCACTGCGGAACACAAATGTTCCGTGTCTTTTGTGGAACATTTCATTCGCCAGGAACCACTTTTTAATACTAAATATTCCGTGTTTTAGCTTACGTTATTTTAACATAAATATGACGAATGTTTAATCGGGCGCATGGACCCTACGGCAGATTGTCCCAAATGAACTGGTGTATCCCAGTGGTTCGACCCCTGAAAGCGGAGAAAGCACTGATCCGTTCAGGATTATCTGCGGCGCTTCGAACCAGCTGATCCTAATCGCGCAAACCATGCTGTGGCTTGGCACTTGTTCAAAATCATTTTAAATATCAACCAACAGAAACAGTTTTCTGCGCAAACCTAATTTGTCAAAAGAAAAAAGATTGTTTTATTTTTCAACACCAACTGCTTTTTGCTACTCAAGAGCCAGCTTCATCAGAGAAGTACACACACACACACACACACACACATATATATATATATATATATATATATATATATATATATATATATATATATTATATATATATATATATATATATATATATATATATATATATATATATATATGTATCATGCCAGTATACTACTCTTAAGTTATAACTGGATTTGGCGTTTTTTATTTAGGTTAGACGGAAGTAGATTGTAACAGTTACTTTTGTTGTTAATGTGTTTGCAGAATTAAGTGTGTGATGATTAATAATAAATCACCATGGATTGCGATTTACTTTATCACTTCATTTATTTTATTTAAGGCATATCAATACGCGAGGACTTTGTTCCCAGAGGTGCCGGTCTAAACCAGGGCTGGAAATTATAGGGGGTCGGGTGACCCGAGGGTCCCTGATTTCCGTTCGGACCCCCTAAAATATTTCTATATATACATATATATCGCCCCCCCCCGCCACTTTTCGCTCGAGCCATGGCCGGAGGGTTTCCAAGAAAAAAAAGTAATTTCCAGGCCTGCTGATATGTTGTAATCCACTCGTTGTAACCCACTCGTAATTCACTTGTTGTAATTCACTCGTTACTATCCACTCGTTGTAATCCACTCGTCGACATAACCGAAGAACATTCTAAAGCACACCTAAAGCCAAGACTTTGGAAGACAGGGTTAAGGGAGGCGTTGCAGCGTAGCCCCCACCACCCCCCCCCCCCGCCCCCCGCCCTTCAAGCGCCAACATCCATTGCAAACACCATAAAACGGTTAACATAACATAAACAGAATGTATGTGGTTGACTCCTTTTTTTGCGCGACAGGGTTGTCGGATAATGGCCCGCTACCGACATATCCAAGCCTACCCATAATTGCACTGGTGACCGTAGCTCACCGAGAATTATACCCAAAGCCCGAAGGTCATCTCTTCCCTCTGATTCTAAGTTCTTGACATTTCATCCATCTGCACTCCATCCATCTGCACTTTATCCATGTGCACTCCATCCATCTGCATTCCATGGAAATTGCACTTCATCCATCTGCACTTCATCCATCTGCACTTCATCCATATGCACTGATTTTATACACATACTGCAGTAAAAATGATTTAACTGCTTACTAACCCTACTGTAGCTTATTATACTGTATAAAAAATATGATTTTGGCTGCGAAAAATTTCGCGTCCCCAAAACTCCACCTTTACACAATTTTTATACCAGGTAGGTTAAAAATATTCGCTATTGTTTATTAAGGACACAATCCAGAAGCTTTAGCAGTGTGGGTGCCGCTCCACCTCTCCCTCCAACTCTTTCTATGACCTCCCTTATATCGGGCTCTTGTAATTCCAAAGGTCTATGTTTTCGCAGATATGAGGCACATTTTTCCGCTGATCGTTTGGTCTTCGACCAGCCAATAATTTCTCCACAGGCGTAGAATGTTTCGAAATCACACATGTCCAGATTGAGAACTTCGCACACCTGCCTCTGTAATCTGGCGTATCTCTCCTGTTCTGATTGGCCCGGTGAACAAAGACACCCGTAAGCTATCTTCTCGTTAGATAAAGATTTCGGCGTATTCGTTAAAAGTTCCTCAGCACATCTGCTCTCAATAATATCCACAAAGATGTAAACAGCGTATTGTATAGCTCCGAACACATAACACGCATAACTGCGATCCAGATTGCGTAGGGTCTCCAGAACATCCACGATCGCATATTCCTTCCGTTCAATGTTGTGTCTCCTATTCACCCTTTCTTCCAGAACAGAAATTTTACTTGATACATCGTCAAAAACGGCATTTATCCTCGACAAGCGCTTTTCTAAATCGTGTATTAGCTTCTCAAGCTCCATTGGCTACCGCTGTGGATATTCGACCATGAGCTGCTTAGAGATTTGATAGACTAAAATTACAATACACACTAATGTAACAATGCAATACACACTAGTGTTACAACGCAATATACACTAGTGTAACAATGCAATACACAATAGTGTAACAATGCAATACACCACTAGTGTAACAATACAATACACCACTAGTGTAACAATACAATACACACTAGTGTAACAATGCAATACACACTAGTGTAACAATGCAATACACACTAGTGTAACAATGCAACACACACTAGTGTAACAATGCAATACACACTAAATTTAGTGTAACGCTAAAAAAAATTAGAAACTGCTCTTGCGCATCGCAATCATCGTCACTAGTGAGTGTGTGTGAAAACGTCATTGGTCGACGATATCGTCACTCTTTTGTCTGTGAGCAAGGTTTCGACATTCCGGACTCGATTGCGATTTGAACTGTAAAAAAAATTACTTTTGAGTCTAAAAACTGATTTTCTTTTGCATTCATTTAAAATACAAAGCTTGTAAAGGACCATCTCTGGAACATTTCTGTTAAATTTGAAAGCGATCAAAACCAGAATTGTAGGGGAATATAGCATTTTGAAAAGAAAAAAAATCACACGCTCACCGTTACACATACATACATACATACATACATACATACATACATACGGACGACGGATGGCTGTACATTGTCTGAAGGAAGATGACCTCATTACGTCCCCACGTCTCCTTACAGGAGACTACTCCTTGTCGTACAAATATGACCGCATGACCTCCCAAGATATATAACAAAAGGGTAAAACTAGTATCTAGCAGAATAGACGATATCACAACGTGTCGATACTAATTCTTTGTCTATCATAAGATAAGATAAGATAAGAATAGATATCTAGCACGCGGTATCACAACACCGCATGCTGATATTAATTTTTTTGTGATTTATAACACAAGATAAGATCTGATAAAATAGATATCTCGATATTATTATTTTTGTCTAATTTCAGACATACAACATTCCATTCTTATTTGGATAACAAAACACAGGTGTAAACAGAACTTTCTGGCAAAGCCAGTTGGCAGATTTAAGGTATTCTTAGCAGCAAATATAAGCACTTGTTGTTGAAAGATAACTACTCGATTCAGGTCTCGGCTGTGATGGATTCATTACGGTCATTGGCATAAGTTTCTAGGCACTTGCCTAAAAACACAGAACTCCAGTTTTTCTGTTCAAATACTGAAAAGATTAATTTTTAGATGGTTTGTGCAGACACAAGCCGGCCACGATATATACAGACTTAAAATTTCACACGAATTGATAGCGAATAAAGTATTATGCATTCCAGCGGCCGACCCGCATGCCTTATGCATACAAAGAACACAAAAAAGGGTTATTTGTTATGCTGTTTGAGACCGCGCATGCGTGTGTGCTGGTAGCTGTGGTATGGCAACAGCGTCACGACGATATGTCGGGTCATATAGCGACGGATTCATACGCGATGAGAATATCGCCGGTTGACTTAGGGGGAGGGGGAAGGGGAGGGGGTAGGGGGAGGGGAGGGGAAAGGAGTGCTTATTGGGTTAGCAGACAGAGTTAAGAGATCAAAAATTCATTTACAGATTTCAAAATATAAATTAAAAAAGTATCATTCTGAAATAATGATATCTGCAATAAATTCTTGGTATCAATAAAAGGAAAATAAATTAGTGCGGACAAAACGGAGATTTTGCTATCAAAATATTTCATTTTTTTTCTGTCAAGAGTTGAATTTTTGAACTGCAAAATCAATTTTAGAGATCATTAAATAATTGTTCATATCAATAAATGTTCTTCATATCTCTCAATATTTATTGTTCTAAAGAATTATTTTTATTTGATTATAATTACAGACCAAAAATTAATTCTTGATATCAGAAAAATTAATTTTTGAGATCAAAAATTAATTCTTGATATCATTAATTCCCTAATTAATGTGAAAATGACATTCTATATTTTATTGCCAAAAAAAAAAAAACACGAAAAAAAAACAAAAAAAAACAAACAAACAAAAAATTACAAAACAAAGAAACAAGCCTCTTAACTGTTAGAACTGTTTTAATTTTTCGGATATTGCCGCACAAAGAAAGAGACGTGTCTGGACGTTGTCTGGACGTTGTCTTGACGTTGTATTGACGTTGTATTGACGTTGTCTGGACGTTGTCTTGACGTTGTTTGGACGTTGCCTTGACGCCGCCTTGTATGCTGGGTGAGTTACGTAATGTCTCATTCACAGCCTTTCTTGATTTCTCGCCAGTAATGTAAATAATTTCCACGGCTGGTATCTCTTTTATGCCATGAATCTCTGGATCATCAGGATACATCTCTATAGCAACCATCAGCACTGACAAGTTGGGATATGCCGGATATGTTTACATCAGTACTTAGCCTGGAATTCGGCCTTCACATTCAGAGTACTGCTAAAACGTGCAGTTTTCTCCATTCATGCTCAGCATCGACACTGCTGTAATTAGTTGTTGGATTAAGTAGCTGAATATAGGAGAAATCAACAGAGATTTTCCTAGTAAGTTATTTTTTGGTTATATTGTTTTGGTTTCTTGAAAGCTGCTTACGTCAGATGTGTTGTTCAATGTTTAGTTTTTTCGAATAAAGTCAAATTGAAATGCTGCTGGTAACCTAATAAGTGTGGGATAAAATCTGGTCTGAAACTGACGGAGTCGGTGGACGGACGGGGGGGAGGGACAGGGGGGCACTTGGTATCAAATGTGTTACCCAAAACTGCGTAGAGAAAGGAGGAATTTGGGGGCCAGACGCAGTGCAACCCCCCCCCCCCCCTCCCCGGGCCAAGACGAGGAATGCCAGTTTCGTTAACAATGGGGAGGGGGAGGGTTAATTTTCATTCAGTACTCCGCGTTTTCAAACAAAATGAAGGAGGGTGGGTGGGTTCTGGGCACTGCATTTGGTATTATTCCAAACTCAGCACTCTGAATTTAGGGGTCATTTTTTAAAAAGTCATAGTAGGGGAGAAACGGGGGTTCTAAAACAGGAAGTGACGTCATAGTGACGTCACATGGTGTTTTAGAACCCCCACGGGGGTTCTAAAACAGTGACGTCATATTGACGTCATATTAACGTCATATTGACGTCATATGGTTATCATATGGTTATCATATGGTTACCATATGGTTACCATATGGACGTCATAATGACGTCACGTGGTGTTTTGATAGCCCCATGGGGTTTTTAAAACAGTGACGTCATTTTGACGTGATCTAGACGTGTTATGGAGGTGATATGGAGGTGATATAGAGGTGATATGGAGGTGATATGGAGGTCATATGAACGTCATATGAACGTCATATGAACGTCATAATGACGTAATATGGAGAGTGGGCGGCCATTCAAACGGGCGGCCATTCAAACGACCATTCAAACGGGCGGCGATTCAAACAACCATTCAAACGGGCAACCATTCAAACGACCAGTCAAACGGGCAGCCAGACAAAATGGCGCCCGGACAAAATGGTGCCCGGACAAAATGACACCCGAGCACCCGAGCACCCGAGCACTTGAGCACCCGAGCACTCGAGCACTCGAGCACTCAAGCACTCGAGCACCCGAGCACTTGAGCACTCGAGCACTCGAGCACCCGAGCACTCGAGCACTTGAGCACCCGAGCACTCGAGCACTCGAGCACTTGAGCACTCGAGCACCCGGACAGCAAAGGGTTCATAGAGACATGGTTAGAGCTGGCCTGCTGTGTATTTTAACCCATCAATGACGTCACACAGAATTGCAAAGATTGACTTAAGCCTGCATAGAGTGCCCCGGGAGAACGGTGAGTCGTTGAGCCAGTGGCCTAAAAGTGGCCCCCCCCCCCCGCCCAGCTACCTAGTGAGCCCCCCCCCGGCTCACCGGCCCATGAGCCCCCCCCCCGGCTCACCGGCCCATGAGCCCCCCCCCCCCCCCGGCTCACTGACCCATGAGCCCTTTTCTCGCTCTCTAACCAAGCCATTGCAGCAACAATTAGTAAATGAGCACTCTTTTCCTTAAGGGATGCTGTGTTTTAACCACAGAGAGGTCTCCATGCATTGTGACCATATACAGGCAACAATCCTTTCTTTAAAGCTTTCTCACTCTTTTAACACCTATGGCAACCAAACCAACGGACACCCAGACACACGGACACCCAGACACGGACACCCAGACACACGGACACCCATACATACGTTTTTTTATTTTTATCCCTCTCTCTTTCCACACACACCAAATCACGGCAGCAACTGTTTTTTAGGGCTTTTCTCGTTCTCCAAGCACACACACCATCACTAATGGATTGCCGTGGCAGCAATTAAAAATGAGCACTCTTTTCCTTAAGGGATGCTGTGTTTTAACCCCAGAGAGGTCTCCATGCATTGCGACCATATACAAGCAACAATCCTTTCTTTAAAGCTTTCTCACTCTTGTAACACCTATGGCAACCAAACCAACGGACACCCAGACACACGGACACCCAGACACGGACACCCAGACACACGGACACCCAGACAGTCCTTTTTTTTTTTTTTTTTTAGTTTTTATCCCTCTTCACCCACATCAAACCAAACCACGGAAACAAGTGTTTTTAGGGCTTTTACACGCATATCCCATCACTAATGGCTTGTCGTAGCAGCAATTAAAAGTGAGCAGCCATTGCCTCCTTAAGGGGGAGAACTCTCCATGCATTGCGGCTACGAAAACCGAACACGCACACACACACACACACACACTAACACACACACACACACAGACACACATAGACACACATAGACACACATACATACGTTTTTTTTAAATTTTTATCCCTCTCTCTCTCCACACACACCAAATCACGAAAGCAACTGTTTTTCTGCCTTTTCTCGATCTCTAACCAAGCCATTGCAGCAACAATTAGTAAATGAGCACTCTTTTCCTTAAGGGATGCTGTGTTTTAACCACAGAGAGGTCTCCATGCATTGTGGCCATATACAAGCAACAATCCTAGGAAGTGACCTAAATAAGAGACGCTATTTTCAACCCAGAGCTCTTCTTTTGACACACACACACCGCGGCGGCTACGTCAGCAAACACAGCCTCTCTTTCACTCTCTCTCGAGCGGTGCCCATCTTTTTTTATCCATTCTTTATCTTTTGCTCTGTCTATCCACGACAGTCAGACAAATAAAACAATGATTTTTTTCCCTCATTTTTTCTTTTGCTCTATCTCTCTCTCTACACATATAAGACCTATGGGAGACGGGGCAAACGGACAATCTTTTTTTTTTTTGCTTTCTCACTCGTTTCTTGCCGTAGAAGCAATTAAAACTGTGCAGCCATTGCTGTCTTAATGAAACTATTTTTTACTCAGAGCTCTCTCTGCGCATGCACACGCACACAAGGGTGACTAGGCAGTCTTTTGTTGTTTCGATTTTCTCGCTCTCTCTCATTACATATACCAACCACACGCGGCTCATTTAGCGTTTTCCTTTCTTTAACCATTCTTTTTTACCCAGTCTCTCTCTTTCACTTTTAAACGAGGGTCGTATCCACGGCGGTTACGTCAGCAAACGCAGCCTCTCTTTCATTCTTTCTCGAACGGTGGCCATCTTTTTTATCCACATTTTTTCTTTTGCTCTGTCAATCCACGACAGTCAGGCAAACAAACAATGATTTTTTTCCCTCATTTTTTCTTTTGCTCTATCTCTCTCTCTACACATATAAGACCTATGGGAGACGGGGTAAACGAGCAATCATTTTTTTTGAGATGGGAGCTCTCTCTCCATACACTCTTTTCTTTATTTACCTTTCTCATTCTCCAAACACACATCAGACAGACGGGCAGTCTTTTTTATTTTTTTTTGTTCCCTCTCTCTCTCTACACATATAGCCACAACCGATTCAGCGTTTTATTTCTCAAGCCTGGGTATTTTTTAACCCAGATAGTAGCTTATTTCTCTCTCTCTCTCTTCACACACAACACAACAGACGGTCAGACAGACAGATTTAGCGTTCGATTTCTCAAGCCTGGATATTTTTAACCCAGACAGCAATTTGTTTTGCTTTCTCAGACAGGCAGACGGACAGATTTAGCGTTTCATTTCTCATGCCAGGGTATTTTTAACCCAGACAGCAATTTGTTTTGCTATTTCAGACGGGCAGACGGACAGATTTAGCGTTTCATTTCTCATGCCAGGGTATTTTTAACCCAGACAGCAATTTGTTTAGCTTTTTCAGACGGTCAGACGGACAGATGGAGCTATAAATCAATGATTTATAGTCCTCTTTTTTTTTTTTAGCATTTCCCACACTCTCATTCATACTAAGATTGCCTGATGAAGCGTTTCATTTCGTAATAATGGGAGGGCCGCTAAAAAGCGGCCCTGGAGGGATTTCCGTAGTCTGGTCCTGGTCACTGCCTCTTGCCATCAGTTCTCCTACCGCTGTTGCTGCCTCCCGCCATCGGTTCTCCTGTCGCCGCCACTGGCGCCGCCGCTGACGCCACCGCTGGCACCGCTGCCGCCACCAACCTCGCCACAGCCACACTTCCGCTTATGTGCCGCAACCGCGGCCCTGCTCGAGGTGAATCCTTTGCCCTGGACACTACAAAAATAATATTGGGACTTCAAAGCCTCCGGGCATTGCTGCTCATGCATTCTCATTGAATATTCTACCGGATAGCCAAAATGGCAGAATTCACAATATTTAACATTATCCAAAGAGCCCAAGATTTGCATGACCTCCTGGAAATCTGACTCTTTTCTAGAGACATCCTCCACTTTCATCTGAGCAGGTTCGTTGTTGCGGTGAGTGTTTGAAGGTGACTGTATGAGGCTGACTGTATCCGAAATACTGGCGACAGCGATTGTAAGCTCATCGCCAGGAGCTGGTGGCGGACTGTCCGGTCTTGTAACGGTAGCGCTTGGTGCCGCCAGCACCTTCCGGACAGTCACATCAGCTTCCTTTTGATTCACTTTCAACGGGGTCGTCATCGTTGACGCAGCGACTTTGACAGGAGTCGCTCTGGCAGGAGGAGTTTCTGTCATCGTTGCTGCGATCACTCTGGCTGGAGGAGTCTCTGTCATCGTTGTCGCGGTCACTCTGGTCACTCTGGTCACTTCCTGGCAGGGCGGCAGGTCCCTGGACGGCGAACGATGGCGTAGTCGCTTATGGCTCTCCTCCGCCGCCCTGCCAAACCGGTTGAACTGTTCCTCTGGTCTGTTCCTAAGGAAATCCCTCCACTTTCGAAACAGAAAGGTTTGGTACTCAATAAAAATCTCCTCCCAGAGGTTGACATCCTTCGCTGATAGAAAGTAGCGACCCCGAAGCTCATCTGAGAAAAACTCGTCCTTGTACTGCATGATTAAATTTCGATGTGTTCGCTTCAAAGGTTCAAAGCAGACTGACTGACTGCCCCTGGCCAGTCGACCTGAAGCGAGGACCCCCCCCCCCCCCCCCGCCCAGCTACCTAGTGAGCCCCCCCCCGGCCCAGCTACCTAGTGAGCCCCCCCCCCGCCCAGCTACCTAGTGAGCCCCCCCCCCCCCCTCGGCTACTTTTTACGCCGCTGGCTCACGGCTCACCGTCAGTAGTATAAAAAGGTCGGGTTGACACCACTCTAATCATTGCATTGCCAAACCATCATGGAGACGTCTCGAAACGCAGCAACGGCTAACAACATGGAAATTGATAGCCTTTTTAGCAATGAAACAATGGCTTTTACAGATGCAGTTTTAACTGCAGAGGAGACTGCTGCCTTCCTAAGTACACTAACAGAAGCTGAAAAAGCCTTGGAGGAAGCATTAGGGGCTCCGTCAGCCGTGTCTACAGTACAGCAAACTAGGCCTGAAGAAGTACAGCCAGTACAGCAAGCAATGCCCGATCCCGAGGGATCTGACTACCCGTTCTGGGTTGCCAATGCGCTTGTAAATGGTAGCGCCAAACCACTTAGTACAAAGTTACAGGCTCATCTAGAGCATCTTGAGGAGGAAGAAGTGGTCATGTCAAGCGATGACGACGATGACGACAATGGCGACAATGACGACAATGACGACAGCGACGACGATGAAAAGCAGCTCAAATCTAAATTCGAATTGAGCAAAAGTATTCCTGTTACTGAAGAAGACGTCACGCTGTTGAAACGGAACTTTCAAGCAGTGATTCCTCTGATAGATTGCAACATTTTATGGTGCTTATGTGAAGAAGGCTTTTTCGACCAACACACATACATATACCTAACGGAAGAAGTGAACACTGTCATTCAGCTTATCTACATGCTAGAAGGAAACATAGAGCATGTTCCCGCGTCAGAGCCACAGTTCTCCGAAGCCATGACCCGACGTTTCGTTCAACTTATTAGAAGTCTTCATGAGGAACTTTTTAAGACATTATGTCTACCGGCGCCAAAGTGTGTTGACGAGGATCGCGATTCCAAATGTGCAAAGGTTATGCTACATGGCTTCAAGTACCTTGAAGAACGTATTAAGGTGTACGAGATGATGGCCTACCTCTATGAAAAAGGATATTTCACCATGTCAATGCTCTTCCAATGGATAATTGGAAGTCGCAAACGAGGAGATTTTTTAGTGATCGTCATGAGACAATCTCTAACAGACGGTTTACCAACAGCCTTTCTGGATGGTTTCAACGAGATCACTCCGCGATTTTGCAAACATCTCATGAAAACATACATGTAATGTCCATATAAAAGGAGTGAGGTGTCAAGTGCAGTCATCATTCGACGCGCAGCCATGGAGAAGACAAGCAGCTTTAAAATTAGTGCAAACTTAACAATTACTGTGGAGCATGGACAATTTGGATTATTTCTTCGAATCAAACGTGGAGAGAGATGGCTTGCTTTATCACCATCCTTGTGGAAGATTGTGTGTCAGAACTTGACAAGATTACGTGACATTGGCTTCAAACTGTACTTAACGCAAACGAAATGGCTTGAAGTCATTTCATACTTGGACATGCGCTATGTGAGTTTTGTGCAAGCATCACTGTTTGAAGGGAAAGAATACAAGTTTTACATCAACATGAATGATGGTGAATGGGGGACATTGCTTCAGGAAATCCATAGCATAACCTCAACCTTATTGCCATGCACGGAATGTCATGGTAAGAAAACTCCTATCAAGCTACAAAAGGACAATCGGATGAAAGTGTCAAAGTTATCCAAGAAAAGACTGGCTGAAGTTCAATTGGAGAATATGG
This sequence comes from Protula sp. h YS-2021, assembly GCA_949752745.1. Taxonomy (NCBI): domain Eukaryota; kingdom Metazoa; phylum Annelida; class Polychaeta; order Sabellida; family Serpulidae; genus Protula; species Protula sp. h YS-2021. Next base: position 1,171,479 of record OX457034.1, read on the forward strand.
ATGTGCAAAATCAACTTGGACTTACCTGTGAATATTGTGGTGCTTACAGATATGCTGAGGATTATGATTGTCACTGCCACAAGTACAATTGCAAGTTGTGTGAACCAGACAACTTCTGCAACAAGTGCGGCTCACTAACTGTTTCTGCGGAGTAAGACTGAGAGTCATTTGTTTGCCAACCGTCAAAGTGTGTAGACGTGTTATATGGATATGTGAAAGATGGATGTAGAAACGTGTTTCAAGGACAAGTATGTGGACTACATGATAAGTGAACTGGCGCGTTTTGGATCTATTCAACAACAACTGCAACACTTTGACATTTATTGGGAACTTGTGCATTCCACGTTAAGTGTACCAAACTTACGTGAGGATTTCATCAAAGAGTGTATGTTTTCAAACATTGACGGAGCTGAGGAGTTTGATGTGGAAGCAGCATATCACTTCGCTCGATTTGATCCAAGACTGTTTGATGAAGTGAGAGAGTGGTTAATCTACATTGCAGTATAATGACAGACATTACATTGAGACAATATATTGTGCAAAAGACATATTGTGAAGAAATGTTATTAGCTGTTTAGTATGTCCTGCTTGTCAAAATGAAGAGTGTTCAGCACATACTTGTCATTCTGCATGTGTCTATACATATTGGAATGAAGCTAAATATTACATTCATTTAGATAAAGTGTTAGATAATGCAAATCAACGCTGTGAAAAATATGGTGTAGATACTATCACATTTGATGAATTAAGTTGTTGGTTAATGTTCATTGAAGATCAATGGACTCCAATTATTCACACCATTGTATCAATACTTGATTTGTAGTTATGTTGATTGAGCTTTTATAAAATTTAAGATATGTTGATAAAATTTAAGATGTGTTGATAAATGCAAGATATGTTGATAAAATAAAATGCAAGATATGTTAACAAGTGTTGATCATTTATTGTTAACATGTCGACGTGGAAAGACTACTTAACCAATATTTACTTTAAACCTGGTCAACCCGGGGCATTTGCTGGTCCTTACAAACTATATCACATATTAAAAAAACATGATCAACCAGTCACTCATTCACAAGTGAAGAAATGGTTACAGGATCAAGATGCCTTCAGTTTACTACAACCTGTAAAATACAGGTTTAAAAGGCAACGTGTCATTACACGTGGAATTGATGACATGTGGGATATTGATTTAGCTGACATGGGAAACATAGCTTCCTATAATGATGACACCCACTTTTTATTAGTTGTCATTGATGTGTTTTCCAAATATTTGTGGGTGCAGCCAATGCCTAATAAATCACATACCAGCGTCATAGAAGCCTTTCAAAAGATTTTTCATGAAACACAACGAAGACCACGAACTCTAAGGTCAGATAAAGGAACTGAATTTAAAAACAGATGGGTAAAAGCATTTTTGAAGAAGGAGGGAATACATGCCTATACGACAAAGAATGAAACCAAAGCCAACTTTGCTGAGAGAGTCATTCGTACTCTAAAGGGAATGATGTATCGATATTTCCTTCATAATCAAACGTATCGATATATGGACATCCTTCCAGACTTAGTGTATAATTATAACCATAGACCTCATGGCTCCCTCCCTAATAAGTATGCTCCTGCAGATATTCGTAAAGACATAGAATCGAAAGTGTGGAAGTATATGTATGTAGACAAATTGAAATTAAAACCAAAGAAGAAGAAAAAACCCTACAAATTTAAAATTGGTGATCAGGTTCGCATTTCTCACATGAAATATGTATTTCAACGGGATTATCATATAAAGTGGACGCAAGAAGTGTTCATTATCACACATCGTTGTAAGAAGCAAGGAATACACTTGTATCGTGTGAAAGACTTTTTGGATGAAGATATTGACGGACATTTTTATGAAGAAGAACTGCAGAAAGTGACAAAAGATATTGAATCAGTCTACAGAATTGAAAAGGTCTTGAAAACACGAAAAAGACGAGGTGTTAAAGAATTATTTGTGAAGTGGTTAGGTTGGCCAAAGAAGTTTAACAGTTGGGTGAAAGAAACAGATATTCGAAAATGAAGCATCCATTCACGTGTTTGGTCTCTGGACCTACAGGCAGTGGTAAAACTTCTCTAGTTAGAGAAATTCTAGAACAAAAGTTAATTAAACCCTCTCCAAAAACCATTTTATGGCTCTATGCAGCAGATCAGCCTTTGTATAAGGGAATGAAAGGTGTGGAATTTTACCAAGGCATTCCAGATAACATTGAAGAGCGTTTTAACCCGAAAAACCAAACTTACTCATCATTGATGACTTAATGACCAAATGTCATAGTGATGAACGCATGACACGTCTATTTAGTGTTGGCAGCAGTCATCAAAATCTAAGCATTATTTTTATTGTGCATAATTGGTTTCATCATGGTAGAGAAATGCGTAATATTAGTTTGAATACACATTACATCATTCTGTTTAAAAATCCTAGAGACAGTCAACAAATAAGTACATTAGCGCGACAAATGTATCCTGGAAAATCTCAATTTCTCATAGAAGCCTATCAAGATGCTACCAGCAAACCTCACGGCTATTTATTCATTGATTTGAAGCCGAAGACAAATGATCAACTACGTATTCGTACAGGCATTTTACCAAAAGATACACATTACGTATATGTTGATAAGGTGGCGTATGAACAAGAACCAAGTCACTTAACCATTCGCAGCCAAGATGTCTAAACGTATTCAAGCGAATCAACCTTTCCTTCACTTGCTTGCACGCAGCGGGCCTAAACGACGTAAATCCTTACTACAACAAGCTACTAAGGAGGAATTAACTAGCTTGTTTGAAATTTGTTTGAATATATTGCGAGGACATTTACCCTTAAGCTCAAAAAGGTATAAGTTATTCAAGCGTGAACGTCATACCCTACGTACACTGGCAAATAAGAAGATATCACTTCGAAGAAAAAAGAAGTTGGTTAATCAGAAAGGAGGATTTATTGGAGCTATTGCTAAATTTGCATTACCCTTGTTAGCTCAGTTGCTGTTAAAATGAAACATACTTTGAAAATGGTTCTCATTCCTGAATATGAATATAAAATGTTGTTAGAAAAGAAGGGAAAAGATGTTGAAATCAAAACGAAAGTGAATAAACTTTTACGTGGGAAACGAACTCGTGAAAAAGCAATAGAAATGTCTCAAGTGCTTGGACGTCATTTACGAACAATTCAATCACAACAACAACAACGACAAAAGTCTGTTACAACATCTAATGCAGAAAAATCAGAAAAGTCTCAACAGTTTCTAAACCATTTTCAACCCATTTATCATGTAAAACTAACACAACTTCTGGCAGAACTTAAGAAATATGGTACGAGATGGACAGATAAAAATGAACTTGTTTTAAAAACAGGTACTGTCATTACAAATTCTAACATTATTGATTTGTTGAAAGAAGCATTGGTTGCTACAAAAAGAAAAGAACGACGAGAACCACCGCGTGGTTGGAAGCAGTTTATTGAGGAAATTGTAGACGCTAATATTCCAAAAACTGTTTTTGGCAAAAAGACAACTCGTGAAGATATTACAAAAGAGCAACAACAACGTCAACAAAGATTGTTTCCAGAAGGATGGGAAACTTTTTAACATGGATTAAAGAGCTATGGTGTTGTTGTTGTAAAGAAAATGGAAATAAAAATACTATTCCTGTAAAAATTAGGTGTGTTAGTGCTTGTTGTCAGGGAGAAGTAGTAGATACCAATTTAGATCATGTAGATAGCAATTTAGACAATAATGTAGACAGCAATGTAGAAAGTGAGGATGAAGAGTGTCAAACATGAAGTAATGTATATACACATCTAGTCTATCTACATCACAAAAACGATTTAGCTGCCATGGAGTCAACAAGTTTTTACATTACTTTACCCAGCAATGCTAGTATGAACTATTATCCCAACAACAAGACTTCGAATTATCAAATTCGTATGCCTCGAACCATCTATCTGAACGGAAAATATGAAGTGGCTTTAGCTGAAATTCAATATCCACATACATGGACAACCATGAGACATGGAATGGACTATTCTATTCAGTATCGACAACAACCACTGAATAATATTGTTCTTGACACAATCAATATTCCTTATGGTTACTACAGATCCATACAAGAGATATGTCAGGCAGTCAATAAAGAAGCAACTAATTCTATGAAAGATGACCTTAAAGAAGCTATTCAGATAAAGTATGATAAAATTAGACGACGTGTTTTTCTATTTCTAAATTACGGCTTTGAAGTGTCATTCTCCACTGGATTAGCTGAGATTTTAGGATTTATCCCAGATCAATGGTATACTGAAACGTGCACAGCTGAACATAAAGCTGATGTGAAACAGGGATTTTATACACTTTATGTGTACTGTAGTATTTGTGAGCCACAAGTTGTTGGTGATTATTATGTTCCTTTGCTACGTTCTGTTGGAATACAAGGACATGATGGAGACATTATCATGAAAACTTATGGAGAACCTCATTATGTTCCTGTAAACACATCCAAATTTGACGTGATAGAAATGAATATTAAGGACGACACAGGCCATAATGTTCCATTTCAAACTGGAAAGGTGATCTGTAAACTTCATTTTCGACCAAAAGCATTATGAAAGCATACACACACAATCCATCTATTTATCGCAACCATTTTCTTCGTCAAGTGGGTGGAGAATTACCAGGATTTAAAGGAGCGCGAATACCATATGGAGATGGTATTGGTTCAATACTGGGATCATTGGCTCGAAAAGCTATTCCACTGCTTAAGACAGGGGCTAAAATCGTTGCACCACATCTTAAAAGGGCTGCAAAAGATATCGCGAAAGATGTTACAGGTCGAGTAGCACAACGTATGTTTGGTGGTGGGTTACGAGGACAAAAGAGACCGAAACGAGCAAAACGTGTCAGAAGGCGAAAGGCAGCTAAACGGATAACATCAAAAAAACATAAGAAAGATATTTTTTAATCATGTCTTTAATTCATAATCATTCTTGTGAATGTAGCCTTTCTCCATTAGAATGGTTTCACATACCACCAACGCAAACTGCTGTAGAAAAAAGTTATAATGTAGACTATCAACCAATGACTACCATTAGAGAGGGTGCTCCAATAGAATTCTACATTCCTGCGAGTACAGAAGAATATCTAGATTTAAAGAACAGTAAACTCCATATTGTATGTCGCATTGTCAAGGCTGATGGAACACTGTGTGGTGTAGATGATAACGTGTCATGTATCAATGATTTGTTTAATGGGCTATGGTCTAATATTGAATTATTTCTAAATGATCGTTTGATATCACATAGTAACAATACCCATGGTTATACTAGCATCATATCTCATCTCATTCATGACTCGGAAGAAAGTCTCCATTCTGAGCGCTCTATGCGTCTCATCTTTAAAGATACTGCCGGATCAATGAATACTTATGAGGTGAAAAGACCTAATCATGAAAGATATGTATCAGGTTTTCATGTAAATATTGAAGGTGGTGATATAGCTGAAACAGGAAATAATGGTTTACATAATCGCTATTTGTATACACGTCTAAGCCGTGAGTTTGCGCTTACAGGTGGTTTAAGGGTAGATTTGTTTGAGCAGGATCGTTATCTTCCCAATGGTGTTAGTATGAAATTACGTTTACATAGACAAAAAGATGGATATGTATTAATGGCTGCAAATAATGGTTTTAAAGTAGAAGTGAGAGAAGCGTTTTTAACCATTCGCAAAGTGAGGGTTAGTCCAGGTATTCAGTTGGGACATGCAGATGCATTGATGAAAAGTCCTGCTAAGTTTATTGTTAATAGAAAAGAATGTAAAGTTTTAGCTATTCCAACTGGATTTCAATCTTTTGTGAAAGATAGCATCTTTTTAGGCCAATTACCAAAACGTATTGTCATTGGAATGGTTCATAATGAATCCTTTGCTGGAACAGTATTGAGAAATCCATACAATTTTGAACATTTTAATCTTAACTTTATGCAGCTTTACTCTGATGGTGAACCAGTCCTATCCAAACCTCTCAAGCTTGATATAAATGAAGGCAAATATCTTGATGCTTTTGAAACTCTTTACAAATCTTTTGACAGATTGGATGGCGAGAAAAGTTCCATTATAAAACGGGAAGATTGGCCTAGAGGTTATTCGTTGTTTTCTTTTGACTTAACACCTGATTATGATGGTGCTGATCATTATGCCCTTATCAAACATGGGAATTTGAGACTAGAAATGAATTTTGCTGGTGCCTTGCAAAATACAGTCAATGTTATAGTGTATGCTGAATTTGATAACATTGTTGAAATAAGTGCAAATCGTAGCATTCAATTCGACTACCAGTCATGAACACGAAGCAGATAGAAGCCATCCTATCCCATGATGCCACGACAAAAGACTTGTTTCAAGGTGTGTTTGCCATGGACCAGTTACCATCTTTACAACGCGGTGCCTATGTCATCAACACAGACGATCATGATGAGCCAGGAGAGCATTGGGTGGCAGTATATTATGACGAAGACCCTGCAGAATATTTTGACTCTTATGGACTTTTACCTATAGACAGTCGTTTGAATAAGTTTTTAAAGTTTAATTTCATTTATAATTCAGTTCCATTACAAACACCGATATCCTCTACATGTGGATTTTATTGTATATATTATATAATTCAAAGAGCTCGAGGACATAGTCCTTTTGAAATCATTGATGTATTAAGAAGAAGTGATGGTGATTTTGTTGTAAAGGATTTTGTATATAGACATTATAAACCATTATTTTATTGATGTTGTATTAGTTAAGTTGCATTAGTTAAGTTGTTGGTAATTGTGAATTGTATTATGAATATTGTAAATAAACAAGACAGTTTTATACAACATTCTTTTTTATTGTGTTATACATTATTTACATTTTAACAATTATTTCACATTAAGCTTTTATTTTACAAATACATTCAATACATCGATAAACACATGCCATTCATACCAATCTAAATTAATATATGTATCATAGACATTACATCCACGTTTGTAAATGCTATGAAAACTAGCATAACACTGTCCATTACCAAACTTTATTATTTTAACATCTTTGTGTTCAGACAGTTTCAGTTCATATCCATGATCATTCATGTCAATGTTCATCACCATAACACACATGGGATGCGTCAGTTCAATGGACTTGGTGCCTCGCATGAGTTGCACTCCTTCCTCTTTGAATTCAAGCGTCAGGTTCTTTCCAATCCAATGCTTGTAACAGAGCGTGCCATTCCACTGTGTTGAGGGTGATGTAGTCGTAGCATTTTGTAAGCTCGTCATATTGGCGAAATCGTACAAACACGTCTAAATAGTTCTCAGTCACACGCACTTCTAAATCCTCTGAGAGTTTCAGGAGAAAGCCAGGTATCCTCAGCTTCTCTAGATGGTCTTTCAACACAGATTGTTCGTCAGTTGATAGAATGATATACTTTCCAAAATGTTTTAGCACGATGTCATCATATACGTTTCTCAGATATGAGAATCCATGCGTAATGGGTTCATATTCCGATAAAAAGTCTTCCATCTCGTTCAACAGTCAGATGAACTATGAGCTGTCTCCTTGTCTGCAAAGACGTTTTTTATGCTCGCAAGATGGCGAAGAGTGGATGTTGTATCACTTCTAGGAATCGTAAGACTGCGCGCCAGTTCTTCATATCAAAGATAATCAAATCTGTATATGGTGTATCTGGCACAACTCCCTTATAATCCTCTGGATAATCCTGTAAAAGATTTCTACAGATTTCTACACGTATGTTAGAATCATATTCAGCCACCGTCACTTCCACTTTATTTTCAAGTCTACGTTTAAACCCAGGTTCAAGTGGTATGTTTTTAAAGTCTTTCCACACTTCAGGTTTAAACCGATGATAACTTCTCTGAGAATCTAGTATCACTTCATTCCTATCATTTACAGTAAGGTAAGCACCACCGTTCAGCATGAGTGCATTCATGTTTTTACCTTGTTATGAGCCACCTTCTTGTCTGCGAAGCCTTTTATCCACTTCTTTCACCTGCTTCTTCAGCATTTTCCATTCAGGTATTGTCAGCAAAATTCCCTTTTTCGTTGGACGGTTTTTTCCAGTCCCCTCATCTCTCAGGTACTTGCGAATGTTTACCACTCCTTCATTGCTTTGTTTCATAATCTTGATATACTTTCCATTTCCTAGAGAAAGCATTCCATCCCACGACTGTGGTGTTGGTGCTGTCTCCACTTTCAATTTCTTGATGGTAGTGGTAGGATTTTTCACTTTTAAGTCTTTAACTGCATCTGCAAGAGTATCCATATCAGTTGTAGATCTCTTACGACATTCACGTTCCATGTTAACACTTCAATGTTCACACCTCAAATAACTCTTCCGTTGGAGGACCTCCCCCTTTTATACCACAGCCTTGTAATGTCCATGCGCTAAGGTGGAATAGCCATCATTCAGCACATATCGCTTGTCGTCATATGGGGAGAGGGCTACTTTCCTCAACTTCTCCGAGAAAAGCTGGTGACTATGACTTCGGATAATGTGTCCTGTAGCCATCGTTTGAGTTTTCTTGAACAAACTGTCTCTATACTGCACATGTTTAATGCGTCTTTGACAAGCTCGAGTGATGCCTTTAGCTGTATGTTTTTCTTTCCCACCGCACAATAAACTGTACATTTTCGGTCTGAGTCCAACAAACTCTTCAATGGGGACGCCGGCCGTCTCATCCTTCATTTTCCCAAGCACTTTTTTGTTCACGTTGGAATGTAGGAAATGATCCGGCGGATAGTCACTTGTGTCGAACAGGTCAGCATCCTGCTGCATATCCTTGTAGATATCTTCCGTTTCTATGTCGTAACATAGACTGTCGGTGTCGCTGAACAATAACTTGGCATTGGGATACTTGACCATGATGTAGTTGTAATGAAAGTTGAACATAAGCACTTTGCTGAGGTCGAGAATAGTGAAACCAACTTGAATGGGTTTATCCAGAAGCAAATCCACTTTGCGCAAATGTACCGCGGTCAAATCTTCGTTGAAAATTTTGAATTTGTGGAAAGAAGGTTTGGCTACAAGTTTCTTGAACCGCTTTTCCTTGTGAACAAGTTCAACATTGATTCGCTTTCTCACATTTTCCATGGTTTTGCCAAACACCGAGTTGTTCATCAGTTTGAAGAAGTCTTTCTCAAATGGGTTCTTGGCCAATTTTCTCTTTTCCGTGTTCAAGGCAATGTATTTTGCCAACCATTTGCTCTGTTCGAACATGATGGCGCGATGTACTTTAGTGACTTTCAACCCCAGTGAGACGTACTGTTGTAAATTCCTGTAATGAAGTACATATTTCTTCTTGTCAGACAAGTTAGGAATAAGCTTTTCACTGGGTTTGCCTTTCATGTTTAGATCTTCCAGTAGCTTCTGACTGTACTCTGACAATTCTCCAAATTTGACACATTTCCGTTCTGGAGCCACTGGGTAGTAATTATGACGATCATGGATTGAATTTGGATATTCTAAATCCACTTCCAAAATGAATCCAATGTCATCATCTTCATCCACATCCATGAAGTCGAGGGATTCTGGCTCGCTCACCCACATAAATCCTCTTTGTGGCATGCTTTGTGACATGGCCCAGCCATACAAGTTGTTTGCGTCGAGGTACATCAGGTAGTTGTTTGGTATCTCAGAATTGTATTCTGCTACGTAGGGATTATTTGCTTTCGCATACTTGTGTGTGATCACGGATATTCCTCCACGTATGCCTTGCTCAACCATTTGGTACATGTCAATGTCATTGATCAATTCCAACTTCACCTTTGCCGCTTTTAACATTGCATCCCACGACAGTCCTGGTGCTGTATAGTAATGAGCAGGATCCAATTCATACGTGTTGAGTCATACTTGACGAAAGTTTTCAAACACGTCAGCTAGTAATAACACATCTGATTTCAGGTACAGGTCGTGGTATTCACCAAATGTTGTACAGTTGAATGTATCCCACACCTTCTGCGCATGTGCATAATCCTCATCGCTAATGTCCTCTTCGCTAAGCTGACTATAAAACTTATCCTTTGATGGTAGCTGTGTTTCAGCAAACTTGGATGGTTCGTCCACGTAATCATAGGGGTACACTCCCTTTCTCAGCAGCAAATCTTGTTGATCACTATCGTGAATGTGAGAGGTCATGTTGTAGAAGTTATCTTTCCCTTCTGCTGCAAGGTTGGATACCAACTTCTGTAGAGAGGTACTCATGAACTGAAAGCTGTCTGTAAATTTCAGATTGCTCATGGTGAATGCAATATATTTCTCAATGGTGTTGGGAATGACTGTAATCGTTTCACCTTTGAATTTCCCAATTTCCTCCATGATAAGGTGACTGTCATAGCCTCGCAAATTGTGGAAAAATACGGGAATGATAAAAGAATCTTTATCCCCTTGGTGATCTTTTCTAAGTCGGAATTGTAAGTTGCATTCATTGTGCGCTGCTCCACGATATTTGCCATTGATGTGGTCATGATCTCTCACACGATCTGCTCCTAGAGGTTCATGACAAATGTAGCAATCAACAGCGTTCTTGAAATTCTCTTTGTCTTCACGAGTCATCACCATTTCCTTTGGCCGCTCTAAACCACGTACAATACGATCACGTTCATTCACCATATGGTCTAAAAAGACTTTCACAGCATTGTCTCCTCGATACACGACTGGTGCAGGTGTGTTGTACTGGCTCACAACCACATAGGCAAAGCTGTTTGGACGATGATGTTGATACTTGTCTCCTTCTTCATGCTTTTGCGTGAAACATTCAAAGTCAGCATAAATCACAAAAGGTGCTCGCTGTTGTTTAGCCACATTCTTGAACTTTATGAAGGGTTCCTTGGGAAATGATAAACGTTGTGCTCCATTCTTGTCACACACTTCACGATGCTTATCTAAAAGATCTTGTCGCATAAACCCGTGAAGACAGTTGAAGCAATAAAAATGTGCACACTTATGCTTTGATCGATAACACATAAGTCTGCTAAAACTCTTGATGAGGCAGTAATGCCTTGTCTTGTCATTGCTAATCAGAAGTAAGTTGATTTCTCTCACACTGACGTTTCGACTAAGTTGTATTGGAACAACTACATCTTGTTCGTATCCAAACACGTTGATGGCTACATCGTTCTCCTTTTCAAACTTTGGAATGTCAGTAATTGGTGTCGGAAATGTCATACCCTCTACCTTTAGTTCCTTCTCAAATGGTTTGTAATGATTCACGCGATTTGGATTGTTGTCATGAGGGTGAAGGTAAGCCAATACTGACCATAAGAAACACTTGTTATCATCATCATTCTTAATGTTTATCACACCCTTTGTTTTCTTCACTTTCTTCGGTAGTGGAATAAAACTGCTCGCTTCTAGAGGAACCAACGTAGCTGTATGTACTTCAATGTACAGTATGTTATCCAATACCCAGCCAGAGCCTTGTCGCTCATGTTCGTCAAACTTGGTAAATAATTCTTTATAGGCTTCTGGCAGGTCCTGCTCAATATCTGCTGGATTGTATGCTGCATATGTTGGACTGCTGATAAATGCATTATCCACTTGTTCTACCATAACACCTTCATCATTTGCTGTCAGTTTCTTGAAACGTGCGTGTACGACAATGTACCATTTCATTCCATGGTTTAAGGTCTCCAACAAATGTGTCTTGATACGGTTCTCTTGCTGTCGCATTTCAAGCAGTAAATCCGATCCATCCTCGGGCTCAAACCGTTTTTCCTGCGCGTTTTCACTAAGACTAACCCTTCTACCTCTCCCTACTTGTCCTGTCTTTTGTTTCTTTGAAACATGTTCTTGAGACACATTTTCCATCTCAGCTGGTTTACTTGCATGTGCCTCAAAAGTATCCATAGATGGAAACTCTTCATTGCATTCCGCACACTGGACTGGACCGTATGGCCAAATGTCATCTTCTTCCATCTTTTCTCTCTTTGCTCCTTTCCCTTCATGTTTCACTAAAGTTTTCATCTCAGCTTTGCATGTATGTGCTTCAAAAGTATCCATAGATGGAAATTCCACATTACATTCCCCACACTGGACTGGACCGTATGGCCAAATGTCATCTTCTTCCATCTTTTGTCTCTTTGCTCCTTTCCCTTCATGTTTCACTAAAGTTTTCATCTCAGCTTTGCATGTATGTGCTTCAAAAGTATCCATAGATGGAAATTCCACATTACATTCCCCACACTGAACTGGACCGTATGGCCAAATGTCATCTTCTTCCATCTTTTGTCTCTTTGCTCCTTTCCCATGCTCTTCACGTTCCATCTTAGCTAGTTGTTGTTACGTCAACTGCTGAAACTGAAATGCTGAAATTTAATCTCAGACATACCCCTTTTATACACATTCATACATAGACAGAATTTACGTTTTTATTTCACAGCAGAGGATGGCCCTTAAAAGGGCCGAAAGATGTTAGTGAGTTGGCTCTTCACCAACAAGTTGGATTGCCACAGTCGCACTGGTATCTGTAAAACTGTTCCATGGAGAACGGTCGTCGCGAGCACTTGAACGGATGACGGTTATAGTAGCCAAAGTTTTTCAGCGTTGCTCCACACCACCAGCAGTCCGTGCATGGCTCCGGTCCTGGCAATCTCGCAGTAAACTTGTACCAGAGCAGTCCACCACAAGTTTTGCAGCAGTAATGTCGTGGTGCATTGTGGTGCACCGGGCAGTTGTGTGGTTGACCTGGGTACTCCAACCATACCCAACACTTATAACACTCAGTCGTTAGCGTCACTGCCTTGCCGTTTCGCATCACTGTGATTTTACGACTTGTTGACATCTTGCTGCTTGTGTTGGATAATGCAGCTGTAACCCACCTTTATATACTACTAGCGAACATCCTCGCATTATATGCTGATGGGGGGGGGGGGGGGTCCTTACTTAATGCAAGTATTTCGTGCTATCCCGGGGGGGGGGTCCTGACTTTAGGTCAACTGCATGGGGGGGGGGGGGGTCCTGAGTTTAGGTCGGCTAGGGGGGGTCCTGAGTTTAGGTCGGCTAGGGGGGGGGGGGTCCTGACTTTAGGGCGACTGCATGGGGGGGGGGGGTCCGATCCTGACTTCAGGTGGTATATAACCCATGCTCATTTCAGTTTGGGCTCACACTCGCTTCCGTCAACATGGAGTGCTTCTTCGGGTTACATGATGCTCGCACCATTGCTGAAGTTAGAGAACTTCACCTGCCTGTCACACAGCCACAGACACCGCCAGAAAGAGTCTACTTCTTCCAGCTGCTGCCGGACCCGGTTCATGGATCCATCATGTGCGTGCCCGTCCTGTACAACCGTCAAGTCACGATTGGAAAGAGGCTCAGAGATATAGAGGTTGGTCACTATGATGAAGCGTTCTTTAGAACGATGATGCTAGGGGAGTCAATACCTTCGCGGTTGGAAGAAGAAGAGTACCCGGCCTGGGGGAGATTCTTCCTCCAGCAAGACTTGGATATTTGCCCAGGATGTGGGTGTATGATCTCCCCAGACCGGGTGCTGTCTGAGTGCAACCATCAAATGTGCCTGGTCTGCGCGGCGCACTGGACTCAACTGCTGGCGCTAAATGACCGCTACTCTGTGAGGTGCTTTACCTGCGGCATGCGAGGGGACCACTTTTTGTTCAACGGGCAACAGCTCACACATTGCAGTAGGCCAGTGCAGGACATTGTGACATTCTTTTAAACCGGGACCGGCAGCAGCAGGAGAAAAACTAACATCTCCTGGCTCTTTTAAGAGCCCACCACTGATACTGAAATAAGCGCTAATCGTGTCATGGTGTTAGTATGTGTGTGTATGCATGAGAGTGTGAGAAATGCTTAAAAAAAATGGTCATCCGTTTGAATGGTTGTTTGAATGGCCGCCCGTTTGAATGGCCGCCCACTCTCCATATTACGTCATTATGACGTTCATATGACGTTCATATGACGTTCATATGACGTTCATATGACCTCCATATCACCTCCATATCACCTCTATATCACCTCCATATCACCTCCATAACACGTCTAGATCACGTCAAAATGACGTCACTGTTTTAAAAACCCCATGGGGCTATCAAAACACCACGTGACGTCATTATGACGTCCATATGGTAACCATATGATAACCATATGATAACCATATGATAACCATATGACGTCAATATGACGTTAATATGACGTCAATATGACGTCACTGTTTTAGAACCCCCGTGGGGGTTCTAAAACACCATGTGACGTCACTATGACGTCACTTCCTGTTTTAGAACCCCCGTTTCTCCCCTACTAGTCATGGATATGCATGGTAAGCAGTTGGTACGTGAGTTCCCCTGCACCGCCTCCCCCCCTAGCGGCGAAACAGCGGAAGTTTATTTTACGTAAAATAAAACCAGTTTATATTTGAGTGTTCATTTAAGTTCTCCTTGTGGCTGGTGGCTAGAGTACAGATATTGCTTTAGCCTCGTGAGGGGGAAGGAGAGGGGGAGGGGAGGTTGGTATTAAATCCGATATCCGATGGTGATATACACATATTGCTTTAGCCTCGTGAGGTGGAGGGGGAGGGTGAGGCGGAAGGGGGAGGCGGAGGAGGAAGGGGGAGGGGGAAGGGTGAGGCAGGGGGAGGGTGAGGGGGAAGGGAGAGAGGAAAGGGGAGGGGGGAAGGGGAGGCTGGTATTAAATCCGATATCCGATGGTGATATACACATATTGCTTTAGCCTCGTGAGGTGGAGGGGGAGGGGGAGGCGGAAGAGGGAGGGGGAGGGTGAGGCAGGGGGAGGGTGAGGGGGAAGGGGGAGGGGGAGGGGAGGGAGGTTCGATACCCAATGGTGATGTACCGCGAGCGAAAAATAAACGCGAGAAGATCACACATTACGCAATAAGAGAAACGAAAAGATTGCAGATTTGGTTGGTAGGTAGACGTTGTTTTGACTTCCATTACCACCAAAATCCCGAGATCGGTTCGGCATCTGTTGCGACGTCCATCCAACGTTGTGCAACGTCAGCAATATTTACTGGGCAGGGTCATCAAAAGTTTCAACAACAAACCGGGTCTAATTTATTGAAGCTAGATGAAAACGATCACCATTTGGCTGGGCCAATGAGAAATGAGGTGAGAAACAAGGCTATTTTTCTACCTGGCCTAGAATTCTAAAGACGTCGTTTCGGCAATAATGGCAGTGCATGTCTAATGAGTATCTCTGACTAAGAGAAAACGGTAAATCGTGTGAGCTCAGACGCGATAAAAACACGTGTTGACTGTTAATATGTACAATAGCCGCAGGGGCACCGCATCTCCGCCAGGGTCACGCGTGAGAGCAGAGCCAAAGGTCACGATCCTAAAAGGGTGAAGACACTAGCAATTAAGGCGTTTGAAAAAAGTGTCTTTGATGTACAGTGATTACCGAGCTCAACATTATAGAAAGTTTCAATAGGCATTTGAGTTAAACAGTTTCTCGTTCGTTCATGGATACAAGCAAAAAAGAGACAGTAGCGCCCTCACCCCACCCCCTAAATATCACCAGCCATAAAATAAGACAAATTTTGAACTAAAAGACCGCTTAGGCTAGTAAAATAAATAATCTTGCTAAATTTGAGGATAAATGCCCCTCTGAGAGACCATTTCCAGAGGCTCATTGACGGCGGTATTGATCTCAATGTTTTGGTGTGACGGCGTGACCACACACAGCTACGCATAACCAAGCAACGAGACACGCTCATTCCGAACCAAGTGGGGGGGGGGGGCACTCTCATGTCTCCGAGGAGGGGGGCACCACTCATGTCTGCGAGGAGGGGGGGGGGGCTCTCATGTGAGAGCGTGACCACACACAGCTACGCATAACCAAGCAACGGGACACGCTCATTCCGAACCAGGTGGGGGGGGGGCACCTCTCATGTGTGCGAGGAGGGGGGGGGGTACCTCTCATGTCTGCAAGGAGGGGGGGGGGGCACCTCTCATGTGACGGCGTGACCACACACAGCTACGCATAACCAAGCAACGGGACACGCTCATTCCCAACCAGGTGGGGGGGGGCACCTCTCATGTCTGCGAGGGGGGAGGGGCTCTCATGTGAGAGCGTGACCACACACAGCCACGCATAACCAAGCAACGGCACACGCTCATTCCCAACCAGGTGGGGGGGGGCACCTCTCATGTCTGCGAGGGGGGAGGGGCTCTCATGTGAGAGCGTGACCACACACAGCCACGCATAACCAAGCAATGGCACACGCTCATTCCCAACCAGGTGGGGGTGGGGCACCTCTCATGTCTGCGAGGGGGGAGGGGCTCTCATGTGACGGCGTGACCACACCCAGCTACGCATAATCAAGCAACGGGACACGCTCATTCCGAACCAGGTGGGGGGGGGGCACCTCTCATGTGTGCGAGGAGGGGGGGCACCTCTCAGGTTTCCAAGGAGGTAGGAGGGGGCATTTTAGGTGTTTGGAGAATAGCCACCTTTGGGCAGTCACGCTGAGCGATGACTTCTAATGTATATTAGCATACGCAAATGTATTTTGAATAAATAATTTTTATTTTAAAAAAAAACAGAGAAATAGGCGAAATTATGAGACCAGATACTGCCTGAGTAGAGTGCCAATTTCGTTAACAAAGGAAGGGGGGGGGGGGTAATTTTCAATCAGTATTTCGTGTTTCCTATAACTTGTACGTCAGTGCCCCCCCCCCCCCTCCCTCCTGGACTTGAATAGCGGAAGAAAATGTTTCAAATACCTACCTACCAGTAGGTATTTGTCTCAGTTATTCTTATGACCACAAGGTAATTACTCACTGGTGAGTAATTAACTACTGGTTGGTAATTACTTAAGTGTGGCTTATTACCTACTGGTAGATAATTTCTTACTGCTGGGTAATTAGCTAAGTTATCATTGACTTTGCCATCGATATTCACAGATAAATGAACTTCTGTTTCAAATTCCCAATTTTATTACAGAACGATATACATATTTCATTTAATTTGGTGCTTTGGTTAGGCAGACTTTTACATAGCGGCAATGCAGCGGCAACCTGCTATCAGATGTTCACAACTCTCCCTCGTCGTCAAACGATTAGGCCGAAATCTCCGAGAAAACAGGGGAAGGATCGAGAGTGGGGGGGGGGGAGGGGAGGGGGCAGGAGGAGCGGGAGGGGTGTTATTGTCGCCCCCCCCCCCAGAAAACAGGGAAAGGATCGAGCGTGGGGAGTGGGGAAGGTTGATGTCGTTCTCCCAGAAAACAGGGAAAGGATTGAGAGTGGGAAGGGGGGGGGGGCGGGAGGGGGTGTTGCTGTTGCCGTCCTCACCGCATCTAAACAACTCCGTCCACAACACGTAGACGGCTATTGAGCAACCCGAACTCACAATCCCAGGCAAAACGTGGAAAGGAGAGGAGAGGAACAGAAAGACAGAGAGAGAGAGTGAGAGAGTGAGAGAGAGTGCGCAGGGAGCAGAACTTGCTATGACAGACTTGTTAAGGACCTGATGCTTGGGTCCACACCGCTCACACTATGCAGTAGATTTGTTTTCTATTTTTAGAACGCACGCGAGACTGCTGCAGATTGCTTTAATATTTTATGGACTGGCTTGTGACAATGTGACAATAATATTGCTCAGGAATTGCAACTGCACATTGAGCTTTTCCAAGGGGTAAGAAAAGCCCGCTTAGGGCAAATACTTCATTCTGTTTACATGTAATATAGCATTGTTTTAACAGCTGTTGGTATTCCTGTCTTACGGATTAAAAAAGAAATAAATAAACAAAGTAACAATAAACAAGGAAGAACAACAAAGTAGATCGCTCGCCTGTAAGGAACTGGAGTTTTGTATTAGGGTATGTTTTAACAGCTTGGATTACAGTGGATGGTTGTTTTGCTTTCTACTGCATGTAACTGACGCTGCCGGATATGATTGACAGTATGTGTCAGTATGTGATATGACTGACAGTACGTGTCAGTATGTGATATGATTGACAGTATGTGTCAGTATGTGATATCAGTGACAGATGTCAGTATGTGGTACCATTAACAGGTGTCAGTATGTGATATGATTGACAGATGTCAGTGTGTGATATAATTGACAGATGCCAGTATGTGATATGATTGACAGATGTCAATGTGTGGTATGATTGACAGATGTCAATATGTGATATCATTGACAGATGTCAGTATGTGATATGATTGACAAATGTCAATATGTAGTGTGATTGACAGATGTCAGTATGTGATACCACTGACAGATGTCAGTATGAAGCATATTTTATACAATTGGCATTAAGAGGAAACAGCCGTTTCGCAGATGATGCAAATGTTTAAATAAAACTTGCATTATCGCTCAACGATGTAGAAAGCCATGAATGAACTGTTCTACAAGTGTGGAAATGAGGGAATGTGGAAATGAGAGAATGTGGAAATGAGAGAATATGAAAATGAGGGAATGTAGAAATGAGGGAATGTGGAAATAAGGGAATGCGGAAATGACGGAAGGTGGAAATGAGGGTATGTGGAAATGAGGGTATGTGAATGTAAGGGAATGTAGAAATGAGAGAATGTGGAAATGAGAGCGTAATTGCTGCCTCTAGTATGGACAGTTACATGTACTATGGCAGGAGATACTCAGGAGATAGGAGATACTGAGCAGGTGAGAGATATTCAGCGGGTGGGAGATACTCAGAGGATTGGAGATATTCAGCAGGTAGGAGATACTCAGAAGGTAATTATTGTGTCATGTGGCGTCAGTTGCGTGCAGTTATTGTGCTATGCGGGGTTAATTGTATGCAGTTGTTCGTGAAATACGAAATTACGTAAAGCCAAAACATTCTTACAATTAATGCGAAAATGATGCACCTCTTAAAAAGAGCGCTGTTTTCGAATAAGCCTTTTAAAGGTGGTGAATCGATGTCAACATTTAGCAGATATTGACTTGTTTTGGGTCAAACTGATGTATTGTATAAGTAACCAGTTGGTCAACAATAGCTTCCTGTTGATGCTGTCAACTTTTTGCTTTCTGGTCAACATTGGTCAACAGTTGTTAACTTGGGAATCGACGAGTCAGATTACAGTTCTCACCTAAGTCGTGCATTAATTACGCTTGTATCAAAGGTTGATGTGTTTTGCTCAGTTATACCAAGGACGCAAACTGGTATGGTCAAGAATGGTTTGAAATAATACAATCCATGAATCTGACGACAAACCAGCCTTGACCGCATTCAGAAAGCAAACTTAAAATGGCGTCCGATTGCACATTATTATGATATCGAGTGTCTTAAATAGCTCCACCTTTCTGTTCTGTAAATTAGAACCCCAAAAGAAATATACAATTATTTGGATGTAACAATAGATAATGTGCCAAGTTTGCCAGTTAACAGATATCGAGTTGGATATTTTTCTATAAATATTTTCTTTATTTCAGAAACCACACTGAAGTATGATTGGCGTTCGATGGTGCGCGAGAAATGCAAAGCGTATTTTGACGTCACTGGTGTCGCTGTCCGTGATCAATGTCATTTACGTAATGTTCAAATATGATTGGACAAGGGATGACGTTTTATTCGCGGAAAACCACCAGTACGGCTCGTCATCGTTTCTCCAAGAGGGCCAATCAGGACTAGCCTGTGCGCATCCACGGCTGGAGTTATGGCCCAAGGATTTGGAACTACTTTTCCAACCTCCAACGCCTTTAGAGTGTGATTTAGAGCAGGAAGATTGGGTGTACCTCACAGATGGAAAGTACCACTTCTCGGACAGCGCCATAGAAAAGCATGGCAAGCCCCTCTGCGAGGCGATTACTTTCGTTCGCGGCGACGACGATTTTACCGTATTGAACGGCGAGAGCATCAAACCGATCGTAGACGGCGAACCACTGCGGTCGGATTTTTCACAGGTTAAGTGTATTGGTCCAACAGGGGGCGTCTTTACATCGATACTCTCCGGAATCATGTATAATGAAACAATCCATAAGCGACCAATCAAACCGGAACCACGATCCATGAATCTGGATATTTTAATGATTGGATTTGACTCCGTCTCGCGCATGACATGGCTGCGAAACTTTCCACAAACGCACAAATATTTCACGTCACAATTAGGGGGCGTGGTCCTGGAGGGTTATAACATCGTTGGCGACGGCACCCCGCAGGCCTTACTCCCGATACTCACCGGAAATAACGAGACGGAACTACCCGAATCACGGCGAGGATACGAACAGAACGGGGCCCGAACTGTGGATGGACACCCGTGGATTTGGAAGGAGATGCACAGGCAGGGCTACGTCACGCAGTGGGCGGAAGATGGTGCTTCGGCCGGAACGTTCACGTACCGCATGCTCGGCTTCCGGTACCCGCCCGTAGACCACTACATGAGGCCGTTTTATTTACGAGCTGAGCCGCTGTACCACGAGCATAGACCGTTCTGCCTTGGTTCTCGACCACGGCATGTAAACATGTTCGAGTGGTCACGTGATTTCTTTGAAATGTATTCGAAACAGCCAAAATTCAGCTTCATATTTCACTCGGAACTGAGTCACGATCAGCACGCGGGCTTACAACTTGTGGATGCGGATCTGGTATCTTTCCTGAGCAGGATGGAAATCGATGGCCATCTGGATCACACCATGTTAATTCTCATGTCGGATCACGGACAAAGAATTCGCTCGATCCGTACAACTCTACAAGGTAAATACGAGGAGCGGCTTCCGTATTTTGGAATAAAAATGCCCGCGTGGTTTCAAAAAGAATATCCCGATAAATATGATAATTTACTCAATAATAGCCATCGTCTTTCCTCCCCATTTGACATTCACGAAACGCTGAGGGAGATCATTGGTTTGGTGGGCAAGAAGAGGTCACGTGGCATCAGCTTGTTTAAAAAGATTCCCAAATCCCGCACATGCGCAGATGCAGGGATAGAACCGCACTGGTGCGCATGCCTCAACTGGAAAGAAATCAGTGTCAAGGACAAATTAGTCAAATCCGCCGCACAAGAAATAGTCCGTACGATCAATATTATTACGCAAAGCCAACGTGAGAAATGTGCAAAACTGAGTCTGAAGGGTATAACTTCGGCGGGTTCGTACACACCGAATGATCAAGTGCTACGCTTTAAGCAATCAGCGGATGACGACGGGCGGAAGCCACAGTACAGCGACTCCATGGCAACCACGGAGACGCTGTACCAGCTGGTCATAGCAACGGCACCTAATGACGCCAAGTACGAAGTGACCGTTAAATATTCCATTGCTAAAAATAAGCTTATTGTGAATACACGCGATATAAGTCGCATAAATAAATACGGTTCTCAGCCGCACTGTGTTCAAGACCAGCTTCCGCATCTAAGACCTTATTGTTTCTGTAAATGAATGCATTCGAAGCAGGCCTTGGTTTTCCGTATGCTTGTGCTTAGTTGTCAGGGAGGACGGGGGGGGAGGGGTATGGTGTCGGTGGTATGTAGTGGCTCTAGTTGTGCGTTCACTAATCTACCCCTCTCGCCCCCCCCCCCAACCCCTAACTGACTGTCCAAATAAAGTTTGCATATTCATACGCGAAAAAAGCCACATTGGAGTAACGCACTGTCGTCTGTTGTCTGTATAAATTTCGTAAGAGTTACAGTATTGACATATTTATTTTTCTATATATATGGAGGGTTTTTTTAGTTCAGACTGTTTTACGTTTTAAGTCATGTGACTTTGCTGAGAACAGGTCACGTGGCTACAGTGATATGCCAAAGCAATAGGCCGGGTATGTTACCGGTATGTTACCCGCATGTTACCGGTATGTTACCCTATCTTACCCGTATGTTACCGGTATGTTGGCCTATGTTACCGGTATGTTACCCTATGTTACCGGTATGTTACCATTTTAGCATTTTATGGTGCATTGAGAAAGCTGAACCCTTCCCAGTAATAAATTCGGTATGAGAAATTCTTTGTTTTACAACTATTTTTCTATGTAATATTTTTACACCAGGGTTTGAAAATATTTAGAAACTACTAGATGTCAAATGATTTTGTCAACATAAACACACACAGATACACACTCATACACGCACACATACACACAGATACACACGCGCACACAGATACACACACACGCGCGGATACACAGAGTTTAATGATAATGTCTTATAGCATTCCCCCTCCTCAACCCCGCTACTCAACCCCTCCTCAACACCCTCCTCAACTCCCCTCCTCATCCCCCCCAACCCCAACAAACATATAAAAAGTTCCAACATACGTTTTCAAATTTCCTGATCATCAACAAAATATATGCGCACCCACATCTTGCTATGCAATAGCTGAGGACATCCACATCTTGTCATACCATAGATGTAAGGACATCAACATCTTGTCATACCACACATATAAGGACATCCACAGCTTGCACATGTCACAGTTTCGTAGGGTCGATTTTGCTCTCGCTCAAGTTTCCTGTTTAAATGCCAACCTTAAGGAAGAACTGGTGCAAACAAAAAGTAAACAAAGAACACGCCTTAGAATTTGGATGTGATGGAGATAATGTGTATTTCTTTTGCTCCCGTTTTGCAGTAGATATTTGTGAGTATGAGAATGGTTTGGTTTTGATAGCTCAAACAAAGAGCCAACAAATGTTCTTATTAGTTGTTGAAATATTAGTACTTTAATACAAAAAAGGATCTCTTAATGTGAGTCTTTTCGGAGGATCTGGCGTTATAATGTCTGTGGTATATGATTAATTTTCATATAAAAAAACAAATCAAAATATTGTTTTTTTTCCATAACAATAAAATAAAATATAAAATCTTATGCGGATTATAAATGCATTTATTTACAATTGGAATGTTTTCACATGTGTCTTTTGATCGGTCGCCTCAGATTCATGGTTGCCATGCTGGCCGGCAGCTGGCTGGTTGTGATGTTAGTCGGCAGCTGGCTCGTTGTGATGTTAGCCGGCAGCCGACTGGCTGTGATGTTAGGCGGCAGCTGGCTGGTTGTGATGTTAGCCGGCAGCTGGCTGGTTGTGATGTTAGTCGGCAGCTGGATGGTTGTGATGTTAGTCGGCAGCTAGCTGGTTGTGATTTTAGCCGGCAGCCAGCTGGTTGAGATGTTAGCCGGCAGCCAGCTGGTTGCGATGTTAGCCTGGCTGCAATGTAAACCGGCATTAGGATGTAAACAAATGCCAAGCCAGGCCGTGTTTCTTTTCATATTCAAAAGGTTGTATTTGTTTACCAAAGTTTAAATTTGTTAGCACTTGGCAAATCGAAGACTTCCACAGAGTAAATTGAAGTTGTACGGGGCCAATGTTTCTGACCTTTTTTTCTCTTTACTGGCCCGTCATTTTGTCTTTACTACTCCTCTGACCATTCTGGTCCTTTGACTCCCAAATCTGAAGTTGTGCACCTCGCTTTTTGTTTTCGCCTTTATTTTCTTTTTCATGATTAAAGTGCGAAACAGAAAGCAGTGATTTTTTTGTCAAGATATGCAACGCGTAAAGGCTGCAGCAGCACTTGCACAAGCTCTCGCATCTGACAACAACCAAACTGTGTATTGCATAACCAGTGTGTGGTTCATAGGCTGAGCGTGGTGAAATGCTCGTGTTGATTTCATAAGTAAGACGCGGGATGCAACATCTTGCTTGATCGTTTTAAACACCAATCAGTGTTCATATAAACTAGCATCAGTTACGCTCTATCCTTGGTGAAAAGCTGCAGTCCATCTTTGGGGAAAAGCTACGCTCTATCTTTGATTAATAGCTGCGCTCTATCCTTGGTGAAGGCTGGGTGAGGAAGGGGATCTCGTTTCATAGAACGAGAAAGGTTTCGAACTGGCAAAAAGGTTTCTCAGAAAGGTTTGGGAATCTGAATCTGAAAAAAAAAAAACATTATTTTGTCTGTAAATGCGAAGCATACCAAAATCAGGCCCAAAAGTTTTTAAAATTCCACTCGAAATGAGAAAGTAATTTATAAAATATTTCAAGTTTGAGAAATAGGTTATTGTACATTTAAGAGATTCTGCTGGAAAAGAGAGGCTGGTTTGAACTCTGACCTTGTGTATTTCTATCGTGTTTATGGTTTAAAGAATATAAATAAAGATTTAGACCCTCTCAGCTCTCACCCTATCAACTGCGATGCTACTCAAGTTATATTTGGGGACACATGTGTTGTTATATCTGGGATTTATGTGTTATTATGTAAGGGATATATGTGTTGCTATATCTGGAATATAAGTGTTATTATATCTGGGATATATGTGTCATTATATTTGGATTATATGTGCTATTATATCTGGGATATATGTGTTATTATATCTATGATATATGTGTTATTATATCTGGGATACATGTGTTGTTATATCTGGGATATATGTGTTATTATATGTGGGATATATGTGTTATTATATCTGGGCTATATGTGCTATTATATCTGAGATATATGTGTTATTATATCTGGGATATATGTGTTATTATATGTGGGATATATGTGTCATTATATTTGGATTATATGTGTTATTATATCTGGGATATATGTGTTATTATATCTATGATATATGCATTATTATATCTGGGATACATGTGTTTTTATATCTGGGATATATGTGTTATTATATGTGGGATATATGTGTTATTATATCTGGGCTATATGTGCTATTATATCTGGGATATATGTGTTATTATATGTGGGATATATGTGTTATTATATGTGGGATATATGTGTTATTATATCTGGGATATATGTGCTATTATATCTGGGATATATGTGTTATTGTACCTGGGATATATGTGTTATTATATCTGGGATATATGTGTTTTTATATGTGAGATATGTGTGTTATTATATCTGGGATAAACGTGTTATTATATGTGGGATATATGTGTTTTTATATCTTTGATATATGTTTTATTAGTTCATGAAAGAATTGCTGCAGAGCTGTGTATAATGATATAATAAAATATCAGTTTCTAAAATGGTATATATTTGGTTATATTACCGGACAATTTAACGATTTCAACTACGAATGAGACAGGGACATATACATACAAAACGTCCGGAGACACAGCGTCAGTGCGCAAAATGTCAATAGACATAATGCCCGTGGACAGAGAGTCAAAGTACAGAATGTGCACATACAGAACATCAGGGACAGAGCATCAACGTAAAGTGTGTGCACAGACGGAACGTCAGGGATAGAGCGTCAACGTAAAGTATATGCACAGCCGGAACATCAGGGACAGACCGTCAACGTAAAGTCTGTGCACAGACGGGACGTCCGGGTCACAGCGTCAACGTACAATATATGCACATAGGGAACCTGTACAGATAGAACGTGTGGGGACACAACGTACAGAATGTGCACGATCAGCACGTGTAGGGACAGAGCGTTAACATACAGAATGTGCACAGGCAGAACATCCAAGGACAGAGCTTGAACGTACAGAATGTGCACAGATAGAACGTGAAGGGACAGATTGTCAACGCACAGAGCGTTCACAGTCGGGATGTCCGGGGACAGAGCGTCAAGGCACAGAATGGGCACAGTCAGAACGCGTAGGGACAGAACGTCAACCTACAGAATGTGCGCAGAAACAGAACGTCAGAGACAGGGCGTCAACGTACATAATGTGCACAGACAGAACGTCAGAGAAGAGAGGATCAACCTACAGTATGTGCACAGTTGGAATGTGTAGGGACTGAACGTCAACGTACAGAATGTACACAAACAGAACGTGAAGGGACAGAGAATGTGCACAGACAGAGTGTCAACCCTGTTAATTACTTTCTGATAATCGCATCTTTTCAAAATTAACATCAGGATAAAAGTCTTTTCCATCAGAATATTTTGGTGAATTACTGGGAAAATTTCACTAGCTTCAAATCTTTTATCACGGGACCATGAACAGTATTCCTTGAGGTTTATAAATCAGAAAAAGAATCTCTGCTACTTTTATTTATGACCCTTAATTCCGTTCTAATATTTCATGATTTCATTGTCCAACGCGTCATTGAGCATCAGGTTAAGCCATACCAAGCTTGTACTAGAAGTGACACTTAGGTGCGACGTCGGCGTGGTTGTTGCTCATAGCTGTTAGATATCAATACCAAGTCAAGACGGGATACAGTGTCCCCGGACGTGTTCGTCCAAACCTTGCTTATTCATACAAATCGTTGTGCGAGTAACCTGATGGCCATCACATCAAGTCAAGGCAGGTCACAATCAAGTCTAGGGAGGTCACAATCAAATCAAGGCGGGTTCCAATAAAGTCAAGTTGGGTCACAATTATGTCAAGACGGGTCACCATCAAGTCAAGGTGGGTCACACTGTCCCTGGACGTTCTCGTTCAAAGCTTAATTTCATCTTTTTAATCATATCGTCCTCGTTTTTCACCTTGCGAGTTACTTGATACGCATGAGATCCGTGAAATCAAATCAAGGTGGGTCACAACCCGAACACTCGCGTAACGTCGGGCCGACGTCGGAACGGTATAAACCAGGTCGGAAAACGTCGGCATCGGCTTCGATGCATCGGTAATGCATCGGTTATATGGTGGCAATAGTCGAATTTCCATTTTTTTCTCATTCGTCGGAAGTTCATCGGTTACCGACGTTGGCCCGATGATTATTTTCCTCAGTTTAATAGATGTTGGCAAATATTCATCGGGCCGACATCTTTTTCCGACGAACTTCCGACCAATTGGGAATTTTTTTTTTGCTAAAAATATTATATTCATATATTACACGTATTTCTCAATGCATATATTATACATATATTTTTATGCATTGGTTATACGTTGGAAATAGATTAACATCCGACCAATGGTAAAAAAAATGAAACGGATATTGCATACGTATATTCGATGTATTTAGTTATACGTACATTATACATATATTTGTATATGTTGGCCCAACGTCTGACATAGACGTACTTCCGACGGAACAAAACTTAATTGTTTTTGAAAAAGATATTACTGATGTATAACCGACGGATTACAATAATCGTATAATATACAAACATATCACTGCATCGGCTATACGTCGGAAATATACCGAATTCCGACGAAAACTAATTTTTTTTATTTGAGATATTACAAGCATGTAATATGCGTATAAAAATATACGTATATTATACATATAGTTATATTTGTCGGTGAAACGTCGGAAATATACCGATTTCCAATGGATCTCTAAATTTGTGTATTTTACGCATAACTTGAAATGAAAACTATATATATATATATATATTGCGTTGTGTACGAGTGCTCCACATATTCCACAGCGTCGGAAAAAAGATGCCGATATTGCCAACGCGTATTATACGTATTTTTTTAAACGTCTATAAAACGCATATTTTCCTATGTATAAACGACGTCGGAAATGCATCGCAAAAAAGATGCCGATATTGCAATCGTATATTATACGTATTTTTTATACGTCTATAAAACGCATATTTTCCGATGCTTATTCGGCGTCGGAAATTTATCGATTGACGTTTTGTAGGGGACGTTATGAAGAATCAATAGGGGAGCATTATGAATATACTTGAAAATTATCATTTGCCTCGATAAACTAGCCCCAGCCGCCGTGGAGTAGAGGTATGTTCCGCGCCTAGGATGCAAGAGGTCCCCGGTTCAAACCCGAGTAAGTACAAGTGTTCAGTTGCGATATATAGATATGCTATGTTGTATATTGATATGCTATGGTGTATGTATGAATATGTGAATTATGAATGGTTGGTAAAGGTTCAATGGGTCAGTTAAGGTTAGAAACAATTTTTTTACGTATAAAAATCATCGGAAGTTCGTCGGAAATGCATCGGAATATAAACGTATAACCGACGTATAGCCGACGGTTGGTATCCGACGTCGAAGAATTTGTAGGGATATTTCCGACGGTGGCCCGACGTATTAAAGATATATCGGCCCGATGTATATCCGATGTACGAAGCCGCTATATCTATTATGCGTCGGGCCATAGTTAATCCTATGTGCAACCGATACATCGGCCGACGAAGTTGCCGATATTCCCGATCTAGTATAGATGTATTTTAGACGTTACGCGAGTGTTCGGGAATGTCCCTGGATGACCTGGTTCAAAGCTTGGTTTCATCCGTTCATACAAAGCGTCCTCCTTTTTCACCTTGCGAGTCATTAAAATCCAGCGAAATGTGAGACGTGAAATTGTCTCATTTAACTAACAGGGATAGAATATAAAACCTCCGCCGATTTTCACAACGCATTTGTTGATACAGATAAGGCCATCAGGAAACACACCCTTCATTCTCATATATATATATATATATATGAATACATTCATGCATTATCTATGAAAAATTTTGATGAAAAACACAGGTTTTCTGTGTAAATTACAGCTATGCTTGAATATTCCGGCTTGGAATAATAATTGTTTTGGGACATCTTCTTTTGAAACCCCAAATAATATTTTGCACTTTCGTAGAAACATTTTTAAAAGTGCGCAAGAATCCCTCCCCCAAAAGAAAGACCACCTGTGGGGCCGATGAAGAAAAATCTCGATCCATTTTACATCCGAGGTTCTTAAAAGTGGAACTGAACTGCGATGGTAATGGAGAATGCAGGGATGGACCTGACTAGGCCTTCCTGTACACCAGGTCACCAAGGATGGTTTGAATGCAGGAATGACCCCGACTAGGCTTTCTGGTACAGCAGGTCGCTAGGGATGGTTTTAATGCAAGAGTGGCCCCGACTAGGCCTTCTGGTACAACAGGTCACTAACCTTCCGTTACACCAGGTCACCAAGGATGGTTTTAATGAAGGAGTGGCCATAACTAGGCCTTCCGGTACAATAGGTCACTAGGGGTGGTTTAAATGCAGGAGTAGCCCTGACTAGGCCTTCGGTACGCTAGGCCACAAGGATTGGTTTTAATGCAGGAGTGGTTGCAACTAGGCGTTCCGGTACATTAGGTTACTGGATTGGTTTAATAACTGAAGTTGCCCAGCTAGGCTTTTCGGTATATTGGGTCACTTGGGATAGTTTTAATGCAGGAGTGGCCCCAACTAGGCCTTCCGGTACAACAGGTCACTTGTAAGTGTATTATATGGTTGTTTCAGGTTATGAACTTGTAAGATCGTTTCTGCTCTAGGTATTTATGAATGTATCGTGTTATGCTTGTTTCGGTGTATTTCATTATTTCCGATTTCACATTCGCAATAAATTGTGCTAAAATGTGCAAAAACATTTATTTTTTGTCTAAAAATCCAGAAAATATTGAATTAGTTATAATTATAACGCGCACTGAGCGACAATGAACTAGTGTACAAGGAAATGATCAGTGCATTTTGCATTATCTAGCCGCGTACGGTAGCAACATTCACACCAGCCTAATAGGTACAAGTCACGTGACGCTGTCAGAGGTACACAGGAGGCGCTTAGGGTACACAGATCAGAGGTACACAGGTGGCGTTTGTGGTGCATATGTCAGAGGTACACAGGTGGCATTTGTGGTGCATATGTCAGAGGTACACAGGTGGCGTTTGTGGTACATAGCTTAGAGGTACACAGGTGGCGTGTGTGGTGTACAGGTGGCATTTGTGGTACACAGGCAGTGGAGTATCTGCTTGAAAGTGCCTGAAAGAAACTGCAAGCACCACCCTCATCATCTGTTTCCATTAATCAAACACAGGATGAAAAGAACACCCCTCAGGGTTATGTAAATTCACGGGTGTTCCGCTACCAGTATTCGTCTTCCTGGGTTAATCTTATAACTGAGGGTTCCTTTGTTGCAGACTGGGAACAGTGTAACCATACTCTTATTTCCCAGTCTGTTTAATCTCTGGAATGGGGGAGTTTGAGAACACGAGCTTCCCCTCCGAGATTTGGACAAAAGCGCCAAATAAAAAGGCCAAAAGCGCCTAGGACTGCAGGTCAAAAATGCCAAATTTAGAAAAATAGCATTATGCAATTAAATCATAAAAGTAGTTTTACTTGTCTAAAAAGTACAGTCCAAGACATATGTCCATTTTTTGCGACCTAAGCTTGGCGATAGCGACATACGTCGTATAACAATCTTGGATTTCCTTATGTGTATCCTAAATTTCTCCTTTTTATTCTTTTTTAATTCCAAGTTGTATCTTATTCATATTTTCAAAATGAATCGAACTAAAATGCCCTTTTCTAGTTCAAGTGTCTCGAGTCACTTTGCTTGATGATCCAGAAAATATTAATATCATAGTCACACAAGATAGTACAAGCAAAAGATTGTGTGTTATGTTGATCGTGTTTGTTTCTTCCTTACATTGCTTTAAGAACCCAAGTGGGTCTTTCGGAAGCTGGGGCGTCTAAGAGTCTAAGAGGGATTGATTGTACTTGCCGTCCATACTCACATGATGTAACATCTTGATCGTTGCATAACATGGACTGGCTCAAAGGTCTTAACAATTTTTGGCGCGTATGTCCGCAGGCAGTTTAAAATTTTCGGCGCTTTTGACCTAGACCCTCCCCTTTACTTTATACGCGTCCCCCGACGTCTGTTCACACGTAATATGTGGCAGTTCAGGGAACTGGGAAAGGGGGAGTATGAGAACCCGAGCCTCCCCTCCATTCTGAACGCCCCCCCCCCCCGGCGTCTGTTCACATGTGTTATGTGGCAGTTCACGAAATCGGGAAAGGAAAGGGGGGTATCAGAATCCGAGCTTCCCCTCCACTCTGTACGCCCTCCTCGACTCGCCCCCCACCCATAGTCGTCTGTTCACACGTATTATGCGGCAGTTCACGCAATCAGGAAAGGAAAGGGGGGTATCAGAATCCGAGCTTCCCCTCCACTCTGTACGCCCTCCTCGACTCCCCCCCCCCCATAGTCGTCTGTTCACACGTATTATATGGCAGTTCACGCAATCAGGAAAGGAAAGTGGGAGTATCAGAACCCGAGCTTCCCCTCCACGCTGTACGCCCTCCCCGACACACCCCCCCCCATAGTCGTCTGTTCACACGTATTATATGGCAGTTCACGCAATCAGGAAAGGAAAGTGGGAGTATCAGAACCTGAGCTTCCCCTCCACGCTGTACGCCCTCCTCGACTCCCCCCCCCCCATAGTCGTCTGTTCACACGTATTATATGGCAGTTCACGCAATCAGGAAAGGAAAGTGGGAGTATCAGAACCCGAGCTTCCCCTCCACGCTGTACGCCCTCCCCGACACCCCCCCCCCCCATAGTCGTCTGTTCACACGTATTGTGTGACAGTTCACGCAACCAGGAAAGGGGGTGTATTAGAATCCGAGCTTCCCCTCCACGCTGTACGCCCTCCCCGACACCCCCACCATAGTCGTCTGTTCACACGTATTGTGTGACAGTTCACGCAACCAAGAAAGGGTGAGTATGAGAACCCGAGCCTCCCCTCCACTCTGCACGCGTTTACGCAATCGGTATTTCATCACACCCTAAGTCATGTACCAGTCCTGAACATTAACCATTGAATAAAAAAGTTAATGTATTCAACGTCACATCCTGAAAACTGACCCTCAAGAAAATGACGTTGCAATAAACGGTGTTTATGTGTAAAGCCAGGGAAGTACCCGAACAAAAATGAAGATCAGTGTCTTTGAAATTTGTTTAGCATTGAAGAACTGAAACCTGTATGTTTTAGACATTTATAATGTCGTTTCTTTCTTAAACAGTCAGTTCACTTTTGATGCATTTTCGCAGAACAACTTCTTATACGTTCTAACTGAACACATTTTTAATACGTTTGAAAAAAAGCAATTTTTAGCACCTTTACTTAAGAGTTTTTATTTGTGCAGATGCAACTAAGTGATTTGAATTTCTTTTGAATCTGTAATTCAATACTTTGTATTCAGTCCTCTAATTAGTTTGAATTTTATTTCTTAAAATAACAAAGTGTAACAGCCCAGTGCAGGCTCTAAGGCGGGGATGAGAGTTCAAGGGTTTTCAACCCCCACCCTCCCGAAAATTCGAAAACAGACTGCCAAACCTTGTGGTTCACAAAATGTTTCACTAATAACTCGCTACTTTGGGTGATTTTTTAGGTTGACCCCCACCCCCATCCCCTTCCCCATCCCCATCCCCTTGGGTTCGAACTTGTATCCACCAAAGCCAGAGAACAGTCATGAATGGTAGTTACTCTGTCAATGAATCAAGCAGGACAATAATCACAGAAAGTGAAAAGACTGAGAAATATGGAGAAAAACGCCGCTAACAACCAAAGCATAGGGGAGAAATTGACATGTGCAAAAAACGAGAAAGGCTTTTCCTTGACGAACAATTTCAAAAATAATAGATCTGTTTTGGATAAAGAAGGCGTAATTTTACCACCAGATGGCGGTTACGGTTGGGTGGTTGTCTTAGCATCGTTTACTAACTCTTTTATTATTGGGGGGAATTTTGTGTGCTTTCCAATGATATACTACGATGTGGCGGAATATTTCGGAGTGTCATTGGCTTATGCCGGATTTATACAATCTTTTCTACAGGGCTTCATATCTGTTCCAGGTGAGCTCTTTACACAATCATCAAGTCCCGTTGCCTTACAAAATATGTATACACTGGGCCATAAAAGTACCAAATATCTCCTCCTTGGATAAAAATGATACAATATCTAGGGTTTTATCAATCGAAACTTGGAATTATTTCGAGCATAAAATACATTTTTAAAACATATCTATTCTTGGCGCTTTATGCTCTGCCCTTAAACAACCAATGAAATTATTTTCAACTGACCGAGAACATTCACGGAATAAAATCAATACCACAACACGTTTGTGGTGCTAAAGGTCTAGGAAGGGCTCGGTGACTCTTTCCTGTAGTTCTGAGTAGGACTTCTTGCTTTTTCTGGCGTGATCTTCTTGCTGGTCTTCTTACGTGATGATCATACAAATCGTTAAAAAGAGGCCTTTGTTACATGAATTTGGTAGAACATATAGTGCCTTATAAGTTATTTTGAAACATTTTCATTAGTCACTACAAAAATACAATCGGCAGGCCTGTTGCGTTTTGATGAACAATTTAAAGCTATGATGAAATTCCAAGACCGAGTCACAGCTTCACCACAGTTCCTTAAAAGCGCTGCTAAGTTCTTCAAAGCCCTGCTGAAGTTCCTAGACCGAGGGAAAGCTTCCCCAATGCACCTCAAAACCACGGCATGAGGACAGCTATCCTTACACCGGCATTATAATTGTTACTAGACTTGTGCATGAAAGAAACTACGAAAGACCTATAGTGTCAGGTTTTCGTTGATGATATCACCAACGACGTTATGTCCGAATTTCAGATAGCGTCGTTGGTGATAACACCAACGAAAACCGACACTATTGGTCTTTTGTAAGAAACTGCAAGCCACGAAGAGAATGTTTAATATTTTGACATATTCTTGACTGTGAAGGCTTTTTTTACGTTAGAGTGTTTTAGTAACCAAGCTCTCTAGTATGTTCTCGGCTAGTAATGATATAATAAACAGCATTTTTCTCGGCCTTTTATATTTTAGGTATACTGTATAGTGTGGTTATCAACACCTACGGCTGTCGCCAGGCAACCATATTTGGATCTATCTTATCATGCATAGGCTACTCTTTGAGCTCATTAGCTTTCAATATCCCCTGGATTTATTTCACATATGGCGTTATTACAGGTAATATCCAGAACACAATTAAATTAATTTTAGACGACAATTTACTAATTACTACCTCTGTTACCTCTAAAAATCTTTCATTCATAGACGTCGTTTTGAATTTGTAAAATTGTCGATTTAGCCATTGATGGTTGCTGTAGTTTGTCATTTCCCTGTAACGCTACTCTGCATTTCCCTGTAGCGCTACTCTGCATTCCCCTGTAATACTACTCTACATTTTCCTGTAACGTCAATCTGCATTTCCCTGTAATGTTACTCTCTATTTATCCTTGGTATCTTTGAGTATTGCAAAGAATTATTTGGCAGGTGTGGGATTAGGAATTCAACTAATTTCTAATGCGGTTATTGTGAACCAATACTTCGATAAGCGTCGCTCCATTGCAAACGCTGTGGCGTTATCTGGTACGTCACTGGGGATACTGGTCATGTCTTTCGCAATCCAAATACTTGCTGAGAAGTACAGTTGGCAGGGTACTTTGCTGATCTGCGGTGGCGTTAGTCTTCATGCTTGTGTAGGTGGCGCCATATACCGGCCGCTTCAAACAAGTAAGCACAAACGCACCGAAAACAATACCGCCGACAAAAACCGCGGTGATGTTGCAAGCTCTAGGATAAACCACACCAGCAATGCTTGTAGTGGCGATGGAATCCAAGCGAAACGCAAGCAAGAAACGACCAGGAAATTAGAAAATAATGACACTGACCTTCCTGAAAATGTTAGTACACATGTACTTCCTGGAAGTCCACGCTACACAAAACGAAGGTTTTCACAGCAAGCTGTCATCCAACAGGGTTATGTAGAGGATAACCTCAAGCGTAAAGTTAATGTTTATGTCGTAAGTGAGACTTCTGGTTTGGCCAAGCTCAAAGTCAGCTTGTCGGTGGAAGAACAGCAGTCCGCTTGGAGAAGAACTTGGATCATGATAAAACAAGGCTTGGATTTCAGCAAACTCAAGGATTCAGCGTTCCTGCTCTTCCTGATCGCGTCAATGCTGTATGCTTCCTCGATTGTGACATTCCACTCCCACAATATTAACAGAGCAATCGTTTATGGTGTGGCTAAGGAACGGCTGGCCATACTGCCCACTGTCGGTGCTCTGTGCTCGGGCACGGCTAGGATAACCTCGGGAATTGTGGGGAATTTTTACTCCATCAATCCCATACTGCTGGTTGGCGTAGGTGAGATGGTGGGCGGCATCAGCCTTGTGTGGAATTCATTCCTAACCACCTACATGGAGCTGCTCATCGGCACTGCCGTCTTTGCAATGTCCGCCGGTAAGACAAACTCACTAGGCACCTTTTGCAAGAGGTGAACTTTTCCAATTTACGTTTGAGAAAACTTCAGAAATGAGAAGTAAAATCTTTTGGCAAACAATATTTTGCAAGAAGTCAATTTTATTTTCAATAAAAACGAATAAATGTTCCCCATCTTTCAAAAAAAAAAAGAAGTGTGAATAAGATTATGTTATGTTCATGTTTCAAATGTGAGATAATTTGAATCAGTTACACAAACGTTAATATGAATCGAAGCTGTGTTTTGATCAGTCGAAACGAAGTAGCACCTATAGGTGTCTATGTATTTAAGATGCAGCTATATATAGGTGCAGCCCCTACACAGCTATAGGATTCGCCACTTCGTTACTGTTATACAAAAGTTGATATATAAGTAGATTAATATAGTGGAGTTCTTATCGCAGGTTTTACTATGACGTCATTGAATTTAGCCCTCATCCGGCTGCAGGGAATAGAGAGAATAGCACAGTCTATCGGTCTCTTTAATCTTTTCTTCGGCACTGGGAGTATCATTTCCACCCCTCTCGCAGGTTCGTGTCTATTTCTCAAGTATGATTTAGACCTCTCTCGCCACTTCGTCAATATTCCTCACTCATGATTTCCATCCGCTCGCAGGTTCGTCACTATTCCTCACGCATGATTTCAACCCGCTCGCAGGTTCGTCACAACTCCTCACGCATGATTTTCACCCACTCGCAGGTTCGTCACAACTCATGCCACCCCGCTCGCAGGTTCGTCATATTTTTTAACGCATGATTTAGACCCCTATTGCCACTTCGTCAATATTCCTCACGCATGATTTCTACCCGCTCGCAGGTTCGTCACAACTCATGCCATCCCGCTTGCAGGTTCGTCACAACTCCTCACGCATGATTTTTACCCGCTCGCAGGTTGGAGGTTCGTCACTATTTCTCACACATGATTTCCACCTCGCTCGCAGGTTCGTCACTATTCCTCACGCATGCATTCCACCCGCTCGCTGCTTCGTTCCTATTTATCACGCATAATTTTTACCGTGTTCGCAGGTTCGTCACAACTCCTCACGCATGATTCCCACCCAACTCGCAGGTTCGTCACTAGTTCTCACGCATGATTTCCACGCGTTTTATAGAGTTGTATCGAGCAAACAAGCTGAAGAGAATACCCAATTTTCGAGTTGCCTTTATGTCGAGTTAACTTTAAAAGGAGAGTTGAAACTGAGAAACCATAAAAATCTATTGCCTAGGAAATAGGATTTTTTTAAAAGTTGCTGTTATATTTTGTACATTTACAATTACACAAGGAAAATAGACTTATTATTTAACCTTATTTAAATTTATTTAACCTAACGGTAATATGTCACCGGCTGTGTAAAAAACAAATAATGCAATGAGGAAGGAATATGATGATTTGTGTGATTCTTTTAGGTCTCATTTATGACGTCACAGGAGATTATAGCATACCGTTTCTGATTGGAGGATTCGCTGCTATGACCGCCGCGTCCTTTGTATTCCTGTCGTTTGTCCTCACTAAAAGAAAAGAAATGGGCAGGCTTGAAATACAGTAGGCACTGGATGTAACGACATCGGATACATCGGCATCGGATACCTCCTAAGGACATAATTATCTAGCACCATATGGCTTTACTCTGTTTAAAAACTATTGGTTATATCGACATATAGGTTATAACGACATATTGGTTATATCGACATATCGGTTATAACGACACATTAGTTTTAGCGACATATGGGTTATACCGATATATCGGTTATAACGACAGAATGGTTATAGCGACATGTCTGGGTTGTTGTAAAGAGTGTAAAAAGGTTCTATACCGGAATTTGAAGAAGCTTAAAACGACAAAAGTTACCTCTATAAAATATACTTAGAAATTCATATATGGTGGAAATATTCCAGAAATATACCAGAAATGTTCCAGAAAAGACGCTCACTGCAGTTTGCAAGATACAGGGGAACCCCAGAATAAGGACCACCCCGGAATAGGACCACCCTGCAAAACGGACCACTTCACAAATACGACCATTTTTAAATGGTTCTGTTTCGGCTACTTTCCCAACCCAATTCAACCCATAGAACCACACATAGGATCACATCGGATATAGCACCACCTCCGATATAGGATCACCTCGGATATAGGATTACCTCGGTTATAGGATCACCTCGCATATAGGATCACCTCGGATATAGGACCACCTCCGATAAAGGATCACCTCGCATATAGGATCAAACGCAAACGCACTTTGTTGAAACGCACATCCCCAACCCTCCCCCGCCTCCCACCCATCCCCCAACCCAACCCCCTCCCCCCAGGCAGCTAATCTATTGACAAAAAAAAGAAAAGCCCCGAACACTCGCGTAACGTCTAAAATACATCTATATTAGATCGGCAATATCGGCAACTTCGTCGGCCGATGTATCGGTTGCACATAGGATTAACTATGGCCCGACGCATAATAGATATAGCGGCTTCGTACATCGGATATACATCGGGCCAATATATCTTTAATAAGTCGGGCCACTGTCGGAAATATCCCTACAAATTCTTTGACGTCGGATACCAACCGTCGGCTATACGTCAGTTATACGTTTATATTCCGATGCATTTCCGACGAACTTCCGATGATATTTATACGTATAAAATGCATATTTCCGAGGTTTTCCAACGCATTTCCGACCAAGTGACAACCGGAAAATATGCGTTTTTTAGACGTATAAAAATGCGTGTGCGCATTTGAAAAAAAAATTGTTTCTAACCTTAACTGACCCATTGAACCCTTAACAACCATTCATAATTCACATATTGATACATACACCATAGCATATTTATATATTGCAACTGAACACAAGTACTTACTCGGGTTTGAACCGGGGACCTCTTGCATCCTAGGCGAGGAACATACCTCTACTCCACGGCGGCTGGGGCTGCCTCGGCAGTGTAATTAAGTGGTCTAATGTTTCTATTTCGTCCCAAAAAGTTTTTTGTTACCGCTGGCGCTTTTAAATTTAGTTATTTGTATTGTCTTTTCCTCCTTTATGTTTGCTGAGGGATAGTTTATTGAGGCAAATGATAATTATACGTATAATTAAATACATCGAATATACGTATGCAATATCCATTTCAATTTTTTTTTACCATTGGTCGGAAGTTTATCTATTTCCAACGTATAACCAATGCATAAAAGTATATGTATAATATATGCATTGAAAAATACGTATAATATATGAATACAATATTTAAAAAAAAATTCCCAGTTGGTAGGAAGTTCGTCGGAAAAAGATGTCAGCCCGATGAATATTTGCCAACATCTGTTAAACTGAGGAAAATAATCATCGGGCCAACGTCGGTAACCGATGAACTTAAGACGAATGGGGAAAAATGGAAATTCGACTATTGCCAACCTATAACAGATGCATTACCGATGCATCGAAGCCGATGTTTTAACGTTTTAAGACCTGGTTTATACCGTTCCGACGTCGGCCCGACGTTACGCGAGTGTTCGGGGCTGCACGGCACGGCACATTCCCCAGTCTCCCAACAACTCCCCCCTCCATTGGCTACCCCTACACCTCCCCGGGCAGCTCATCCATTGAGATAAAACGAGAGAGAACAGCTGCACGACAAAGGCACATCTCCATCTGAACACCCACTTACCACTCACCCCCACCCTCCTCCACCTCCCTCCCATCCCGTACCCTCTCTCCACGTTCCGCCCATTCCCCACCCCCACCTCCCGCCCATCTCAAACCCCTCCCCCAACTCCCTCCCATTCAACACCCCTCCCCCACCTCCCTCCCATCCCACACCCCTCCCCCACCTCGCTCCCATCCCACACCCCTCCCCGCCTCCCCCCCTCCCATCCCACACCCCTCCCCCACCTCCCTCCCGTCCCACACCCCTCCCCCACCACGCTCCCATCCCACACCCCTCCCCACCTCCTTCCCATCCCACAACCCTCCCCCACCTCGCTCCCATCCCACACCCCTCCCCACCTCCCTCCCTCCAATCCCACACCCCTGCCCCACCTCCCTCCCATCCCACACCCCTCCACCACCTCCCTCAAATCCCACACCCCTCCCCATCTCCCTCCCTCCCATCCCACACCCCTCCCTCACCTCCCACCCATCTCACACCCCTCCACCACCTCCCTCCCATCCCACACCCCTCCCCCACCTCCCTCCCATCCCACACCCCTCCCCCCAAGCTCCCATCCCACACCCCTCCCCACCTCCCTCCCATCCCACACCCCTCCCCCACCTCCCTCCCATCCCACACCCCCCCACCTATCTCCCATCCCACACCCCTCCCCAACCTCCCTCCCATGCCATACCCCTCCCCCACCTCCCTCCCATCCCACACCCCTCCCCCACCGCGCTCCTATCACACACCCCTCCCCCACCTCCATCCCATCCCACACCCCTCCTCCACCTCCCGCCCATCTCAAGCAGGCTAACACCAGCTTTCTCTAAGAGCAATATTTCGGACTGTGGGATTGCCCACAGTGTTCAGTTCTAAAAGAACACTAGATACGATTCAGCAAAAACAAATAAATAGTGCTGTGCTTTTTTAAGTTGAAAACTTCAGTAAAATGGACGGGACGGTAGGGGCGTCATCCCTGGACAATAGTTCCCGGGGGAGGGGGTAGTCCTACGGGAGCAGTTCTCCCGGGGGCAATTATCGATGGGGAGTAGTCCCGGGGGAGGGCAGTTGTCCTGGGGGTAATTGTCCTGTTCTCCTGCTCACGTACGGCAACTGTGGTTGGTACCTTGTGTGACGTCTCACGAAGATGCATTGAGGCAAACAGGTATGGGCAATACGGAGGACAGGCGGACATACCAAAACACAGTCCCCGTGTGTAGCCCCAGCCGTAATTCAACAACAAGAATGGGGCTACATATGGGAACCCCTGAGAGAAACCTGGGAGCTCTCAAGTATTTGGGAATGGTCAGACGGACATACCAAAAACACAGTCCCCGTGTGTAGCCCCAGCCGTAACTCCAACAACAAGTATGAGGCTATATATGGGAACCCCTGAGGCAAAATCAGTTAACATCCGTAGCCATTTATCCTTGCTTTAAGAGAATAACGTTTTCACACTACCTAAACATGGCCCCATAGCATTTCAGATCAATTCTTGTCGCTTATCTATTTCCTAACAGAGGCTTGATTTAGGAAGTGCGTTTTCTGTGGTTTACTTACACAGTTTTGAACGCTTTTTACATCAGTATCGATTCCCCAAACTGGGACTCGTTTGTTTAATGGAGTCACCAAAAGGAGATAGCAACGTCATCAGTTGGCGTGCTATATAAGGGAGGACTGGTTTGTAGTTTCTTAACATTTTCAATTTGATATCCAGTGAGAACATACAACAATCCGAGTAAAAAGACAACAGTGGACGAAAGCAATATTCTGAAAGAAACGGCAGGTGAGCTTTCGCAAACAAATTCCCACACCTATTTATTTTGTATTATTTCATTCTCATGGATAAATATTTATAAAATATATCACAAAATTAAAATTTAAAAAAAGCATTTAGTGTCATTTTGTAGATGATTTAATTGTTTGAAATTTCTCGTTCTGAATTTGGGGTGATTTTCTAATGTTGAATAAGTAGCTGATGTTTTATATATAATTTTACGCGTTTTGAAATGCACATTTTCTCTGTGTACATACTTTTCAATACCAAAAAAAAAATAATATATATATATATATATGGCAGTTTTTCCTGATAATTTATCTTTTATGTTTTAGAATGCTGGAAAAAGGAGAGATAGGGAATGCCGACAGTCGGGAGAGCGCTGCAGTGGCGCTTCCGGTGAGCCGCGCACATGTTGACACAACCCACACACGTGTTGACACAACCCACGACCATGGCCTGTCAGAGGTTGACGCACACACTTCTGTTCTGCCGACGCCTCTGTCCCCAGTGGTATCCAACGCAAGCACACCAGGTGGCAGCCTATCAAAACGCAGCAGCAGTGTGACGTCATCGAACCTGCTGGATAGTTGTCCAATCATCGGCAGAAGAACAAATGCCGTAGCTAGGTTATGTGATCGGGTCATAAGCAATCCGCTTGACAACCATTCTCCAACTGAAATGGCCAATGACGGACAACTATCACTGTTAGATGATAACAAAATCACGTACACGGAACGAACTGCGAGTGAACATAGGAGCGAATCTGATGTTAGAGCTTTGAAAAGAGCCGACACGTACATTCTAGAAGAAGCCACTCCCAGCTGTAGCCCCTTGAGCAAGGAAACGGAAACAGAGATTGCAGGACGAGTTGATACAGGGTGTGCCAAAACCGGAGACGCCATGGATGACAGT
Organism: Protula sp. h YS-2021; assembly: GCA_949752745.1. Lineage (NCBI taxonomy): Eukaryota > Metazoa > Annelida > Polychaeta > Sabellida > Serpulidae > Protula > Protula sp. h YS-2021. The sequence continues at coordinate 1,212,702 of OX457034.1, forward strand.
GGCGATGCGGCCGGTGGCGTCATCAGAGTAACCGATGACGGAGATTCACGTAACGACACAACGGCAGGAGACTCTAACGATGCTTATAGCAAGAATGGAAAAGCTGCAGTAGACAGCTCAAACAGCGGAGAGGACAGTCAAGCCAAGCATGGCTCCAGCGGTGATGACCATGAAGAGTGCTTGTCTGATGAAGCTATGGACACCAGCGAGTCGGCAGAAGTCATCGATGGGCCAGCCCCAATCGAAATCGTTATATCATTTGATACCACCGGCTCGATGTCAAACTGCTTAGAGGAGGTTAAAAATCGCATCAGTGACGTCATCAACCGTTTGTTTATGGATATACCATCGCTGAAAATTGGGGTTATAGCACATGGTGACTATTGTGACGAAGCGGTGTATTACCTGACGAAAGCCATTGATTTGACGAATGACGTAGGCGCTTTGTGTGCCTTTGTTCGTGACGTAGAAGGTACCGGCGGTGGCGATTTCGAGGAATGCTACGAATTGATTCTCAGAAATGCACGGCTTATCAAGTGGGCACCAGGCTCACAGCGTGCACTGATAATGATCGGTGATGCCTGCCCCCACACGCCGGAGCAACTGGCGAACGAGGGCAGGGAGGTGATCAGCTGGATCCATGAGGTCAATCAACTCCATGACCAGGTATGCAGGCGGCCAAACTCACACCAGCATTCTGCGAAAAGCGTTCACGAAATTATATTATCATAATTTTATTGGCGAATAATTTCTGCCTTTAAACTTGATTTAGCTAATTGTTTGCTCCAATAGAATATTGTGGTTTCAAAAAAAAAAAAAAAAAAAAAACGTAATCTAACGGTAAGCCATTAGTCTTTATTGAAAATGATGGAATTAATTCTAAAAATGATCGATGTTTTAACATTTTTATAGGGAGTAAAAATCTATGGGGTGCAGTGCCTGAACCACGCCGAAGCGGGCACATTTTGGAGCGATTTGGCCAAGCTTACGGGTGGCGAACACCTAAAGCTGGACACCCTGGACTCCATCGTTGATATCATAATGGCGATCTGCTACAGGGAGAGAGGCACCAGCTTCCTCGATGTGAGTACTCGTTCATAAACTCTGTGTATACAAGTACTTTTTTTCAAGTATCGTGTTCGTATTGATAAGTTAAGCTAAATAGACTTTATTGGGGTAATATAAATTATATATTATACAGGAAAACCTGCGTGCACCGGATAACGGGGGAACTGGCAGATTTTGTCTGGTATATAGAGGTGTCCGGTATTTCAGGGGTCATGTAAACCAATGGGGAAAAACGGGACTGAGAATTCTTGTCCGGTATTGGGAGTTGTCCGGTATTTCAGGGTTTGTCCAGAATGAGGTTTTACTGTACATACAAATTATGTATCAAAAAATAAACGGGTATGTGTCATGTTAGTTTACTATAATGCGAGCATTATGTATGTGTTATATGATGTGACGTATTTCACCGTTCTGTTTGTCAGGCGTATGAAAAAGAAGTGCGAGAAAGAGAAGGTCGGATGCTTGCGCTGCAGTTAGACAAAGCTTTCGGAGTGCTGCGGTCTAACAGCAACGCGTCCGTCCCTGCATCCGCTGCTGTAAATAGTTCCGATGCTAAAGACACTCCTGGCGAGAGCCCGTCGAAAAAGAGCGAGGAATCAGAGAGAAAAATGAAACCAAAGAAAGCAACGAAGGCGAGAGCAAGGCTAAACAATGCTGACGTCGTCACGGCATCAGCGCATAGACAGTTATACAAGAAGAGAACAAACAATACACGGAAGCCAAAAACAAGGACCAAACAAACTGTTCCCGTGGTTTATCGGCAATCTCGTGAAAAAGTTATTGAGGCAAATTTCGCACTGAGTCATTTATCGTGGACAAAATGGGAGCCGTTTATGTCGGCTTCATGCGAAGATAAGGTAAACTGGCGTCCTAGAAATGCGAACTGCTATGTCAGAAATATTCCGTCCTTTAAACTGGCTTCCAACCGTGCAGCAGTTTATGAGCTAGCAGTGCAACCGAAGCGCTTGGGGAAACGTCACGTTGTTTATGTACGGATCACGGAGGGCGTCCGGCCCAAAGACTGGATAAGTGCCTTGTTCTCTAAAGCTTATCCGTGTATTGATGGCGTCCTTTCTCAGCCACATGGTGCAAGGATCTTCATCCGTAGAGCCTTTCTCGTCAAGAAAACGCAAGTGCGTGGCGTGACTTTACGAAGCGCGCGCAGCGTGAAAACCGCGCTTCATAAAATGTACACTTACGCGTGGAATGACCACATTATCAATGGTCACTCGTTTCCGTGCGAGAGAGGGATGAATAAAAACGGGGTAGATATTTGTTGATGTGATGGTTCACCGCATCACGACTGTATTGATATTTGCTAATGTGATGGTTCACCGCATCACCGCTGTACTGATACTCGAGAACATTCCCAATGTCATAATACGAATTACTGTAGATAGACGGCGGGCCGCGGGTGTAGCATTTGAATTTGAGCATTGACTGCAATAATGTTTGTGTGACGTAAATTTCCATTATGTCGAAAGATATATAAATACTGTTGTCTTTGTGAGAAGAATTTTCTTTATTGACTATTATTTCCGTGTTGCATTGACCCCAGCAAGCATTGCGACGTCTGACAACGTTTGTTCGAGGTCGCCACGTCTATGTCGACTTATTTTCAACGTTTGCAAAACGTTGCAGTCGGTTGTTTTGTCGTTTGCGACCAAATGACAAACGTTGTATGAACGTCGCTATTTTATCGCGACCATTTCAAACCATCACGTTCTTTCCAACGTCTTCCACGAGGCGTTGATGAGTCGGAAAAGCGATGTTTATCCAACGTCTAAGCAACGACGTTGCTTGAACTTTTACAGACAATCAAATGTTGATGTTTATCCTGCGTCAGGTCGCGACATCTAGCGACCAATTTCCAACCTCTTCAGAGAACGTCGAGGTTTGATTGATTATCGAAGTTTTCTGTTATATCGGTTATTGATGAAGGTTGCAAATGAAAGTCGAAACAATGTCTCGAAGACGCGGTGTAGACGATGAAATAACGTTGCATAGACGTCGGAAAAGTGGTGCAGAATCTCCCGAGACAGTGACAATTATTGAGCCAGTAAAGATTGTAAGGTTCATCGACGCCAGTTTGAAGTTGCGACTTCGACCCAAACTTCACTACAACATTAACTCTGGTTGTATTTTAGCTGTGACTGGTCTCGATCACAGATCAACGTCTAACCAACGTCTCTGACACAACGTGGAATAAACGTTAGGTAAGCAACGTTATTTGGACGTTGCTTTCGATCGCAACCAAATGCAACTTTCAGCAACGTCTAATCAGCGTCTTTTAATTGGTGCAACGTTGAATAGGCGTTGGAAATCGACGCTAGACAGACATAACCGATGCAACCAAAAAAAAACCTCCTTGTATTATCCGAACCATGTGCCAAACCCCTAGGGGCCACTCTGGTTACAGACTGGTTACCATGCGTGTCTCAGGTTACAGACTGGTTACCATACGTGTCTCGGGTTACAGACTGGTTACCATACGTGTCCGGTTACAAACTGGTTACCATACGTGTCTCAGGTTACAGACTGGTTACCACACGTGTCTCAGGTTACAGACTGGTTACCATACGTGTCTGCTAAAAGACTAGTTACCATACGTGTCTCAGGTTACAGACTGGCTACCATACGTGTCTCAGGTTACAGACTGGTTACCATATGTGTCTCAGGTTACAGAATGGTTACAATACGTGTCTCAGGTTACAGACTGGTTACCATACGTGTCTCAGGTTACAGACTGGCTACCATACGTGTCCGGTTACAGACTGGTTACCATACGTGTCTCAGGTTACAGACTGGTTACCATACGTGTCTCAGGTTACAGACTGGCTACCATACGTGTCTCAGGTTACAGACTGGTTACCATATGTGTCTCAGATTACAGACTGGTTACCATACGTGTCTCAGGTTACAGACTGGTTACCATACGTGTCCGGTTACAGACTGGTTACCATACGTGTCTCAGGTTACAGACTGGCTACCATACGTGTCCGGTTACAGACTGGTTACCATACGTGTCTCAGGTTACAGACTGGCTACCATACGTGTCTCAGGTTACAGACTGGTTACCATATGTGTCTCAGGTTACAGACTGGTTACCATGCGTGTCTCAGGTTACAGTCTGGTTACCATACGTGTCTCAGGTTACGGACTGGTTACCATACGTGTCTCAGGTTACAGACTGGCTACCATACGTGTCTCAGGTTACAGACTGGTTACCATACGTGTCTCAGGTTACAGACTGGTTACCATACGTGTCCGGTTACAGACTGGTTACCATACGTGTCTCAGGTTACAGACTGGCTACCATACGTGTCTCAGGTTACAGACTGGTTACCATACGTGTCTCAGGTTACAGACTGGTTACCATACGTGTCCGGTTACAGACTGGTTACCATACGTGTCTCAGGTTACAGACTGGTTACCATACGTGTCCGGTTACAGACTGGTTACCATACGTGTCTCAGGTTACAGACTGGCTACCATACGTGTCTCAGGTTACAGACTGGTTACCATACGTGTCTCAGGTTACAGACTGGTTACCATACGTGTCCGGTTACAGACTGGTTACCATACGTGTCTCAGGTTACAGACTGGTTACCATACGTGTCCGGTTACAGACTGGTTACCATACGTGTCTCAGGTTACAGACTGGTTACCATACGTGTCCGGTTACAGACTGGTTACCATACGTGTCTCAGGTTACAGACTGGCTACCATACGTGTCTCAGGTTACAGACTGGTTACCATACGTGTCCGGTTACAGACTGGTTACCATACGTGTCTCAGGTTACAGACTGGTTACCATACGTGTCTCAGGTTACAGACTGGCTACCATACGTGTCTCAGGTTACAGACTGGTTACCATACGTGTCTCAGGTTACAGACTGGCTACCATACGTGTCTCAGGTTACAGACTGGTTACCATACGTGTCTCAGGTTACAGACTGGCTACCATACGTGTCTCAGGTTACAGACTGGTTACCATACGTGTCTCAGGTTACAGACTGGCTACCATACGTGTCCGGTTACAGACTGGTTACCATACGTGTCCGGTTACAGACTGGTTACCATACGTGTCTCAGGTTACAGACTGGCTACCATACGTGTCCGGTTACAGATTGGTTACCATACTTGACCATAACCGTTTAAAACTATCCCTAAACGCGGAGTGCTGATTTTCAAATAGCATTCCGAAGTGATTCTCATTTTTGTGGAAAACGCGGAATACGTAAAGAAAATTACGCCCCAGGCTCCGCGCGACCGGTATCTGACCTCAAAATTACCCCCCCCCCCCGTCTCCGCGTTTTTTTTTTTTTTTTGGGCACGCATGGTAACACATTTCCTGCCAAGTTACCCCCCTCCCAAATCACACCATACGACAAATCAAACCGATCCATGCACAAAACCAGAACAAACCACGCCAAACCCTTTGCCAAACCTCCGGGGGGGGGGCACTCTGGTTACTCACTGGTTACTACGTGTGTCCATGACCAGGGGGGAAGGGTCACTTACGGATAAACTGATTATCATGCGTGTCCATGACTTTTTAAAATGATCTCGAGTGCTGATTTTGAAATAACACTCCCTTTTTTAAGCAAACGCAGGGAAAATGTCCAAAATAATCCTCTTTTTGTGAAAAACACAGAGTACTTAATGAAAATTACCACCTCCTCTTCCTCCCCGTTTTTTGGACACGCATGGTAACACATTTCATACCAAGTAGTTCCCTCCCCCCCCCTCACACACACACACACACACACACACCCCGGGGGCCAATCTACACCAAACCATGCCCCAAACCAACGTCAAACCATGTGTCACACAGCATCAAAATATACGCCATATCACACGAAACCTTTGTACCTTTTTTTCCATTTTAAGTGGTCACAAAGTCACAACAAACCTCCCCCTGGATCCACCACAAAAAAAAATCGTCTCATTTAAAGGGGTCACAAGAGAGGACAAGCAGCGTCTGGACAGTGACGTACTGTGACGTACTATGTTTCTTTTCTTCATAGATGCGATGCTGTACTTGAGATTTTTCTAGATACCAAACATCCCAGTATGGCACAAGAAATCATTACTTTTGCCTCTTGAATATCACGTTCGTTTGACGTTGTACGTCATGCCATGTACAGTATGCCTTAAACATCACGAGCTCACTTAACGCTATATGTCATGCCTTACATATTATGCCTAATACATCATGCTTTATACACCGTGCGTTCGTTTAGCGTTGTATGTCATGCCGAGGAGATCATGTCTTATATATCACGCCTTCGTTTAACGTTACACGTCATGCCTTATACGTCATGTCTTATGCATTATGTCGTATACATGATGCATGTATTGTACATTATGCCTTATAGTTGCAATATTTTCTAATGCAGTATGTTCGTAACAAGTTTGTCAGCAAATATTGCCAGTTTTATTAGCGTTGGATAGATGTTGCACCCGACGTCACATCAGTGTGGGATGTGGTTGGTTATGGAAGTCGAAACAACGTCAACCTGCCGACTTCTCATAGACGCCGATTATGCGTCTAACCAACGTTGTGAAGAGTTCGCAAATGGAAGTTGAAACAACGTTGCAAAGACGTCGGTAGAGCAACGTCGCACAGACCTCGGGAAAACACTTATCTTGAATAGCCATCTCGACAGTGACAATGATAAGGTGACCTGGTCGCCAGTACTTAGTCATCAATATTTTTCTAAAGAAGGCTGAAACAAGACTCTTGAAATTGCCATTTTTTGCGTCTTCATTTCCGGTGAACGATAATGTGATCATACGTTATGTTTTCTTGTAAACCCAACGTGTGCGACGATTTTTTTTTGCGACGTCTTTTTAACGTTGCACCAAAAACGTTAATTAGGCCTTGGAGAAAATGGGGTTTTGGTTGCGAAGAAAAAAAGGCAACGCCTAAAAACCTGGCTTGTCCAACATCTATTCAGAATATTGTGTCACAGACGTTTAGTAGACGACAATTCACATTCAAATTACAATCCGATTAAATGTTGCAGTTTATTCGTGTCGATATCACAACATCAACTCGACATTGGATAGATCGGGATGTTTACTGTGTAATATGTAATTGACAATTTTTTAACAAGCTATGCATACCGTATATCCTGAACTAAGCCTCATAAAATTGAGCTTGGATTTTCAAGAGGCTCCATATAGGTATTGATACAAGGCATCACAATATCGAGCGAATGCGTTGCATTCAGGAAGACTAGACTCAGATACCATTGATTTGTAAGAGGCTCCATATGGGTACTCATGCAAGGCATTACAATCCAGTGAATGCATTGTATTCACGAGGACCAGGCTATAAACCATTGATTTCTAAGAGGCTTCATATGGGTATTCATACAAGATATTACAACCCAAAGAATGCCTTGTATTCAGGAAGACTACGCCACAAAGCACTGATTTCTAAGAGGCTTCATATGGGTATTCATACACGGTATTACAATCCAGCGAATGCATTGTATTCACGAAAAACAGAAACCGTTAATTTTTAGTTATGGCAGAAGGAAATTATACCATTATGGGACAAAATTAACCATTCTGACTCAAACGACTTCACTTTATGTTTTAGAACAGTCATTTATTTTGGAAGTGTTATTGTCAAGCATGTGCATATTATCTATATATACTGACTCAAAGTGAAAACGCGAAGGCTTTTAAGTGGTTTTTATCCTGTTCCTTTTGGGTTATGGAAATGAAACAAACATAAAATGTTCAACACTATTAGAATACATTCTATTGTTTTTTTCACACCAATACACTTTATCGATTACGAAAAAAGTAAAACCTTGGTGTGTAGCACATATTGCAAAATGGCGCGTTGGTCAATTGAATCAAACATTTTAAAACCAGGAGAGAGAGCTAAAGAAAAGTCAAAAAGTTTCCAAAAGGAAAAAAATCTAAAAATTGATATGTGTGTATTATCATTATATATTTGTGTATTATCGTTGCATATAGGTGAGTGTTATCGTCAAATATGTGCGTATTATCGTCATATATGTGATCGTCATATATGTATGTATTATCGTCACATATGCGTGTACTGCCGTCATATGTGCGTATTATCGCTATATATGTGTATCTTATCGCTATATAGATGTGTATTATCGTTATATATGTGTGTATTATCGCTATATATGCGTGTCTTATCGCTATATATGTGTGTCTTATCGCTATATACATGTGTATCATCGTCATATATGTGTGTATCATCGTCATATCTGTGTGTATTGTTGTCACATATGTGTGTGTATTATCTCTATATATGTGTGTATTTTCGTCACATATGTGTGTATCATCGTTATATATGTGTGTATTATCGTCATATATGTATATTATCGTTATATGTGTGTGTATTATCGTCATATATGTATGTATTATCGTCATATATGCGTGTATTACCGTCATGTGTGCGTATTTTCGCTATATATGTGTGTCTTATCGCTATATAGATGTGTATTATCGTTATATATGTGTGTATTATCGTCATATATGTGTGTATTGTCGTCATATGTGTGTGTATTATCTCTATATATGTGTTTTTTTGCATATATGTGTGTGGTATCGTCGTATATGTATGTATTATCGTCACATGTGTGTATCATCGTTATATATGTGTATTATCGCTATTGTATTATCGCCATACCAGTGTGTATTTTGGTCACATATGTGTGTATTTTCGTAATGTATGTGTCTGTTATCGTCATATATGTGTGTATTATCGTCACATATGTGTGCATCAGCGTCGTATATGCGTGTATTATCGTCATATATCTGCGTATTATCGTTACATATGTGTGTATTAACGTCGGATATATGTGTGCATTATTGTCATATCTGTGTATTATCGTCATATATTTGTGCTTTATTGTCATATATGTATGCGCCCTTTTAGATGTAGAACAAGCGCTGCTCCTGTGGTTCATTTTCTACAATACACCAGTGTTTTAATTAATTACAATGAGAATGAATGGGTAATTTTGCCGTCAGGGCCTGGTGGATGTGGGGCATTCACGTACCTGGTTACCACAGGGATCCACGACTTTTTAACATCGAACTCTAATCGCAGAGGGCTAAGTCCGAAATAACGAAACGCGGAGTACAGTTCCAAAAGAACCCCTCTTTTCGCTTGAAACGCTGAGTACTGAGCCAAAATTACCCATTTTTAGCGAGATTGGCACTCCATGCGTTCCGCGTATGGCCTAAAAATTACCATCCTTTTCTCTGCCCCTTTTTTGACACGGATGAAACACATAGGGTACCAAGTGTCCTCCCGTCCCGCCTCCCAACTCAAGGTTACATGATTGCACAATGGATTTAATCATGTTGTCAGTTTGGCCTTTCAAATAATGACAATTATTGATTATGATTAATTTGTGTGACTGTAATGTTACTAGCATCGATACACTAAAATATAAAATCCATATATAACTATACACACTTGGAGGCCACAAAAATGCGATTCCGAACTCTTAAAATTCTAAAATGGCCATGACCGAAGAGGTCAAGCTCACCCAGGTACCTCTTAAATATTGTCTTTTAGACCCAGAGGATCGAAAAGTAGCTCAGAATCTCCAACCGTTTTGGTGATAATGCCCAATCGTTCTCTGAGGTCAGGGTAAAAAATACGGCTTTCACGACGTTTTATCATCTTCTGTCTTCCTAAACCAAAAACCTAAAACTAAAATCATTAAAAAGAACCAGTATATATATATATAAGATCAATGTAACTATTCTGATAACGTAGCATGTGTCTTAGCTGCGAAATCAAAGCGTTTGCCTACCTTATCACCGTCTTCATTGGTAAAATTTCTAGGTTCTTTTTAAAATGTTAATGATCTTCTAAAGAAAAACTGAGCTGGACCAACCAGACATGCTACATTATGTCTCTGCTCGTGATTGTCCTAGTCGTCTCGGAGGACTTTGCATCACAAGGTTTGCATCATCGCTCAGTATCAGGGTAAAAAAATAATGTGTATTGCACGAATTCAGTACCAATTGTCGCACAGTGTATGGAGGAGATTTGAAGCAGGACACCGTGCATGGAAGAGATTTGAAGCAGGACACCGTGTATGAAGGAGATTTGAAGCAGGACACCGTGTATGGAGGAGATTTGAAGCAGGACACCGTGACACTCGTCCCACTGTCAACGACATTCAAATCTCATAAGTAATTAATTTAGCCTCTAAGAAGTGATCAATTTTTAATAAATGATCGAAGTGATTAAATTTTCATTCTTAAATGTGAAAGAAGAAATATGAATATGGCAAGACGGTTGTCAGGGCTATTGGATGCTCCTCCTCCATGCTACTGCAAAATATAGTATGAAATTTGCCAAGACGCTCCTGCTTATCTGCTTGTCTTTACCTATCACTTTGATGGGAATTCTGTTACCAACGCCTGTCCTTAATAGTAATAAAAGTAATAGGTTTGTGATGTTTGGAAGAAAAGCCGCGTTAACTACTGATCGGGGTTTTTATTCACTCATATGTGGTTGCTTGACATAAGGTGAAAACTGCAAAAAAAAAAAAAAAAAAAAAAATAAAAATATATATACATCTTTAAGTAATTGTATAGAAATTATTAATATTATTAATTAATAGTAACTAAATGCAAGATATTACAAAATGACAGTATAAACAAAGATCTCTGTCATATTCCAAAAGCTTTGCACCGATATGTCAATGCACAACACAGCACATTACAGATTCTAAATACATTATTCAGTATTCAACACACACAGCACATTTTATAAAGAGGCATTTAGATTCTATATCACTGTTTACCTAAATATGCCCCGATATTTGCAGCACCATGCTTCCGAGAAATCACGAATTCAACCTGGTAAAAATAATTAAATTAAGCTTTGCATGTTTAGATTGCTTTAAACATGGCAGAACTATTCTCGTTTTTATTAATTATGACACCTAAGAGCACTAAATTTCGCAGGATTTATCCTCCATAAGAAACCGATTAAAATTCTATTTAAGGTCGAAATTTACACACAACTAATTTACGTGTGTAAATTCGTGAAATACGGCATTATGTTCGATAAACGAAATCATTTTAAGTGACATTCAGTGCCTCAAAATCTCGCTTTTGAATTATAAAGCAAATATATTTACAATTTTTTGGTTAAACTAGTAATCTAGTGGTACGCTGCTAAACAGTTATTCAATAATTTGTCACTTTTCGGCGTGGCAGTGCCGGTGATTTTTTAACACACAAAAATCCGCATTAATTTCTGGCACTGAAAGCGACTAAATATATATAGAATTTAAATAATTTCTGCTCTCAGACCCTTTAAATATGTCCGGTGCACATGCGGCCTCTTTAACAATAACACACTGTACATTTCGAGATGTCTGAAGTTTACATAAAAATATTACTAAATGAACTAACAACATGCGAAAAATTTAAATAATTTACTTTAATGTCTTCTATTTAATTTAAAGAACGTAGATATTTCAACTCACCCAGAAGAAATCCATTTTTAATCCATTTTACCACACGTACTACTGATTTGGGACTGACCCCCACTCTCCGGGGTTCCGTTCTTATATCAGAAAAATAACCATGTGACCGCAACGCGTTGCAAATTTCCCGCAAAAATAATAATTCGATCAGGCAATTGGCCACATTTTACCGCCCTGGTTTAATATTTAAACATTATTTGCAATGCGAAGTCTTTCTAAAGCATTATTTGACTACTATTCAGTTCACTGACAAGTAATCAGTAGCATGGCGTTTCATAAATAGCGGTCAAACTTCCCCGGACCGGCCTACCTCAGTTTTATATTGCTTACTGAATAAAGTGTGGCAGGCACAATAGAACAATATTAAACGCTCATTGAAATATTAATCGTTAAATCATCTTTCAAATAGCAAGCCAGTACTTCATATAATCGTCAAAGAACACAGCAAGCTTCAGTACACAATGCACTCTTCATTAAACTTGCCTAAACTGCATAGAATCCTACAGAACCAGCATGTTTCCGAACACACGATTGTCCCTGTATATGACGTCACAACGACAACGACAAATATGGACAATCGTCCCTGAACATGATGTCGCAAAGTCGACAACACTTGACCACATAATTTAGTATTATCTCTTTTTTATTCATGGCATTACACAACATGGCTCCCCAAAATTAATCGCAGTTTAATTTTACAAAACAAGATGCCATGAACGTTTTACATATTTACATTTACACACAATTAACCATTCTAATAACTTGCAAAAGGCTCCTCGGTGGGGATTTTCTCCGGCCTCTATTTTACACTCAAATTGTTACACTGATTCCACCAAGGTCACCAACTTATGTATCGGTCTTTCTAAATACCTGTGTTCTTTGGATAGATCTCTATTACCAATTTCGAGCATCACCTTACGAACTAGTCCATCTCGAGAAGGAAATACTTCAGTAACACGAGCCAGTTTCCAGCAATTACGAGGCAAACCTTCGTCACAAACTAGAACGATATCGCCAGGAATTAAATTTCGCTTTTGTTTATGCCACTTTTGACGAGGTTGCAGTAAAGACAAATACTCTTTCCGCCATCTGTTCCAGAATTCATTGGCTAGAAACTGAACCCTTCGCCAACGTTTAATGCTGTATACATCTGGTTTATCAAATTCCCCTGGAGGTGCCAAAATAACACTCGACTTCATCGTAAGTAAATGATTTGGACAAAGTGGGGCTGGTGCGGTCGGATCATTAATGTGAGTTGCTGCAAGAGGTCTACAGTTGAGAATAGCCATGACCTCAGCCATAAATGTCCGAAGACACTCATCATCAATCTGCGTGCCTAGCTGAGAGAGCAGAACGGACAAAATGTTCTTCACGCTTCTGATTAATCTCTCCCATACACCGCCCATGTGACTACTAGAAGGCGTATTCATTACAAACTCGAAATCACAACCGACTTTCAACAAATGGTCCTTAACTTTGCTCAATTCAAACAGGTCATTCATTTGACCTTTTGCGCCGATGAAGTTTGTTCCTTGATCAGATCTCAGGATCCTGATTGGTCCCCGAACAGCAAAAAAGCGACGCAGTGCATTGATAAAAGAATCGGTACTCAGAGAGTTTGCAACCTCCAGATGTACTGCCCTACTTGCCATGCAGGTAAAGATTACTCCATACCTCTTAACTTCTTTTCTACCTTCTTTTACCACAAACGGACCAAAGTAATCGACACCAGTATAGTCGAACGGAGCGCAGCTTTGAACTCTGTCGTCAGGCAAAAAGGCCATTTTTTGAGTCTCACAAGTGCTTCTATTTTTCCTGCATACTACACATTGTGAAATGTACTGAAATATTTTAGCACTGCCATGTATAATCCAAAAACCTGCCGATCGAATAGCATTATGGGTCATGAGTCTGCCTTGGTGCTGAATGCTTTCATGAAAATGCCTAATAATCAAGATAGTCACGTGATGCGATTTTGGCAGGACAATTGGTTGTCGTTCTTCAGGAGATAAATTAGAGCGCTGTAATCTACCACCCACTCTGATGATACCTTCCGGATCAACAAAGCAGTCAAGTTTATACAAGGCACTATCAGCCTTAAGTGAGGCGTTTCGTTTGCTCGCCACACTTCTGTCGATGTCTTCGTGTCGCACACCCAGCAATAGAAGACAGTTTCTTTCGGTTGGGAAACTTTCAGTTTGGACACATTTGATAATTTCCCTTTCTGCTTTTCTCAAATCATCAACGGTAATGCAGTCTAAAATAGACTGACTGAAAGACTTCGATCTTGTCACAGGTCCTTGACCAATTTTTTGTCTTAAGCGAGACTTCCAGGTTAAACATAAAGCCACCGCTTTAATCAACCTACTCCATTTTGACGCGCGTGAGAAACGACTGCAATCAAATTTTGACGATATCGATGCTGTTGTAAAACACTTTACTGTCTTTACCTCTGGGTCGCTTTTGCAAATGGGAAACTCTTCTGCTGGTTTCAGTTGGTTTTGACGCCATAAGAAATGTGGGCCTTTTATCCAAACACTAGAAGCAGTGAGTTGATGAGCTTTTAGACCTCGACTTGCGCAGTCCGCGGGATTGAATTCACCCCTGATAAAGTACCACTCCGACAAAGAGGTATTGTCACGGATGAACTGAACGCGGTTAGCCACGTAGGTATGAAAGCGACGAGACTCGTTGGATATGTAGCCTAAAACAATGGTACTATCCGTCCAGTAGTGGTGGGCGACCTGATCATATTTCAGATCCTCTTGAAGTCTTAAAGCCATGCGCACTGACAGGGTAGCAGCTGCTAATTCCAGTCTCGGAATGGATATTTTCTTGATAGGAGCAACCCTGGCCTTGCCTATTAGAAATGTTACATGCACACGACCTTTCTCATCAAAAACTCTCAAGTATGAGCATTGTCCGTACCCCACAGTGCTAGCATCAGAGAAATGATGCATTTCTATTTGGGATACCCTGCCGAAGCATTTTGGAATGTAACAGCGGTCGGCGCTGAAAGCAGACAATTCTGGAACTTCTTTACACCATGATTGCCACCGAGTTTTAATAAAACTCGGGATCTCTTCGTCCCATTCAAGTTTCAACTGGCACAGTTCTTGAAGAATTCGTTTTCCACGTACTGTGAATGGGGCGATAAATCCAAGGGGATCATACAAGGATCCAATGATTGACAGTATCCCGCGACGAGTGAATGCGTGTTCTTTTATGAGTACGTTGAACCTGAAAGCATCTGACGCAACCTTCCACTGAACACCTAATACCTTGGGTACACCATCAAAATGCAGATCAATGTTCTGAAACTTGTCAGCTCTGTCTTTTTCGGGGATAGTTTCCAAGACTTCTTTGCTGTTTGAGATGAATTTATGCAGCCGGATATTGCCCTGTTGGCACAATAGAGTTGTTCTAAGAATTAGATCCTTTGCAGAACTCACATCAGGCACAGAAGTTAACCCGTCGTCTACATAAAAATCATTTCGAATGAAACTTCCAGCATCAAACCCAAATGTTGACTCGTGGTCCTCGGCAATTTTTCTCAATCCATAAGTCGCACAAGCGGGTGAAGAGACAGCACCGAAGATATGCACTTTCATGCGAAAAACGCGCAAAGGTTTGTTAAGATTTCCATCTTTCCACCAAAGGAATCTTAGGTAGTCCCTATTATCTGGAGACACTCGAAATCGGTAAAACATCTTTTCGATGTCTCCTAGAAATGCGATTCGGTTCTTTCTAAAACGAAGCAGGACTCCCAAAAGGGAATTTACTAAGTCCGGGCCGGACAGAAGTGTGTCATTTAATGATACACCCCTGTATCTGGCGCTACAATCAAAAACTATTCGAAGTTTTTCTTTTACTTTGTGGTAAACGCCGAAATGGGGAACATACCAAACGTTTTTGGTCTTTATAATCTCTGAACTGGGAACTTCCTCAGCATAGCCGTTTTCGGTCATTTCCTTCATAAAGGCAACGTATTCATCATAATACGCTTTGTCGTTTTCAAGTTTCTTTCTCAAAGGTAGCATTCGTTTGACTACTTGTTCTCTGTTGTTAAACAAAGAGGTGTGGTTGGGTTTGAAGGGTAAAGGCATTTCATAAAACCCTTCTTCGTCCACCTTGATCCGGTTTTGCATTATTTCTAGAAATGCTCTATCTTCTTGAGACATTCCTTTAGTATCCTTCACATTGTCATCCTTAAAATCCGACTCCAGGATTTTAATCAATTCAGAAGGATTCACAACCTCTTTAACCTTCGAGTGAAACGAGAACTGAACAGACGACCTACCAGTAGCTAAATCTTTGACTTGACAGCTTATTCTGTGGCTAACACCAAAGTCCTGTCCCGTGCAATTTAAGTCAATCAAGCCAACTACGCTCCATCCTAGCTCAGTACGGACGCCAAAAGGGCCGTTGTCCACAGGGGGTATCACCTCAAGTGGAGCGAGAGCTCGGGAACAATTATAACCCAATAGCAAAGCAATAGGGCAATCTTTCAAAGGCGCAACTTTACCTTTCAGTTTTGACAGATAAGGCCATTTGTCAATCATCTCCGGTATTGGAATATGGCCTTTGTCAGCCGGCATCTCTTGTTTTGTATAGAGACTTGGCAAGGGAATTGTAGACTGACTGTCAAATCCGCGGACATGTAAACCAGCAACCTTGCTACTGCGCAGAACTGTCTCTTTGTTGGTTAGAGTAGAAAGAATAAGTTCCACCTCGGTGCCTTGAACATTCAAGTCATCACATGCCTTTTGCAGCACAAAGGACTGATCTGACTGCGTGTCAAGCATGCAATAAACCAGGATTTCTTTGTCAGGATTTCTTTCATGAGAGAGAAATACAGGCACAATCATTGAGCTTTTCGAGCCTTCCTTTACTGGACCACAATGAAAACCACAAGCGCTCGAAGCTTTAACCTGGGTCTGGCCTTTGACGATACGAACATCATGTGAAGCTGTGTGATGTTTCCTTCCGCATTTGTCACAGGATGATTTTTGTTTGCAATCTTTAACCATGTGCTTTTCCCGTAAGCAACCTAGACAGAGACCAAGTCTCTTAATTACGTTAGTCCTCTCTATCAAATCAGCATCCACAAAAACCTGACACGAACTCAGCCTGTGATGCGACTTGCAAAAGGCGCAGGACTCTTGAGTATCAGTGGAAAATGCGCGGGCCGAAGATTTTCCAGAAGTTGATTTGTAATGTCCATTGTCACCAGATGTTTTGGCTCTACTGGGATTTGAAGCATGACATGACTTGATAGAAGTCAGCGAAGTTACTGGATCGTTTGCTATGTCTTCTTCTTTCGACATGAAGCAAACAAAATCCCGAAAAGAAGGAAACTTTCCCTTTTCAGATCGCGATAAAGCAACCTTCCTAGCCCATCTATTCACTAGCCAGTCTGGGAGTTTGGCAAGGATTTTGCGATTTTCAACCTCGTCGTTGAGTACAGCCAAACTTGGAATAGATTCCATTGCCGTGTCACACTGTTTCAGGAAATCCACTAGCTTCCGAAGAGCTAGCCCATCCTTGCCATTGACTTTTGGCCACTCTTCAAGCCTGTCACGAAAGGCCGATGAAAGTACAAAACAATCACCGTACCGCTTAACCAAAAGTTCGTAAGATTTGCTGTAAGCCTCACCAGAGGATAACAGAAAAAAACTCTCTACCGACTCTTTGGCCTCACCTCCAAGATAACGATTGAGATAGTGAAGCCTTTCGTTGACAGGAATACTCTTGCTAGCGATAAGAGTGTCAAAAGAAACTTTCCAAGCAGGGAATTTTAGCGGATCACCTGTGAAAATGCCTGGCTCGGCTACAGGCAACCGACTAAGTGCTATCTGATCACACATAGCTTTCGTTAGGCTCAACAAATGACTTTGGTAGTCTAGGATGTTCGAACCAATTGGGTTACCCTGAGATACTGGAAAGCCTTTCTCACCGTCAGTCTGAGTGACTTGGGCAGAACCTGCGAGAGCTTCGTCTACAAATTCAACCAGAGATTTCGGAACCTGAGCCTTTGTATTCTCAGGACTACTAGCAACATATGCCTGAGGGTAGCGGTCGGGAGTGTGTTTCGATACAAACTCATCAACAAACGTGTGTTTGTTGACCAATGAAACATCATCCTCACTATTGTCAGTCGCAGCCAAGACGCTATTGGTTAAAAGCCTATCCCTGGCAACAGCCATTTCATAATTTTCTTGAGCTCGCAAAATTTCAATGTTCGCTTGCTCAGCTTTTATTTCAGCTCTCTTGCGAGCTAGTTCCATTTCACGCTCTTTTCTAGCTCTGAGTAACTTCAGTTTAAGAGCAGCTAACTCTACATTTGCTTTTGATTTTGAAGAGTCGTCAGATCTGCCAGATATTAGAGATCGATTTGAAGCTTGGAATTTATCTCCGTCGATACTCCGATTATCGGAAAGATCCTGATTACCTTCCGACTTACGACAGTTTTGAGCCCTAACGGAAACCACAGACGACTCCTGTTTTAAACTGCGATTTTCCAACTTAATTTGGTTTTCAGATACAACCTTTGGGCCTGACCGAAAAGAGCGAAGAGATCGACGCGATCCTTCAGAAAGTCTAGAACACCCAGACTGGATACTACCTGTATCAAGCTCATCACCTGTGCCTTCTTGAATTTTCTTTTCAAAAGCCTCTTCTATTAGATCAACGACGTGATAATGCTTACGACACGTATCAAAAAATTGCTCTTTAATTTGGTCGTCAAATGCACCTTTGGAATAATCTCTCAGTCTGTCATAAGCCTCATCCAGTTTTTCACGATCAATTTTTAAAGCCTCTTTCAGACCACTGAGTTCCAAGAAATTGGGAGCATCCTGCTTCACCTCAATTTCGACTTTACTAGCCTTTCTCAGAATTATAGACCTATACCTTTTCAAGTCTTGAATCGCTAAGTCGATTTGGTGGTCTAGTCCTCTTGTTGTGGGAACACGTACCCTAGTGCTAACCCTGGGGCCAGCAGGTTCAGATTTTGCAGACATATTGACTGCTTGCAGTAAAAGGAGGTGACACAAAATAAGGAGAATCAACATGAAGTAAGCCTGACCACTTTCCAAATCCACGAAATAAGTGTCCTAACAAGAATAAGATAACCGATCAAGAACCCTCCTGACGAGATATCTAAAGTTCAGTGATCCTAAAACACAATTAAAAGTAAGTATTTGTGAAATACAAGCAGGCCCCAACCGCCCCCAAATTTATAGGGGTATAAAGCGATGACGAACAGACGGACGGTCGGACACCCAAACCTATATGCCCCAATCCGAAGGTTCGCGATATGCACACTACCACTTGATTATACACACACTTTTATCCTCTGATTTAAATTATTCCTTATTCAATTTAAACTTCGTCAAAATGTACTCAACCAACACAACCTCGGGCTTATAATTTTGGCGGTACAGTTAATAACAGCTGAAGATAAACACTTTCGATAACTCGCATTTGGTCACACTGTTAGAAGAACATATGGTATGCAAAACCCTTTAAATTTAAGTCTCGACACGAAATCCAGTGTGTTAATTTTAACTGGTGTACTTCAGTGGATGTTACATTCCTTAGGGCTTGCAAGCAAACCCCGGCGTCTAACTCAACTTGGCGCTCAGAATGCCCCAGCCGGTCGTGGGAAGGGGCTATCTTAAAATACCCCTTTACGAATACATATAATGCAAATGGACAAGCCTTGTCCCCTCCCGGCTTAGTTTAGTTCATTATTTGCATTATATCACACCACGTATTCCTCTGACCTGGTCATATTGGTTTCAATAAGAAACTTGTGGCTGGGGTCCACTTTAAACAACAACACACTTAAGATTCGTATCGAGACTGATAATATTCAATCCTAAACAAGACGCTCAAAATTCTGGTTAAAACTTGATAAGTTTCGATACAAAATACTGAACTAAAAACAAAAATTAAAAAAAATAAAACTTTTACATTTCAATATTTGTTTTCATTGCTTTTACGCCTTTTCAAAACTGAAAAATGTCCAAAACGTCCACCTGCAAAATAATTTGTACACAGAAACACTACCAGAGCACACAATGGCTTTTGGGGGGAGCAATGGCATGTCCCATGATCTCAGTTCCAATGCCCCAACTCAGGAGCAGTCCCGCGGAAGTGAAGCATCAGTCTGCGTTTGGTCCCTTTCGTCCCACCGCGGTAGTCGCCAAGTTGTTGAAGTCAGTTGTTGAAGTCAGTGAGCGAAACATCACTTTGCGTATAGCAGAAATTCTTTGAGTCGCTTTCAGTCTCCTCTGATCCACAGGTTGTAATTGGCGGGCTGTTGCAGCTTTCACAAAACAAAACATCAGTTTGCGTGTGACAGAATTCTGTGAGTCGGTTTCAGTCTCCTCTGATCCGAACGCGGAAATTGGCGGGCTGTTGCAGCTTTCACAAAACAAAACATCAGTTTGCCTGTGATAGAATTCTATGAGTCGGTTTCAGTCTCCTCTGATCCCAACGCGGAAATTGGCGGGCTGTTGCAGCTTTCACAAAACAACATCAGTTTGCGTGTGAGGTTTGTTGGGGCCACTCTGAACACATAGCCGTTCAAAACACCGTTGCGGTTCCCACGAAGGCGAAACACCACTGCTTGTGGTCGAATCCACGCATCTAATTTAGTTTTCACTGTGATGTTCGGAAGAAAAGCCGCGTTAACTACTGATCGGGGTTTTTATTCACTCATATGTGGTTGCTTGACATAAGGTGAAAACTGCAAAAAAAAAATAAAAATAAAAAAATAAAAATATATATACATCTTTAAGTAATTGTATAGAAATTATTAATATTATTAATTAATAGTAACTAAATGCAAGATATTACAAAATGACAGTATAAACAAAGATCTCTGTCATATTCCAAAAGCTTTGCACCGATATGTCAATGCACAACACAGCACATTACAGATTCTAAATACATTATTCAGTATTCAACACACACAGCACATTTTATAAAGAGGCATTTAGATTCTATATCACTGTTTACCTAAATATGCCCCGATATTTGCAGCACCATGCTTCCGAGAAATCACGAATTCAACCTGGTAAAAATAATTAAATTAAGCTTTGCATGTTTAGATTGCTTTAAACATGGCAGAACTATTCTCGTTTTTATTAATTATGACACCTAAGAGCACTAAATTTCGCAGGATTTATCCTCCATAAGAAACCGATTAAAATTCTATTTAAGGTCGAAATTTACACACAACTAATTTACGTGTGTAAATTCGTGAAATACGGCATTATGTTCGATAAACGAAATCATTTTAAGTGACATTCAGTGCCTCAAAATCTCGCTTTTGAATTATAAAGCAAATATATTTACAATTTTTTTGGTTAAACTAGTAATCTAGTGGTACGCTGCTAAACAGTTATTCAATAATTTGTCACTTTTCGGCGTGGCAGTGCCGGTGATTTTTTAACACACAAAAATCCGCATTAATTTCTGGCACTGAAAGCGACTAAATATATATAGAATTTAAATAATTTCTGCTCTCAGACCCTTTAAATATGTCCGGTGCACATGCGGCCTCTTTAACAATAACACACTGTACATTTCGAGATGTCTGAAGTTTGCATAAAAATATTACTAAATGAACTAACAACATGCGAAAAATTTAAATAATTTACTTTAATGTCTTCTATTTAATTTAAAGAACGTAGATATTTCAACTCACCCAGAAGAAATCCATTTTTAATCCATTTTACCACACGTACTACTGATTTGGGACTGACCCCCACTCTCCGGGGTTCCGTTCTTATATCAGAAAAATAACCATGTGACCGCAACGCGTTGCAAATTTCCCGCAAAAATAATAATTCGATCAGGCAATTGGCCACATTTTACCGCCCTGGTTTAATATTTAAACATTATTTGCAATGCGAAGTCTTTCTAAAGCATTATTTGACTACTATTCAGTTCACTGACAAGTAATCAGTAGCATGGCGTTTCATAAATAGCGGTCAAACTTCCCCGGACCGGCCTACCTCAGTTTTATATTGCTTACTGAATAAAGTGTGGCAGGCACAATAGAACAATATTAAACGCTCATTGAAATATTAATCGTTAAATCATCTTTCAAATAGCAAGCCAGTACTTCATATAATCGTCAAAGAACACAGCAAGCTTCAGTACACAATGCACTCTTCATTAAACTTGCCTAAACTGCATAGAATCCTACAGAACCAGCATGTTTCCGAACACACGATTGTCCCTGTATATGACGTCACAACGACAACGACAAATATGGACAATCGTCCCTGAACATGATGTCGCAAAGTCGACAACACTTGACCACATAATTTAGTATTATCTCTTTTTTATTCATGGCATTACAGAACAAGGTTAATCAAATCAATGGAATCAATCATGTATATCACATAAATAGCATTGATGGTGCAGATATTTTTGTTATTGGCTTATATTTCTCGGATCAGTTTCATGTGCAACATTAGACTTATTCTTTCTGGCTTTCTTACACTTCGTTATCCCAATTTGGGTTAAGTTCACACCAAGGAATATAAACTCTATAATTGTGATAACAGACAGCCCCACTGCAAAATATGGTATGAAATTTTCCAAGACGCTCCTGCTTATCTGCTTGTCTTTACCTATCACTTTGATGGGAATTCTGTTACCAACGCCTGTCCTTAATAGTAATAAAAGTAATAGGTTAATCAAATCAATCAAATCAATGGAATCAATCAAGTCTATCACATAAATAGCATTGATGGTGCAGATATTTTTGTTATTGGCTTATATTTCTCGGATCAGTTTCATGTGCAACATTAGACTTATTCTTTCTGGCTTCCTTACACTTCGTTATCCCAATTTTGGTTAAGTTCACACCAAGGAATATAAACTCTATAATGGTGATAACAGACAGTCCCGCCCAAAGCCCAATCGTGCCTCCTATGTTTGCAAACAAGTCCGACAGAGACATTGATGATACTTCCTCCCTTACAAGTACACTCTGCTTCTCGAAGTAAATGTTCAGTCGCGCTAAATTGTTGTACATGAAGTACTCAAGGTTGCCATAATGCTTCAATGCTTCCAGGTAATACTCGTGAAGATGCTGATAGGCTAGGAGGTCAGTGCTGTTGTGTCTGAGAACGAACTCCTCATATGCTTTCATGAGGAACAGGAAGCCGGGCCACACACTCTGTGACACCGTTTGTTTTGAATAGAAATCTATCGACTGTATTCCCGCGCATGTTGCCGTTGAGATCAACTCTGATAAGGATACCGTTGAATTGTCAAAAAATACGCAGTTTTTCTTGTTGTGTAGGTGGTCGGGTGTTGGTGTAGAGCCGTAAAGACAGCTGCACTCGCTGTACACATACTCCGTACGGCACACGGCTACACAAGGATACTCTGAATATTTATATTTCTTCAAATTCCTGAGAGTGTTACTTTTAGTGCAATTACCGTACTTTCCACCAAGCCTTATAACGTTTGTCTGGTCTAGTGCTATAGAAGTACTGTGCCCAGGCACAATATCAATCCCCGAGCTATCCGGTACAGGTAGAGTATCCTGCTCGTGTATCTGCACGCGAGCACCAGCCGCGCTTTCTACATTCGAATCCACATTATAGGCCCAGTTTGGGGTAGAATGAGGCACTCTACTTTCAAAGTATAAGACTAAAGACAAGCCTCCACCGGGTCCAGGCGCTACCTTGCCCTTATCATCGCCCGATGGTCCCTTGTACGTGTAACAGGAGAAGAAGGAAGAGTGGAGAAAGACATCCCACTCTTTGTCCATGTCGCATGGCCTTCCCATATAATTGCAACTCAAAATTAAATCGTCTTTTAAATGGCCAATTGACTTGATGGAATCAGGCGACAAGTTTCCAAAATAGCCTCGCTGTGATTTCATGACGTCTGCATACTTTATCTGTATAAATAAAGGATTAATTTGATTTCTTGTGAACAGAAAAAAACGCATAGACCAAGTTTACTGGCGAATTCATCATTGGCCTCATATATCATCGTATATTCCCGCATATTCTCTAATATTCTCATATATTCCAATTTATTCTCCAATAATCTCGTATATTCTCCATATCCTCGAATATTGTCGTTTATTCCCGTATATTCTCGAATATTCTCGTATATTCCCGTATATTTTCGAATAAACTGTATATTTCCGCGTATCCTAAAATATTCTCGCATGTTAACGCGCATTTAATAGTCTTATTTCTCCCAGTTGGTTGCATACTAATGTGTTTAGAGATTTTCATATTATGTAGCACATAAAGCAGAGCTTTGTGAAGTTTTCGTCTTATTTATTAAACATGTACCAAGATCTCTTGAGAAGAAAGACAAACAAAACAATTACAACAGAATGCATATATATTTACCCAAGTGTAGTGAAATAAATACACTGTTTATATTTACCCCCACTGAAGTGAAATAAATAGACTGTTCATATTTACCCCAGTGTAGTTAAATGGATAGACTGTTTATATGTACCTCATTGCAGTGAAATAAATAGATCGTTTATATTTACCACAGTGAAGTGAAATAAATAGACCTTTCATATTTACCCCAGTAATATCATATAAATAAGACCACGTTGTTTCATCGATGCTTTCAATGAGCGTGTGATATTGTGTGACCTCTGACGCCGGATCTGTGAGCGTTGTGATGAGTCTGGTCTGCGACAGGCCATTGATGTTGCATAGCGTGATCTGAGGCAGTTTGGGTGTGACTGACGACACATATATGGTTTCCTGCGTCTTGTACGACAGATAATCCAGTACCACCGTTGACAGCTGATAGCAATTGCCTGCCATGGCAAGAGCAAAGATAACTGTCCAAGCAATTCTATACCACAGCAAAACGTCGTCCTTAACAATGTTGCCAATGCCATGGGCCGTTGTTTCTGCGCAAAAATGCTTCACCTGCGAACAAATATTGGAAGGTTACAAAAACTAACTTACAAATGATAACAAAGAAAGGAACGGTCTTTTTAAAGGATATCCGTAAGGTATATACAAAACATTTTAAGATTTTAAAACTCCTTACAACCGAAATTTTGACGTTCTCGTTCATTTTCATATTAAAAATCGAGCCGCCTAACTGCCATACCCCCTGTAAAATAAAAAGCCTATTTAAAAAAATAATTGTCCTTTATCATAACACTAGCATAATTAACTATACATTATTGTACACTAACACAATTAACTATGCATTATCGTACCGCTAGCATAATTGATTATACTACATCTCAGCTTTGGCATAATTAACCACTTATTAACTTAAAACTAGCATAATTCAGATATGAATGAAGTATGAATTCCATTTCAAAGTTTTTTAAACGGATGACAGAAAAACTCAGCGGGCATAAAGTCTGAATCCCGTGATAGGTGATATAACTCATTGCATGACAAGTGATCTAGCCCACTGCAT
Organism: Protula sp. h YS-2021; assembly: GCA_949752745.1. NCBI lineage: Eukaryota > Metazoa > Annelida > Polychaeta > Sabellida > Serpulidae > Protula > Protula sp. h YS-2021. Next base: position 1,237,739 of record OX457034.1, read on the forward strand.
GACAGGTGATCTAACCCACTGCATGACAAGTGATCTAACCCACTGCATGACAAGTGATTTAACCCACTGCATGACAGGTGATCTAACCCACTGTATGAAAGGTGATCTAACCCACTGCATAACAGGGGACCTAAACAACTGCATCACAGATGATCTAACCCACTGCATCACAAGTGATCTAACCCACTATAGGACAAGTGATCCAACCCACTGCATGACAGATGATATAACCCACTGCATGATAGGTGATCTAACCCACTGGATGAAAGGGAACCTAACCAACTGCATGACAGATGATCTAACCCACTGCATGACAGGGGACCTAACCAACTGCATGACAAGTGATCTAACCCACTGCATGACAGGTGATCTAACCAACTGCATGATTGTTACCTCCTCTTTCACCTTAGGCGTATCGGTTTTGCGTTCTTTTGGTTGAGTTAAATTACGTCCCATTTCCTTCTCAAGCCAGTTTCCATTCTTAAACCCATCGCTTAAGGATTTCTTTTCTTCCAAAGCCATGTTATTTGTCTGTTTTATTTTATGTATTTATATGGTTTGTGCAGTTATATTGCATTCCAAAAACATTTAAAATCTCAAAATGCCATGCAAAAGCATTTAAAATACTCTTTTCAATTGCTAACCTATGCTATGGATTCTCATTTAATTCCACCATGACTAGAGTCTTAGATTCTTCTCAAAAGTATTTGAATTCTTTACTCCTTGCCTAAATCTATTTCTAAGTCAGTAGTTTTTCCAAAATGATGTATCAAAATCTTTGTATTGAGCGTTGGTACCTGTATCACAACATGGGTTAGCTTCTGATTTGATCCTATCACGTGCTCAGTGCTCTATGTAATGCTGCTTATCCTTTTTTATACCATGCTCAAATGGAATGCAATGAACTTAACACTGCATTGAGCTTTCTTCGTCATTTTCCTATTTTATAGGTATTAATAAGGCAATAAGACGCGACAAGCTCCCTATCAAAGGGTCTAATCTATTTAGCCACTGTCCTTTCGTTATATTTATACTTTGTGAATATCATTAGATTGGTTGTTTTTATTTACTTATTTGTTACTTCTGAAAACCTCTCAAAGAAAAATATAAAAGCAATATTTGATGTTTCCAACATTGTTTAGAATATCCTTAGATAGTAACCCTTTGCATTATTAAACAGTAAATAAATAAAATATAACCTCAAACTTTATTTCGATCAAAGATTCGTGAAATACTAACTAAATATAGCATATCTCGAGACTTTATTTTGACCATAAACAGTGGTGGATATCTGCTTTTGTCAAGTGGGGGTTAATGCTTCAAAAGGTTTCTTGTATCTGATATTAATAGGTAACATTTTGCATAATTTTCAACTTCTATCGCTTATTGCTTAACACATTTGCAAGTAAAGCGCAACGATTATGATCAAATATTGTCCAATTAACCATTGAACGACCTTATACTGCATTAAGTCCCGTTACACACTGCATGTTCTCAAACTCCACAGCAAACGCAGTGACACGAGAGAGGCTTGACCTACTCTCTCTCCATCTCCGCTGTCACAGTGCTTTTCTTCCAGCCGAGCTCGCGCGCTTCCTGTATGAGCGCACAGTAGCCACAGCAGATCCAACACAGCATGTCGTCACACATGGAACCCTTGATGCCCTTGTGCTGCCGGACCCTCCACCGCATCACCGGACCCACCGCCGACGAGGCGATCAGCGATAGCGCGCAAACGGTGCAGAAGTTCTCTCCCAGGTGCTCGCCATTCTTGCCTTGTATGTAGCAGGGCACACAGAATGCTAATATGCAAATGGTGCAGTCACCGAAGCAACCAAAGATTTGATTGTCCCAGTCTTTGTCTCCCTTCTCATCTACGGGACGGCCACTTTTCTCATCAACGGTAAAGACCTGTCGCTTTTCTTCAACGGAATAAGCCATGCTGTCTAAAGCAGATTCGTCACTGTGTTTATACGGTCGCTACTACATGAACATGTTATCTATAATAGATGCAGCACCGTGTTTATACAGTCGCTACTACAGGAACATTTTATCTAGAATAGATGCAGTACGTGACTATACAGTCTGTAATATTTTTATGTAGAATAGGTGCAGCACCGTATTTATAGTCGCTCCTACAGCAACATTTTATCTAGAATAGGTGCAGCACCGTATTTATACAGTCGCTCCTACAGAAATATTTTATCTAGAATAGGTGCAGCACCGTATTTATACAGTCGCTCCTACAGGGACATTTTATCTAGAATAAATTTTAAATTTACTTTCTAGATTATCCGACACATTTTTTGGAGTAAGTTGTCCTATGCTTGAAATATTTTGCATACATGGAACAGAAATTTATCTTAGCGCTAGATAACTTCCAATAAATAAATCCGTTGCAATTGAGTATGATTGTTTAAAAAAAACATTAAAAGAACTTATAAAGAATTGCTTTACTTTTTGTTTGTATTTTTACATTTCACTTGCTGTTCTCTTTCTAACGCTTTAATATTATCTTAATTTTCTTATTGCGATTATTGCTTTTGTACTACCTGAAGTGTGATCAAATTTGTTTTTTTTGTAACGCATAAGAAAACATCACAGTAAGTCTTTGATGCAGAAACCTGCTGGGGGCCACTTGTGTCAGAGACGTTACCAGGCGTGCCGAAAAACGCCAAGAAAGGAAGGTAGATTTGATGCCATACTCGGCATAAGAAAATATCCTAAGTCTTTGTTGTAGTAACTTGTTGAGGACCACTTGATTTCAGATGTGTTACCATGCGTGCCGAAAAAGGGAGGGTGAAATTTGAGGCCATACTCTGCCCGCTACGAGCATCAATTTCTGTCAAAAATTGAGTTAGTTTCATTCAGCACTTCCATTTCTCATAAAAGGAGTTCTTTAGGAACTACAAACAGCGTTTGGTTAAAAGGGGGTAGTATTTCAAACTAAGCACTCTGCGTTCTGGGGTCATTTTAAAAAGTCACGAACACGCATGTCAATTCGTCTGCACGTGAGTACCACCCTACTCCCACCTGCATAAATCTGCTATTAAGTATTATTCTGATTTTTGATTTCCTTCTATGAAGTGTTATTCTTATTTCTAATTTCCTGCTATAAAGTATTATTCTAATTTATCGATACCATCAAAAACTTGAATGACTTGAATGAACTATAAATGAAATGCTTTTAGAAATGAATTACATGTAAATTAAATGCGAAGATGGAAGATATAAGTTTCCTTGAATATTACACTAAACTGAATAAAGTGGATGAGAAGATCGAAGATTTAAGTTTCCTTGACCATTCCGCTATATTGAAAATGTACACTGTGTTTTAGTTGCTGTAGTTTTGATCACAGATTCGTGGTGCATAGAGTTAAAGGTATAGCTATAACTGCATAAACATAATTTAATAAAAGTGTACACAGTCTTCGAACAAACAAAAAACTGTAATTCTTTGTATTTATATCAGCAAAGCTAGTGAATTCAATATCTTACCTACTGCGTTCTCTTTGACTTCAACAACAAATTAAAGCAGCTTTTTATGCGAAAACAAAGTCGACATTTTCAATCGTAGTTTACAAAATCTGTAATCACAATTCAATTTTACTTTACCAAAACATAGTTAAAAGAATAAAAGCTTAAACTCACCGCTGATTAACAGGTAAAAGACTTTATGCCAAAGGTTTGTAAATTATTTTTATTGGCCGCTTCATCGCTTATATATAAGTCATATATATAAGTGGGCGTACACAGGTGGCGTTCACAATAAAGAGTGATGTTAATGCCAAATGCGGCATACATAGGTGGCGTTCACACTATATGGTGATGTTAATGCCAAATGTGGTATACACAGGTGCGCTCACACTATGTGGTGATGTTAGTACCAAATGCAGCGTACACAGGTGGCGTTCATACTAAATGGTCATGTTAATGCCACATGCGGCGTACACAGGTGGAGAATACACAATATGGCGATGTTAATGCCAAATGCTGCGTACATGTGGCGTTCACACTATACAGCGATGTTAATGCCAAATGCGGCGTAGATAGCTGGAGTTCATGCTACATTTTGACACAAAATATCAAAATTCTGAATACTGTGGTTTCCGAGCACCAGTAACAGCACAATAGAATATCGAGCAAGCTCCAGTGTCTTCGACTTGCCAAGTGCTAACTAGAATGCTAAGCAGCCCCAAGTGTCTTCGACTTGCCAAGGGTCAACTAGACGATCAAGCAAGCCCCAGTGTCTTCGAATTGCCAAGTGCCAACTAGAATATCAAGCAAGCCCCAGCGTCTTCGACTTGCCAAGTGCTAACTAGAATGTCGAGCAAGCACCAGTGTCTTCGACTTTCCAAGGGTTAACTATAATATCAAGCAAGCTCCATGTCAGCGGTTTATACCGAGGTAAACCTCACTGTTGCTGTAGGTTTGGATTGCGTTTGGAGTGACGGTGTAAACACTTATCATTTACTGTTATTTACAACAGAGAGGACATACATTTGTGAGTAGAGACACACTTGCAGTTTAATGCACACATATTTATGACAGCCATTAACACAAGTCAAGTGTCATGGATGGCAATAAAAAAAGGACACACCACATGCTTTATTTCATATACTTTATTCCATGTGCTTTATTCCATATACTTTATTCCATGTGCGTTATTCCATGTGCTCTATTTCATGCACATTATTCCGTATATATGTTACAATGACTATAACCGGCTGTCTCTCGTTACAATGAAAAGACCAGGCTATCTATAGATGACCTAACTTAATCAGGCCCACGATGGATGAGTGAAAATGTAAGGCTATCTATAGATGACCTGACTTAATCAGGCCCACGGTAGATGAGTGAAAAAGTCAGGCTATCTATAGATGACCTAATTTAATCAGGGCCACGGTAGATGAGTGAAAAAGTCAGGCTATCTATAGATGATCTAACTTAATCGAGGTCCACGGTAGATGGGTGAAAAAGGTTAGACTATCGATAGATGACCTAACTTAATCAGGCCCATGGGGTAGATGAGTGAAAAAGTCAGGCTATTGATAGCTAGACTGGCATTTAGGGCTTGAAAATTATAGAGTTAGCCTGAAATATTTCAACCTGCGTTGTCAATACATAAATGTAGTGTAAGTATCTGCTTGGAAGATCTTAATGTCTGATCGGTTTGTGATGTAAGATCGAATCAATTCAATCATAAGCGTAGTCTGATTGTATCGATTTGCAATTTTGAAATTTTATGTTACTATCTCTATTTAAAATTAAGGTTGAAATAATAACAATACGTTACATCATCACCACTACCACTACCACAACCACCACCGCCATCACGACCACGACCCCATCACCACCACCACCAACACCATCTTTTTCTTGTGTGTCACGTGTACATTATACAAGGCCCCTCATGTATGTTATACTGTGTGTCATATGTGCGTTCTTCTATGCTTCATGTTTGGGTTGTACTGTGCGCCACGTGGACGTTGTACTATGCGCCCCATCCATGTTATGCTGTGCTTCCCGTGTACATTGTACTACGCGTCACGTTTACGTCATACTGTACGTTTTACGTGCATGCGCGTCAAAAGCCTGCCACCATAAAAGAAATGTCCCGTTGCGTTATTTTCGCGCATTTTCACACAGCCTTAATCAGACGTAGCAGTTCCTCATATAGCTGTACACAAAATCAAATTTCGAAGCAAAAGGACTTGATTTATGCAACGAGCAGCATTGTTTGTGTTGGTTTCTGAATTTTTGGCCACAATTTTGGCCGAATTCATCACAAAATACGCCTGGAGTCATTCCTCTTATGTCTGAAAACCACTGAGCAATAACTGTTACACAAGTAGCATTTTGTTTGTGTTTTTTTCCTGAAATTTGCCCATTTTTTGGCCAATGCTGTGACCAATTTTGGCCAAATCACCAAACAAAAGCCCAATGGAAACATTTCTGGGGAACATTCCTGTCAAAGCGATCTGACAGGAATTGTGGGGTGGGTAGCATTTTTTCTTTTCTGAAATTTCACGGTTTATTATTATTATTATTATTATTATAATTATTATTATTATTATTATTATTATTATTATAATAATAATAATAATTATTATTATTATTATTATTATTATTATTATTATTATTATTATTATTATTATTATTATTATTATTATTATTATTATTATTATTATTATTATTATTATTATTATTATTATTATTACTATTATTATTATTATTATTATTATTATTATTATTATTATTATTATTATTATTATTTACCAATAAGCCAAATGGCCTATTCATTAGTTCTGTGAGTTTGTGAGCCATAATTAGATAGAAAAATGTCAGACCCTGTTTTTACTTGTACGTATTTGCCTTAGCGGACAACGCATAATGACGTCACGCACCGGCAAATAGACGTAATAACGTAATCACGTTTATTATCCAGGCATGTTAATTTCGTCAGCAGCGGTATTCATGTATGCATCACTTGATTTTGGGCCATAATTAGATCGATCCTGTTACATACTGAAGACCAAACCGTCTACTACTATAACAACAATGTCATTTTTAATGAAACAACCGCCAAGTGATGATCACGATATTGCATGATCACTTCTTCCTCAGTGGCAATACCTTCACTTTTTAGTATCTCGCTAGCGAAAGCCTTCAGCCATCTTTTTTAAAACTAACTGCAGGATGCAGTTCCCAAAGTAGAATGACAATTATACCGCCCCCCCCTTTCACGAAATCGGCACTCCTCGCGAACAGCCCTTTTTCTCAACGTCTTTTCGTTTGTTTGGACACACAATGTAAGATATGACACCAAGTGCCGTCCACCCCCCCCCCTATCCCCGGGGAAAAAACTTGTTTTGCATCCCCGGGCCCGGTTACTAAATTATAAAATTATAAAAGTGAACTGAGGCGCAAACTAAAAAATACGATTAGAAATGAAATCAGCCGACTGGGCATGGAAAATGTCAAAATTCCCTGGACATGGAAAATGTCGCGAATGCCCAGACATGGAAAATGTCTGGGCATGAAAAAGATGAGGAATGCCTGGAAAATGTCAAGAATACACGAGCATAGAAAATGTCAAGAATGTCTGAATATTGAAAAGGTCAATATTCCCTGGATATGGAAAATGTCAAGAATGCGTGAATATAAAAAATGTCAAGATTACCTGGATATGGCAAATGGTAAGAATACATGAGCATGGAAAATGTCACGAATGTCCACACCTTTGCCTTATCATTTATACTCCAATTAACCGTTTGGAGAGCAGAAACAAGTGTTTTCTTTTGCACAACCAAATCACACACGTAATACCTGTGTTTCTCTTTTTTTGTTCTGTCAAATGACTTGTAGCTGCCGCTGGGTCTCACCAGCACTAGAAAAGCATCACCTATATCTTTTCTCGCCCGTAAGTGCATAGAACTGGACATTCCTGAACTGAGTGATTTCGCTTCGAAGGTCAGTCAATGGGCAGGGAGAAGAACCAATCGAAGTCATGCAGAGTGTAGTGAGAGGCCAATCCAATGTGTAGCAGTAGCGCATAGGTTGTAAGACCTTCGACATGTGTGATTGGCCCACTACATCATCATTCTGCCGCACCACAGGCTGAGAAGGACAAGACTGTTGTAGGAGACCATGTCATCAATAGGAGGATAGGTTGAAAGGTCATACACATGGGTGACGCAGCACTACATCATCATTCTGCCGCACCACAGGCTGTGAAGGACAAGACGGTTGTAGGAGACCATGTCATCAATAGGAGGATAGGGTGAAAGACCATACACATGGGTGACGCAGCACTACATCATCATTCTGCCGCACCACAGGCTGTGAAGGACAAGACGGTTGTAGGAGACCATGTCATCAATAGGAGGATAGGGTGAAAGACCATACACATGGGTGACGGGGCACTACATCATCATTCTGCCACACCACAGGCTGAGAAGGACAAGACGGTTGTAGGAGACCATGTCATCAATAGCAGGATAGGGTGAAAGACCATACACATGGGTGACGCAGCACTACATCATCATTCTGCCGCACCACAGGCTGTGAAGGACAAGACGGTTGTAGGAGACCATGTCATCAATAGGAGGATAGGGTGAAAGACCATACACATGGGTGACGCAGCACTACATCATCATTCTGCCGCACCACAGGCTGTGAAGGACAAGACGGTTGTAGGAGACCATGTCATCAATAGGAGGATAGGGTGAAAGACCATACACATGGGTGACGCAGCACTACATCATCATTCTGCCGCACCACAGGCTGTGAAGGACAAGACGGTTGTAGGAGACCATGTCATCAATAGGAGGATAGGGTGAAAGACCATACACATGGGTGACGCAGCACTACATCATCATTCTGCCGCACCACAGGCTGTGAAGGACAAGACGGTTGTAGGAGACCATGTCATCAATAGAACGATAGGGTGAAAGACCATACACATGGGTGACGGGGCACCACTTTATTATTCTGCCACACCACAGGCTGAGAAGGATATCTATGTCGGGCCCAGAGCACACAGATCTTCCATTAACACGCCATTATTCTATTACAGACATGCTTTGGCCACGGCAAAGAAGATCGGATGTGGACACACTGGATCGAAAGAAGACCTACATGAGTATCGCAAAGATAGTTCCATCCGCTTCATAGATCAAGACTGCGATGGGACTGCAACGCGTAAAGTGTGTAAACATTTATCATCCAGGCAGTGGAGAGTTATTAACAGGATGAAGTCGCGCAAGCTCAGTACGCCTCTGCAGGGCTCAAGATTCGGACAAGTCTCCATCGAAGAAAAAAGTATTTAATATTCTGCACATAAAAAGGGTGCTGAAGAGGGCTGTATGGGTGACATTTGTTGGGCGCACACATCCACATCCCCATCCACCCGAATTATTTCAATTACCTGTGCTTTAAGGTCGGGCAAAATGATACTAATACAAAGCTTCCTGTCGCCGAAATTCCTGTTGCCGACACCATGGGTTTTCTGCAGGGCGATGCGACCGCTGAAGGCACGGTACCGACAACTTCTTACACTGCTGTTTTAGGACCTAGACGACTGGTTCAACTCAGGCCATAACAATGAGCAAGTGAACAGACAAACTACATATTACAGACAAGCTGGTGGAAAACGGGCTGCTTGTGAATTTGGACAACTCAGAGTTGAAACCAAAGCAGGTAATCGTTTTTCTCGGAGATCAGTTCGATTATTACTTCACGACAGGCAGGCCAGACAACAAATAATCTGACTAAGATAGAAACCTGATAGCACCAGAGTTCTTGGACGAGGGGCTTACCATTGACGGTAGCAGAGAAGCTGTCGGGGTTCCTGGTAGTAACGGAGATAATGATGTGGCTGGGGTGGCTTCGCTTCCGTCACTAGCAGAGATTGTGAAACAGGAGTGCAGTAAAGTCGTCACCGCGCCAACCCAATCACGCTGGAGCCCATGGAGTCCACTTCGAAGGGCAGTTATTTCACTGTCAGTGGCCAGAAGAGAGGAAACGTTCGTGTCGTCGTGTCAGATCCGGACCAGATCCGGAGATGGAAGTGTGGCTGCTCACGACGGAGACGTTATAAGCGTTCCCACCAGCGATGATATTTGAATGACTGTTAGACGAATTGTCGCACGGTGCTTGTGCTCCCAAACAACCTGACGGCGACTTGGTACCCACGACTAACCAGATGGTTGGCGGAGCAGCCAGCACGGACTGACCAGATGGTTGGCGGAGCAGCCAGCACGGACTGACCAGTAGGTTGGCGGAGCAGCCACCACGGACTAACCAGATGGTTGGCGGAGCAGCCAGCACGAACTGACCAGATGGTTGGCGGAGCAGCCACCACGGACTGACCAGATAGTTGGCGCAGCAGCCACCACGGACTGACCAGATAGTTGGCGGAGCAGCCACCACGGACTAACCAGATGGTTGGCGCAGCAGCCACCACGGACTGACCAGATGGTTGGCGGAGCAGCCACCACGGACTGACCAGATGGTTGGCGGAGCAGCCACCACGGACTGACCAGATGGTTGGCGGAGCAGCCACCACGGACTGACCAGATGGTTGGCGGAGCAGCCACCACGGACTAACCAGATGGTTGGCGGAGCAGCCACCACAGACTGCAGTAGAGGCGGGATCCTGTGTCAGGATGTGATAGTTGGGAAGGAAGTGATGTCGAGGACTCTGAGGGATTTATATGCAAACCTCGAGGGCACGATTGGTGGCGGCTTTCCGTCATTACTGTTATTGAATTTCTGTTTTTTATCGCCAGGTTGATACAACTCAGTCTACAAAATTCCAAGGCGTTGCAAAAACTTGGCGAAGTAGTTAAAAAAAAGTGTGCTGCGTGTTGCATGTGAGAATTGGAGAGCTGGACTTGCAGCTGGATTTACAACTGGATTTACAGCTGGACTTACAATTCATATTTTCTCTATGCTGCAATTCGTTCCAAGCCACTGTTTGGATATATATATATATATATATATATATATATATATATATATATATATATATATATATATATATATATATATATATATAAACCCGGCAAAAAAATTTCTAGCCACTTAAAGATTTGTGAATATTTCAAAATGTAGTCTACTTACGAGGTAATGACTGCTCTTGTCTGCTTCCAGCATTACTTATCCTAAGCTGAGTTGAAACTTACAACTGATATGTTCTCACAAAAATTCCGTCACTCTTAATTTCTACAGCAGGGGTCATTTTCAAAAATTGCACTTTGGAAATCCTTGTTCAGTAATGGGTGTGGCTACCTCTATTTGCTATCCATTCTGCACAGCGCTTGCGCATGCTATGCACGAGTTTTCTAACGTACTGTTCTGGCATTCTGTCCCATTCTTCCAAAAGATACCATATCCCGCGTTGGTGTAACTGGTTTCGAACCGTTTGGGTGGAAAAAGGCCGTGCGCCGAGTCCTCTTTGCCTCATGATAGAGCTGCGAATAGCGGGTGCCATCGTAAGTCGGTTTTGAAAGGCAATCACCCGGATTTTGCGATCCTCTACTGGTGTAGTTGCTCGGTTTGGCGATATTTTTGCGCTATGTTCGATATTGTTGTATGATGCACCCCGAGAGATCTTGCTATGGCACGGAAACTCCAGCCCGCCTGCCCATTATCATAAATTTTCAACACCGCAGGGCGAATAGGATTAAACATGTTGGTCAATCTTAGCACACAAGCACATAAAGCGTACACATGAAACAACAGACATTTTGGCATTGAACCTTCCATAGTGCAATTTTCGAAAGAGACCCCTGCTTTGCAAAAACGAATCGTGTTCACTGGAGCATGGTCGAATAATATTGCTAAACACAGTATTCTGTCACACATATACAGGGGTATTTGGATATGTATATATTACACATTTTAAAATTTAAACCCTTTCCTTTCTCAGAAATATTAGGAAGCTACAAACTTTTTTGCCCGGATTATATATATATATATATATATATATATATATATATATATATATATATATATATATATATATATATATATATATATATATATATATATATATATATATATTCCACTCTACCTACACAATTGCTATCTGGAGAGACCCATATGCGATTGAAATTTTTAACTAACAATTATCTAGTCGAAGATTTGCAAAGAAGATTTTGAGGTGATACGGGGCAGCGTTTCGAACCCTTTTTCTCTTTTCTAGTCCGCTATTTTGTCTTTACTACTCCTCTGACCATACTGACCCTGTATGTAAAACTTGATCTGAAGTTGTGAACCTCGCTTTTGTTTTGATTAAAACGCAAAAAAAAAAATAACAGTGATGTTTTTATCAACAAATGCAACGCGTAAGGGCTACAGTAATATTTATACAATCTCTTACATCTACCAACGGGGTACATACAATTTGACCAACCTGCAACTCGACGAACCGGAAATTGACTAACTGCCACTTGACCAACCCCTTAACGAAAAAAAACACACACACACATTTGACCAATTTTATTATTTTGTTGTTTTTTACCGCTTATCAACACAATTGCAATTAAAATATTCCCAGAACTGCAACAACTAAACAGTTAAAATACTGTAAAATAAAATTACTGGCGACCACGTGCCTGAGATGACACTACGGGGTCCACCTGGTCTGGGTCTGTTGGCTGAGATGACACTACAGGGTCCACCTGGTCTGGGTCTGTTTGTTGCGATGACACTACAGGGTCCACCAGGTCTGGGTCCATTGGTTGAGATGACACTACAGGGTCTACCAGGTCTGGGTCTGTTGGCTGAGATGACACTACAGGGTCCACCAGGTCTGGGTCTGTTGGCTGAGATGACACTACAGGGTCCACCAGGTCTGGGTCTGTTGGCTGAGATGACACTACAGGGTCTACCAGGTCTGGGTCTGTTGGCTGAGATGACACTACAGGGTCCACCAGGTCTGGGTCTGTTGGCTGAGATGACACTACAGGGTCCACCTGGTCTGGGTCTGTTGGCTGAGATGACACTACAGGGTCCACCAGGTCTGGGTCTGTTGGCTGAGATCACACTACAGGGTCCACCAGGTCTGGGTCTTTGGTGTTACGCCGGGTTGCGGATATTAATGGAGCACTTAGATTTCGTTAAGGGGTTGGTCAAATGTCCATTGGTCAAATGGCGGTACGTCTATTTGCGGTTGGTCAAATTGCGGGTTGGTTAACTGTCCTACACCCTTTGTCAACAGCCACACTATGCATTATATAAATGATGTATGCTTTATTTGCGTTTAACCAAAATCTTACCTGGTCATTTTAAATACACTTAATATTCGCATAAATTATCAGCCTTAGTTACATACTTTTCTTGGTGAGAGGGGGGGGGGGGAAGGAGGGGGGAGGGGGGAGGGGGGCGATGCGTCGTTTCATTGAGAACGTAGCAAAGATCTGTTTTTTTAGAAAGGTTTAACTGTCAAAAAAAGTTTATTTGAAAGGTTTCTGAATATGGAAAAACATCGTTTTGTATGTGAACGAAAAGCGAACCAAAATCAAGATTAAGTTTTTGAAATTCCACTCGAAAAAAGAAAGTAATTTTTAAAATATTATTTTTTTGCCCAGTGTTTAATATTTCGCCTTTCAGAAATTCGTGGTGGGAGAGGGTGGGAGTGGGGGGAGGCGAGTGGGGGAGTGGGGGAGAAGTCCAAGCTTCGTGACTTTATTCCCACACGCAGCACCTTTTTCCGTGTCACCACCGATCCTCCCTTAGGGTGGGACTATTCTCCCGAGTACGGGGTGGGGGTGGGGCGGGAGTGATGGGGGAGGGGGAGAAGCCGTAGAGTGGGACTATTCTCCGGATTAGGGGAGGCAGACAATTTTATGCAGCATGTATTGAAAAAAAGTAACAGCTGTTCCCCCTCCCCCTCCCCTCTCCCCTCTCCCATCCCCTCCCCCCCCCCCCCCCATGAGTTGTTTGCCTACATTTAAAGCGTGTTTTTTACGGATTGGGAGGTGCGGGATGAGGGGTGCCTTTATAGGAATAAAAAGGGAAGGAAGTTGTTAAGATCACATGATATTTCTGACATTTCGTTTCTGAAGCGTTCATATTTCTCGTTTGACGGCAGTGCTGGTGTTCCTCATGTCCATGAGGCAGTGGACATCCATGGTGGAACGCCTTGTTCCTCAGGTCCATGAGGCAGTGGACATCCATGGTGGGACACCTTGTTCCTCAGGTCCATGAGGCGGTGGACATCCATGGTGGAACGCCTTGTTCCTCATGTCCATGAGGCAGTGGGCTTCCATGGTGGAACGCCTTGTTCCCCATGTCCATGAGGCAGTGGGCATCCATGGTGGAACGCCTTGTTCCTCATGTCCATGAGGCAGTGGACATCCATGGTGGAACGCCTTGTTCCTCATGTCCATGAGGCAGTGGACATCCATGCTAGCACGCCGTGTTCCTCATCACCATGAGGCAGTGGACATCCATGCTAGCACACCTTGTTCTTCATGTCCATGAGGCAGTGGACATCCATGCTAGCACAACTTGTTCCTCATGTCCATGAGGCAGTGGACATCATGATCAGTGCGAGCACGCCTTGTTCCTCATGTCCATGAGGCAGTGGACATCCATGGTGGAACGCCTTGTTCCTCATGTCCATGAGGCAGTGGATATCCATGCTAGCACGCCTTGTTCCTCATGTCCATGAGACAGTGGACATCCATGGTGGAACGCCTTGTTCCTCATGTCCATGAGGCAGTGGACATCCATGCCAGCACACCTTGTTCCTCATGTCCATGAGGGAGTGGACATCATGATCAGTGCGAGCACGCCTTGTTCCTAATGTCCATGAGGCAGTGGACATCCATGGTGGAACGCCTTGTTCCTCATGTCCATGAGGCAGTGGATATCCATGCTAGCACGCCGTGTTCCTCATGTCCATGAGACAGCGGAATTCCATGCTAGCACGCCTTGTTCCTCATGTCCATGGAACATTGGACATCCATGCTAGCACGCCTTGTTCCTCATGTCCATGGAACAGTGGACATCCATGCTAGCACGCCGTGTTCCTCACGTCCATGAGGCAGTGGACATCCATGCTAGCACGCCTGGTTAGTATCCCAAAGAAGCTTACATTTATCTTATTATGCCATACTATTTTACTATCATTCGCCGTTGTTCTAGTCTCATTATGCTACATCGTCTGTGTGTCCGTCTGGCGCTTACTGTCGAGCCATTTTGTTCCACCCTAACTCCTGAGCTTCCTGGATCAGAGCACAATGAGGGCAGAATATCCAGCACAGCATATCACTGCACATGGATCCACGGACTCCTTTGTGCTGCCGTACCCTCCAGCGCATCAGTGGGCCGAAGTTGATTCCCAGGGCGGTTAGAAGGCAAATGGCCATGCAATCTTCGCCCAGAAATTCGGCGTTTTTGCCTTGGATGTAACACGGAACGATGTAAGCGAGGATGCAGATCTTGCAATCACCGAAGCAGCCACAGATGCCCTTGTCCCACTGCTTCTCTCCCTTGTCGTCAATCGGGCTCGTCATGCTGTTATCTAAACACAGAAATATGACGTAATAACGCGTCATCACAACGTCAAACCTTATCATCAATCGGACCCACCATCCTGTTATCTAAACGTAGAAATATGACGTAAAAACGCGCCATGACAAAGTCAAACCTTATCATCAATTGGACAGCAGATCCTGTTATCTAAGGATAGAAATATCACGTGATAACGCGTCCTGAAATAGTCAAAACTCGAATCCGGACACCCTGATCAACCGGACAGTACCTTTCTATTTTATACCCATTTCCACAATGACGAAACTTCAATAAACTGCCACATCACAGTTCCGGTCACCAGGCAGTAGTTACAGACCTACTCATTGCGTTATCAGATGAACTCACTGCGTTAAAGGACGTAATCACTGCGTTAACAGACTTACTCTCTGCGTTAACAGATGAACTCACTGTGTGAAAGGACGTATTCATTGCGTTAACACACGTAATCACTGCGTTAACAGACGTACTCACTGCGTTAACAAACGTAATCACTGACAAAAGGCGGTCTCGTTTTGCTGTCGGTTAACAAATGAACAATGCAGTAAATATTTTGAGGTCAACTCAACGCCGATTTGAGGTTGCAACGTCGATCTGACTATACCCTGGTTTTATGTTGGCTGTGATTGGTCGCGATCAGAGATCGACGTTCAAACAACGTCTTTCGCCAAATTTGAATAGACGTTGCGTAGGCAACGCTGTTTAGACGTTGCTTTTGGTCGCAAACCAAAATACAACGTGCTCTGACGTCTGAGCAACATTTTTGGTGCAACGTTGAATAGACGTCGAAAATTCGACATGGGATTCACGTAAAAAGACTGACGTTCTATAGAAGACGGATTCACCACCAAAAAAGCATCTTCTTATGTTATCGCTCACCGGAAATGGCAGCCATAACAGGTGACAGTAGACCGGAGTCTAACGTGAGGGCGTAAAATGTAAGAATTTCAGGTGCGAGCATGTTTTTTTTTTCATTCTACTTCTGAAAAATATTCATGGAAATCGACTTCATACGTATCCTACTTGACCGTGTGACCCAAGGGTGCTGCATGGAGCGTGACCACACTAAGATTGTGTCTGTTTTGACCTCGATTCTAAATTAATAGTCGATTTCCTGACATTGCACATCGCCGCGTCCCTAACGTATATACAACGTTGCGAGATAAACGTTTTTTCCACTTCCATTTGCAACCTTTGCGTATCGTTGATTACACCTCGGATACCCGACGTCTATCCAACGTCGGAAGGCAGACGTTGTTATCATAAACAACCAAACAAACGCGACGTTGATCAGATTTCGGCTGCGACGTCTATCCAACGTTGATCCGTCGTCGCAAAATTTGCTTTTTTTTGTTTTGGAGCAGAGCCTGATCTGTGCTATTGTACTCTACGAATTATAAGCCTTTTTATAAACTTCCGCATTTGTAAATAATGAATTGGGTCATGATGTTCAGGTTGTTTATCAATCCGCATATGTGCCAGGTATGTCAGCTGTGTATTTGTGAGATTTATATATACCCGGTTAGAAAAGCACTACAGATTTTCCTTGTAATGAAACTTAACTTCCACAAGCCTGGTGTCATGATGTCAGAGCTTTATATTTATTCATATTTTGAACGAAAAATAATGCTATGTAAATTTGAATATTTACATAACGTTACGCACCCTCCCCTTAACCTGTGCATATACACAAAAATAAACAAACAAACAAACAAAACCCCTGTGCATTTTTTTTTTCAAATTGAACTTGAATTTTTCGGTGTTTACTAGGATTAAGGTTGTCCAAAGCACAGATTTCAACAACAATATTTTCGATGAAACCCCATTTTAGTGACCTCCTCCCACCCCCCCCCCCCTAATGCCACGATTGGGTGCAGTGACTCTGGTCCCCCCACCTCCCTCACGATTGCATTAAGTGACCCCCTCCCCCAAGATTGGGTGCAGTGACCCTCTCCCCCTCTCGACTGGATGCAGTGACCCCTTCCCCCCTTCACGATTGGATTCAGTGACAAACGATTGGGTGCAGTGACCCCTTCCCCCCTAACCATTGGATGTAGTGAACCCCCCTCCCCCCCCCCCCGCACGGTGGACATAGTGACCCCCTTCCCCCCTCACGATTGGATGCAGCGACCCCCCTCCCCCTTCCCCCCTCCCACCCCACCCACTTATCTAACGACTGCTGCTTTCGGGGTTTTTTTTTTTTTGAGCCTTGCACAGAAGCGCAAGAACCAACTGTTTACAAGCAAAACCAACAACACATTCCGAATACCGAGTACTTACTGTATATTCGTGTTATATATTTATGTAAGAAATATCCTTGTTAATTTGTACTGATGTGTGTCTTCTTTTCCGCAAAACTTCTCGTATCTGACGCACTAACTATTCTATATACAGATTTATATGGCGTTATAACAGTGTGTTAACGTCTGCGCGCTATTTAATAGAAGAAACGGGATATGTATTAATAAAAACTCGGGCATAGACACTTGAGATTAAATGCAGCCCTGCGTTACAATTTTGGCTTCACATTCCACAAATTTAAAAGGCGACACTTTTTTTTCTGCTTCACAGTAGTGGTATATCTGTGTTAATAGGTCTTATGCTGCGTTGCTAAGCTGTTAAAACTGCAATGCGAGATTCTTTGGGAGATGTCAGGGAACATCGGTACCAGCTGACGCGCATTCGATAATTATAAATGGTTCAGAATAGCACAACAATAATGACGAAAGGCCATCAAACTGACTGGATTATCAAATCGTAAAAAATGCTTTTGCTTTGTAGATTTGATGTTCTGAAACACCCAAAAAGCACCGGTCCCGCCCCCTTCCCCCTCCCACGCCAACAAAATTGAATTGCTTTGAAAGTAAAGTACAGTATGAGGAAATGTATCAATACTGGCCCAAGTGAAAGTTTGCGGAGTCACCAGCGCTTTCCACCTCCTAGGCTAGACACGTGACAAATGTCTCTATTTGTTCCTCCATAAAGCCAAATGCAAACAACTCGTGTCTTTTTTGTCAGCTGTGCTCTAACATTACTAGAATGGCTGTTGTATACGATAGGCACGGGCTTGTTACACCGGGGAAAAGGAAACGATAAATATGACTGACGGTGGACCTGGAGATTTTTAGAGAAAACTTTGTTTGTTTAACAAAGCCTGAGACGTCATTGGTTGTAAAAAGGTGGCACGTCAGCGTAACCGCATTTGTTCACAGTTCCCTGTGTGTGTTCACAGGACTCCACGTGTTTTCACAGATCTCGGCCTGTGTTCACAGATCTGCGCGTGTATTCACAGATCTCCGCGTGTATTCACAGAACTCCGCGTGTTTTCACAGATCTCCGCGTGTGTTCACAGATATCCGCGTGTTTTCACAGATCTCCGCGTGTATTCACAGATCTTTGCGTGTATTCACAGAGATCCGCGTGTGTTCACAGATATCCGCGTGTTTTCACAAATCTCCGCGTGTATTCACAGAACTCCGCGTGTTTTCACAGATCTCCGCTGTGTTCACAGATATCCGCGTGTTTTCACAGATCTCCGCGTGTGTTCACAGATATCCGCGTGTTTTCACAGAGATCCGCATCTTCTGAGAGATCTCAAGAGTCAATGTTGCTAGAACAAAACACTTCAGCAATCCTTGCGATATTCATTTCCTACCGCACCCCTCCCTCATACCCCCCTCCACCCCATTACCGCCACCCCCTCACCCCCTCTACCCCCCCCCCCCCATGTTTGGAAAGGTGACACAAGTTTGTTTCACAGTGGAATTATGTGAAGGTCTCAAACTGCAGCTAAAGAACGAAATTTTGGCACATGTAATGGAAAATATTATCGAAATTTTCCTTCCCAAATTTCCCCCTCCCCCAAATGTTCAAGACTGATGAAAGGCACAGGAAATACCTCTGGGTTCGGAGGTACACATGATGTTGCACGCGTGTCCACAAAAAATGCAGAGAAAGGAATGTAATTCTAAGGCCAGTCGCAGCACTCGTGGACTGCCAATTTCGTTAAAAAGGAGTCATTTGTATTTTGTACTCTGTGTTTCCTACAAAGGGGGGGGGGGGGGGGTGGGGGGTTTGAAGTGCACTCCGCGTTTGGTTAAAAGAGCCCAGCAAACAACCGACGTCTTTTTTGGTTGAAAAAAGGTTGGATTTTGGTCGCGACGACTTCACAACCATATTCTGACCTATTACCCCAAAACCAGACTTTATTCCGACGTCGAGGCGACGTCGGTTTTCTCACGTCATTCCGACGTTGCAAAAACGACCAAAAAGCGATGAACATTATTATCGCTCACCGGAAATGGAAGTCATTTTGAAAAAGGGGAAGAAAAAACGTAATTTTTACATGAAAATTTTTAGAATTTTGATGGCGAGTCGGTATTTTTCTTTCTAGATTGTAAAAATGTACATGGAAAATGCTTTCGTATGTGTTTCACAACAGCAGTTGAATGATTAATTATCTATTAATTATATAACTCTAGTCAGTTTAAGGTCGGAATCCAGCGTCGGTTCTAATTTCATATACAACCTAAAACCGACTTAATTCCGACGTCGGATTTAGGTCGGAACCCGACGTCATTCCGACGTTGAAAACCCGACGTCGGTTCCATTTCATATACAACCAAAACCGGCACGTCAGTCCGACGTCGGAAACGTCGGGTCACGACGTCGACCCGACGTCATTCTGACGTCTTAATGTTTGCTGGGTGGGTATTATTTCAAAATTAGCACTCCACGTTTAGGGATCGTTTTAAAAAGTAAAGAACATGCTCAGTAACCAGCTGGTGCGGAAGTGCCCCCCTCCCCGGTCGTAGACACGTGTTATAGTCCGCTGGTATATGAGTGCCCCCGGGCGTAGACACGTGTTATAGCCCGCTGTTACATGAGTGCCCCCCCGGTCATATACACGTGTGGAAGTCAGTTGGTACATGAGTGCCCCCCCCCCCTCCTTCGGCGGAAGATGGGCACACGCTAACCAGATGGTGCGGGAGTGCCCCCCCCCCCCCGGAAATATTTACAATGAGTCATCCCTCATCCCGAAAAACACCTTGTTGGGTCAGTATTTGGGTCAGTATTCGCGAAAATTCACAAGTTGATTGCTAGTTTCTGTTTAAATACACTATATAAATATAAGCCAAGTATCAGAAAACATTGACTCTCCAAAACAGAAAATAATGTTATAAAAGGTTTGCCTCATCTGATGAAATAGTTTTAATATTTGTTTTGGAGATTTCGGTATTGATATTGATCTAAAGTGACGCAGAATCAACACCTAGAAGAAACGGGGCAAATAAGTGCATTCGTACTTTGAAATCTTCCAAAAATGTTGAAGTTTCGTCTGCAAATATTTTGATAACGATGTAAAGAAATTGTAGAAAAAAATTGAAAATTTTGCAAGGAATGAACAAAACTAAGGGCTTGTTACATTTCTGCGTGCATGTATGCAAAGGAAATTGGAAATTTCGATGTTTTTTTTCTTTCTTTTCACATCGATTTCGTTTTAGCTATATTACAACCCACTTTCATGATTGTTACACGACTTGGATAAATGCTGTAATCTCATTGGTCGGTTTTTAAATATTGACCAGAACGTAAAAATCCATAGATATTGCAGTTATTTCAAAACAACACACCAGATAAGTCGTGTAACAAGCATAATGTTGACTTATTTAGCGAAGGCATGAAGATATTATTGCCCAGTCACGAAAATGTTGACCTAAAAGTGTTCAATAATTTTTAATGTTGAATGAAATGAAGTCCACATCTTCTAAATGATATTGTTAGAATTTTATACATTTTTGGTAAAACAAATTCAAATATTTTATTTTTTTTATTTGTTTACAATTTAACAAATTATCACAAACAGGGAGGGAAGTGGCAAACAAACAACATGAAACGGGCAAAGGAACTTTCTATTATCACTCGGAAAATTACACAAAACGTCATCCGTGTGGCGACCAATCGAAACGGGGTTAGAAATGTGCCATTGTGGCAGAAACAAGGTATTCAGAACGTGACGTGTCGACCAATCAAAACACGGCTAGAAACGTGCGACCAATCAAAACACGGCTAGAAATCTGCCATTGTCGCAGAAACAATGTACTCAAAACGTGACGTGGTGACCAATCAAAACACGGCTTGCGTTCGTCAATATGTGTCTACGTCGGAGAATTTTTCTCGGATTTTGAGGATCGGCTGGAGGATGAGAACAAACCTTCGCGGGATCGTTGTGAGCTTTCATTGAGGCATGAAAACATACACAAAATCCGAATTTTTAAGCGATAAATTCCTTAAAACATTCCCTTTTTCAACCAGAATTATTCAGAACATTTAATTGTATTTTATCACTTTAAAACTTGAAGATTGACTTAAAAACTTTACGGTGATATTTAGTACATCCTTTTCAAATGGTTAGAACTAACAAGAAAAGCTGGGGGAGGGGCAGGGGGACTGGGGTTAGAATAGTAATCCAAACAGCTACTTCGCTTTACGGAGGCTACCCGATAAACCACCAGCAAAGCACTCTGACTAGATTCGCGTCAACACAACGTCAATTAACACACATAGTCACACCATTAAGGTTCTGGCGGGAAAGGGAGTGTGCGTGCTCAACCATATTCAAACTGATAACAAGTGCATACACATGTGGATTGTCACAATATAACGTGCATACATATATGACCTACCCCTTTCTGTCACTGTCCTGCTGTAACAACCTCTTGTGATTCGCTTACCTGTGTGGGGCCTTCGACAGGGATGGTGACGGCTAGGGGTGGGAGGGGGGGGGATGGGGTGGGGGTGGGGAGACGTTTTTTCAGTGTACATCACATCAAAAGGGAAACATTCAAATGTCTCTTACTCGGCTCTGTGATTCTACATCATGTGACTACTCAACTCGTTCACCAGTATATTAAACCCTTTGACGATCTTTTAATCATAACAAATTTACCTTTTTCCAAATATCTAAGTTAAAAATTCCGCATATTTTTAGGGAAGAACAGCGAAAATTAACAACATTAACCAAGAGCTAAGCAGGGTAACAGACGAAATTTTCGCAGTGAAAACCGATACATAGCCACTCAAACTTTTTCATTCACCCAGGAACCATTCGTAGACGCCACCCACTGACTCTAACATTATCATACGCCCAACCCCCTCCCCCCTTCCGTGCTTACGCATATTACGAGTGGCCCCTGGGTCCACATTAAACACACACACAGAAATCGTTTTACTATTAAAACATACCTAAAATTACTGAAACGTATTATCCTGGATTATTATATATAATTACATAAATTATTTAAGTTATTTATATATGACATGCGATATTTATGCGAAAGGGGAGTCAGTTGCCGTCATTTTACTTATTACTGAAGCTAATAATAGCCGCATGGCGTGACTGTGGGGCCCACCGTATATCAACGTTTTACGGTGTGACGTCATTCTTTAGTTTCAGTATTGCATGCAAACTTGGCATTATGAAACTTTCCAAGAAAATCTAAGACTTATTTGTCCTTATAATTTAATTATAATGTGTCGTGCTGTAGGGTTTATGGATTTCCTTCTGTCTTTATACGAAACCAAGGCAAGAAGATGCTCAAATTTAATCACAACGCGCCCATACTGAACATGCCAAAAACGACAATTTGTAATGAGCTCAAAACTGACAGCAGTTTATCATCATTCCGGGGCATAATACACTTAACAGGGAGAGTGTTGCTGGTACCTGCAGGGGCGGGGGTAGGGGGTGGGGGTGTGGGGTTTCCCCAACGAGCTGCTGCATCGTCCAGAATATCGAGCCGGCCATTAATCCCTTTCCAGCTGCACATGTTAGCAAGTTTTCAACCAATGACAATATTATTGCAGACATGATCACAATGCCAAGATATAACCAATCGATATTACAGATGCGATCACATCTCAGGATATAACCAATCGATATTACAGACATGACCACGTGTCGGTGCTCAACACGTGTATTATAAACACGAATTCGCATTGTTAACATTATCAGTACTTGCCCGATAAACGCCAGTGACTTAAATAAAACAAAACAACAATAGTAAAGCATACAGGAAAATACCGCATTAGTAGCAGAGTTTCTGGAAATTCCCATAAAATACACGATAAACACAACATCACAGTTACGGAGGGAAAGAATGGACTGACTAGGTAACGCAGACTAGTGACTAGGGCTGGGCTGACTAGGTGCAACAGACTGCAGACTGGGATGGACTGACCAGGCACAGCAGACTAAAGACTAGGACTAGACTAACTAGGTACCGCAGATTAGAGACTAGGGTTGGACTGACTAGGTATCGCAGACTACAGACTAATGCTGGACTGACTAGGCACAGCAGACTAGAGACTAGAACTGGACTGACTAGGTACCGCAGACAGGAGACAATGCTGACTACAGGTACAAACCAGGTGGTCGGCATAGCATAAAGCAAGAGGTGAGATTCAATAACTGGATGTGAAAAAAGTTAAACATATAAGAGGACATTCTGGATCCGCAAGGTGATCCATGTCGGACATTATGGATCCGCTGGAGATTCATGCCAGGCATCCCGGATCCGCAAGGATTTCCATGTCAGACATTCCGGATCTGCTAGAACATGCATGTCAGACATTCTGGATCCGCTAGAACATGCATGTCAGACATTCCAGACCGTAAAACGATGCTTCAGAAACTCATTCTCTAGCATAGGCAGCACCAATCTCTTATCTCTTTGATTGTTGTTCTCTGGTGCGGCAGCGCAAAAAAGATCTCCCCAACTAGAACTGCCAGCATAGGCAGCACAAATCCCCCCTCAAGCACAATGCCCACTTGATAAAGGCAAACAAACTGCCCTTCTCTTAAAAATGCCCCAGAAATGTATCACACTGCTATCTTAAAATTCTTAATCTAGAAAAAATATAAACGGCATTTTACCAACGCCGAGCAAAAATGTATTAACACTAGAGTGATAATCATTTATTGCGCGAACTTTTCAAGTTTCTTTATTTTTTTTAACAGAAAATCACACACCTCACAGTTTATTCGTTACAGTAAAGACCTTCAAACGCGGTTTCTGTTTTTGTTTTTCTGAAATGTCATTCATTTACTGGTGACCTACTTAACAGAACTGACGCAACAGAAGATTTTGTAGCTGAAAGGCATTCGTCGAAGAAGCAAACTTCACACAATAAACTTTAAAAGAAATAACTTACCGATTAACATTGTATCACAACACATCTGTATATAGCAAACTAATACAATTTATTTATTTACATCTTAACGGTGGAGTGATTTTTTTATTAAGGAACTACTTTTCCTTCACGGAACTATTTTTTAAAATATCCGCCGGTGATATAGTCCAGGACGCAGGGTGCCTGACACTCGAGGCGTGTGTTGTAGACTGGCTGGTGGACACGGCTCATGAGGTCGAACAGACTGTCAGCCTCGTCTACGCACGCTACGTCATCAGCTTCATCGGCGCATGCGCGAAGCGCCTCTGCTTCATACGCCGTGTCACAGTCATCAGCAGTAATATCGTGCGCTTCGCCCTGTGCACATATACCAAACCAATACAGCAGTTGTATTTATGTTACTATCAGCATGGCGACCACTTTGATTTCATTTTCTTTCCGGGAAATGTCGGCGGACATCGACAATTCCCGGCTCATCTAATCTTACCCGCTACTCCTTCATGAAACGCATGCCTCGGGAATTTCCGGAATATTTACGAAATAGCCACGGAACAGCATAGTTCATACATTTTCCGGAGATTCCCGATTCATTATTTTCGCATTCGGAATCATTATGATATTGTAATTTAGAATGATTCTATTATTTATAATATTCATATTTAAAGAAGTGACCGGCAAAGCATTCGAATTAAAGGCGAAGCGCATCATTTCTTTGTGCTGTTGGCGACACATTAATGGACGCTAGTCAGGGTGACCTTGAGGTTTATATTCAGGGTCACACTGAGGATCGGTATGAAAACTGGCTGCGAGCCAAGATTTGAATTGCTTAAAAGTGACGAAAAGGGAAGCGGATAGATAGCCTGTAGTAATGGCAGAGAAATGACTTACACAGGCGTAGCAAAGTTGATGTCTATTGCAGAGTTCCATGGCTTCCTCGTCGAGCGACCAACCGAGAGCGAGGGCGTAGACGCAGTCGTCGGTCGTGTCCTCCACCGCCGCACACACGCCTGCCGACACACACACAAACACACAAATACACGCACCTGTAGTGCAGTGGCCACGCCTGCCGAGACACACACAAACACACAAATACACGCGGCTTTAATGCCGTAGTCATGCCAATCACGCGGCCACACACAAACGCACACAAACACACGCGCCCTAGTGCTGCAGTCACGCAGCCATGTGCGCCGCAAACCAACTCTTGTTAATGTACAGTTATATATATACAGCACACAACATTCACAATTTACCGAAGTTTTCATTATTATTATTATTATTATTATTATTATTATTATAATTGCTACTGCTGCTGCTACTCCTACTCCTGCTACTCCTTATGCTGCTACTTGTATTACTACTACTACTACCACTACCACTACTACTTTTTCAGCAGCACTTTCGGATGTATACTGACATAAGAGACTCTTACCGTCATCAAGGAATTTATCCTCAAACATATCTTCTAAGGAAGGAGGATATTCCGGCAGATCCACGCTGTTCTCGTAGTCCATGTCTGCAAAATGAAACCGAGGGTCGCTAATGGCCGCTATGCAATCAATAAGTGGTGTTAATGGCAGCTACGCAATCAATAAGTGATTGTTAATGCCGCTGCACAATCAATAAATGATCGGTAATGACTGCTGCATAGTCAGCCTGAAATGCACAGCTCACAACAGCACACACAAACTTCCCCATCGTCAGATAAAAACAAATACGAAATTGAAACAAAATTCTTTTTTTTTTCACGAAGACTGACAGATGTTCAGGATAGTGTGAAAAGTCAGTACCTTGCAGAGATCTTTCTAAGCCGGATCGCTGATATTTTTCCATGATTTCGCGTAAGAACGGGTTCAGTAGCCGTGTCCTTGGTTCGTCACCCCTCTCATCATCTACTGGTCCGTTGTACCACGTGTCTTCCGGTATGACGTCAGCTAGGTCACGTGGCAAGTAGGCCAGTCTGTTTTGCTCTCTTTGCCGAGCCAAATATCTGCAAAACGTAACAGCTTAAGATGAACTAATTCTAAAAACTTATACACCAGTGACAACCCTTCTAGCGTCACCGGGTAGAGAGAATGTCCAGCATTGTACGAGCTCTACAGCTTGAACACAAATATGCATACAGTTTTGAAATACATCATCAAATGTATTACACCAAATCAAGTTTTACTTTTTAAGCTGATTGGCTACATATTCTTGATATGCGTCCTCCAGGGCTGCCAGCAGCACCCGTTCTCCTTCCTCCTCCTCTTCCTCCTCCTGCTCCTCCCTCTCTCTCTCCTCCTCTTCTGCCTCCGCTCCAGCCTCCAGCAGTTCCTCTATAGCGGCGTCATCTAATTCCTCATCATCTGTTAAGACAGACACTGCATCATGCCAGAGGTATAGCGGCATCATCTGATCCCCCCTCACCAGCTAACATAGATACCGCATCATGGTAGAGTTATAGCGGCATCATGTGACCCCCCACCAGCCAACACAGATACCGCAACATGGCAGAGAAATAGCGGCGTCATCTGATCCCCCTCCCTTCACCAGCTAACATAGATACCGCATCATGGCAGAGTTATAGCGGCATCATCTGATCCCCACCCCCCCCCCCCCACCAGCTAACACAGATACCGCAACATGGGAGAGGTATAGCGGCATCATCCGCCTCCCTACCAGCTAACAGATACCGCATCATGCCCCAGGCAAAGAGGCATAATCTGAGCCCCACCTCCTCACCAGGTAACACAGATACCGCATCATGCCAGAGGCATAGAGGCCTCATCTGATCCCCCTCGCCTCACCAGCTAACAGGTACCGCATCATGCCAGAGGCATAGAGGCCTCATCTGATCCCCCTCGCCTCACCAGGTACCGCATCATAGCAGAGCTATAGCGACATTTTTTGTTGCAAATGGAGTCGAAAGTACTGTGTCAGGTCAATAAACAGTTATGGAAAATGTGAGGTATTGCTAAGTATATACATCCATCAACATAAACATTCTTTTCCCCTCAACATCCGACATCTTTAGAATGTTTGCAAATAGCTGAGGATTCCAAAGCTGTTTTTAAACTTCGCTTTGAATTTCCCAATAAAATACTAACTTAAAACATAAAAACAACCGGTTTACAAGCACGAAGCATTGTTTACACACACACACACACACACACACACACACACACATATATATATATATATATATATATATATATATATATATATATATATATATATATATATATATATATATATATATATATATATATATATATATATATATGTAGCTAACCTTCATAGTCCTCAAGCGCTTCCGGTATGAACTCTCCAGTCCTCTTCCTTGGACGGCCCACATCCAGAACTGCATTCCTCTCGGGACTGAACAAAAAGCATTCCACGCATTTTACCAATAATGTTTTTGATTTTACCTGTATTTAGTCTTGACAATGTGCTTCGTATCGTATTGTTATTACGTCAAAAAGACTCCGAAAGAAGCAGTAATGAACACGACACATTGACATAGGTACTGGTGTTACTTGGAAATAAACCAACATCCGGGCCGATTTTTGGCATTGTAAATCAGAGACACGTGACATGTTAAAAAAATAAACAATATATAGAATCGATAAAAGAAGTAATTTCTTGATGTTAGCAGAAAGCTGCTTTGAAAGAAATTTGTCATGGGACTTCCGCTGTAGCAGACAACGGCTACGGAATTCCGCTGTTCCAGAGAACAGCCGCGGTCTTCCGCTGTAGGAGACAACACATGCTTACATCTCTTCCCCTTCTCCATCATTTTCCAACTGTCCTAAATTGAGGCCAAGCAGGTCGAGGCACTCCTGTTGTAACTGCTGCAATAACTGTTCCCTCAACACCGCTTTTCTGAAAAGAAAAAAAAATTAGGTTGCCTTTGTGCAAGTCAACAGGTATTTATAGGCTACAAAACTCTACATTTTTGACTTTATATGTAGAATTTATAGGTTTAAAATAAGGGACTTTTTAAAATTGTTTTTAAATGTATAAATTCCACATATAAAATTGAAAATCCGGTGTTTGTGGTCGGTAAATACCGGCTGTCTTCTTAAAACAGAGAAACTTCAAGCACAGATAGTTTCTTGGCTGAGAAACAGCGAGTGGCCACGTTTCTCACCAGAAAACCATCTGTGCGAGAAACGTTTTAAACCTATAGCTCCACTGCAATATTAAATGCGTATATAATAAGCACAATTTCGAAGACTGGAACCATGCGTCTCAGTAACCGGCTTAGGTCAAGA
This sequence comes from Protula sp. h YS-2021, assembly GCA_949752745.1. NCBI lineage: Eukaryota > Metazoa > Annelida > Polychaeta > Sabellida > Serpulidae > Protula > Protula sp. h YS-2021. The sequence continues at coordinate 1,266,232 of OX457034.1, forward strand.
GTAGGGTAGAAATAGATGTTTTAAAACAGGAAGTGACGTCATAATGACGTCATACGGTAAAATTTTGATTAAAATCGGCTAAACATGACGAAAGTTATCTACTTTTTTGGTTTTTAAAAAGTTAATATTATGCAAAAAGCCTATGACAATTTTATGTAAAAAGTAGAGATAAAACTGATTCAAATGATAAAATTTTGATTGAAATCGGCTAAACATGACGAAAGTTATCTACTTTTTTGGTTTTTAAAAAGTTAATATTATGGAAAAAGCCTATGACAATTTTATGTAAAAAGTAGAGATAAAACTGATTCAAATTGAAATCGGTTAAACATGACGAAAGTCATCTATTTCTTTTGTTATTCAAAAATTAAAATTTTGGCATGAAAAATTTTGCTTATAGCCACAGATGTAATTAGCCTATGACAACTTTATGTAAAACTAGACATAAAACTGAATCAAACAGAAAAATTTTGATGAAAATCGGTGAAACACGACGAAAGTTATCTACTTTTTTTGGGTTTTTAACTTAAAATTTTGGGATGCAAAAATTATGCTTATAGCCACTTATGCAAATAGCGTATGACAACTTTAGGCAAAAACTAGACATAAAATTGAATCCAACGGTAAAATTTTGATGAAAATCGGTGAAACATGACGAGAGTTATCTACTTTTTCTTGTTTTTTTAGGTTAAAATTTTAATATGTAAAAATTATACTTATAGCCACATATGCAAATAGCCTACGATATCACTTTGTGTAAAAACTAGATATAAAACTGAATCAAACGGTAAAATTTTCCACTCTAAAAATAGATGTTGTAAAATTTCCTCAGTCTAAAAATAGATGTCCTCACTATGGTTTCGCTGCCTATTATGACGTCATAGGTGATCCAGGGTCCTCACCTTGTATGGTCTGGGGTTGTGTCGCCTAAGAGGGTCTGACGTCACGATGATTGACTGGTGATAGACAGAAAGTGGGTGGGGCTTCATTGCCTCTATTGTTTTCATTGGCTTTTCATTAGTCACGTGATTCATGACGTCACGATGATTGACAGGTGACAGACAGAAGGTGGGCGGGGCTTCATTGCCTGCATTGATTTCATTGGCTTTTCATTGGTCACGCGGTTCATGACGTCACGATGATTGACAGGTGTTTTAAAACAGCCATGAATGTTCTGAACACTGTTCCAAAACACCAACGGGTGTTCTAAAACACCATATGACGTCATTTTGACGTCACTTCCTGTTTTGAAACACCCATTTCTACCCTACTGTCAAGAGTTAATGCATATTGATTATTTAATAAAAAGTGTCAAAATGAGAAACCCCTTCTGATGACGCAAAAGGACATAGCTATACAGAGTTTTAGTTTTAAAATCCAGAATAAAAGACAAATGCGATAATTAGAAAACCCCTAGAGAAAATAATTTCGAGATTCCGATCTTGTGTCTAAAGGATAAAATTTGTATAAATTAACGGATAGCAAGTGGATTATGTTGAAATTTCACGATTTGCACCATATTTGAACAAAATCGGGATAACTTTGAGATCACGCTCTAAAAATCTGAGTTCCGAGGAACAGAAATTTTTTTTACTAGAATGGCCATCTTTTACTTTTCCTGTGGAAAAAAAGTTTAACAAAAGTGGCCAAGAGTCTTTTCCAGAATGCTAAAAGAGAATGTTAGAACAGTACTCAAGGTGATTTATTGATGAATTTATTTTTGTAGGACATACGATTTTGAAAATTCAGTGCAAGAAAAATCTAGCTACAACGGTCAACAGTGGATAACTCTATATATCATGGCGGAGTAAAAAGCTGTGATGTTTTGACCTGTCTGATAAACGAAGCTCGAATAAAAAGAGTCGGTTGCATAGAAAATGTCCAGAAATAAAGAGAAAACTGTATAAGTGTATACAGGGTTGCAAATAATACACACATCTTCATTGCTGGCATTAAGAGGAACACCCAAAACGGACATACAATCAAACTAACAGAGAGGGAGAGAGAGGCCCTTCAGAGTCCTTCAGATATTGTTTATGCAAATTAAAAACTGACGTCATCAGAAGGAGTCTCGTGGCTGAGAATCCACATGCAAAGACAGCTTTTTTAAGAAATAATGCAAATACCGAAATTTAAACATGATCCGATTGCCATTCGTTATTTTTACAAATTCCAGTATTTTATCCTGGTGACATCAAGATCGGGATCCCGAACTTGTTTTCTCTACAGTTTGATCTAAGGGTCGATATGGCTATATCCTTTTACGTCATCAGAAGGTGTTCTCAGTGGGGAACACGCAGAGTTAAAAACATATACTACCAAGTGTCATCAACCTTCCCTCCCCTTCCCAACCCGGGGATGTAGCTATCACTGCCCTCTTCCCACTCCCCCCCCCCCCCACTCTCGTGGGGTGGAGGCAAGTGCTTACCTTAAGTAGTTTATCCGTATGAGGATGTAGTTCTTATTGCCCTCTTCCCCTGCCCCCTCCAGAAACCCGGGTGGGGTGGAGGCATGTGTTTACCTTAAGTAGTCAACCTGAACGGGGATGTACTGATTACAGCCCTCTCCCCCTCCCCATCCCCTTCCCTCTTCCCCTTCCCCTGCCCTCTTCCTCCTACCACGGTGGGGTGGAGGCATGTGTTTACGTAAAGTAGTCAGCCTATACGGGGATGTAGCTATCACTGCCCTCTCCCCTTCCCCCTCCCCTCCCCCTTCCCCCCTCCCCCTCCCACCACCAGGTGGGGTGGAGGTATTGTTTACCTTAAGTAGTCCACCTGCACGGGGATGTAGCTATCACTGCCCTCATACTGCGCTCGTGTAGCCCAGTCCAGGGCTTCAGACAGGTCCGTATTCTCGGCGTCCTCCAGTAGTATATACCTGTCATAAAAAGGGAGTAACGTCACGTGGTCTTAATGCGATACCTGTCACACAGGGGGCAGGGTCACGTGATCTTAATGCGATACTCTCACACAAGGGGAGGAAGGTGACGTGATCTTAATGCGATAACAGTCACACAAGGGAAGGAGACAGTCACGTGATTTTAATGCAATACCTGTAACACAAGCGGCGGAGAGTCACGTGATCTTAACGCGATACCCGTCACACAACGGGGTTCACGTGATCTTGAAGCGATACTGTCACAAAAGAGGAGGAGGGTCACCTGATATTAGTGCAATACCTGTCTAGGAGGATTTGTATAAAATAGAAAGGACACACATGGATGACCTGGTTCGGATCGTGTGAACGGGGCTGATTCGGATCGTGTGAACGGGACTGATTCGGATCGTGTGAACGGGACTAATTCGGATCGTATGAACGGGACTAATTCGGATCGTGTGAACGGGACTAATTCGGACCGTGTGAACGCGACTGATTCGGATCGTGTGAACGGGACTGATTCGGATCGTGTGACCGGAACTGACTCTGATCGTGTGAACGGGACTGATTCGGATCGTGTGACCGGAACTGATTCGTGATCTTAATTCAAAGTCTGCCTCAGAAGGGGATGAGGGGGTCACGTGATCTTAATGCGATAACGGTCACACAAGGGGAGGAGGGTCAGTGATCTTAATGCGATACCCAGAAAGCTGCTTAAGCTTTTTTGCATAGGTGTGATTCGGATATATCTGGTCTTACGTTTGTTTTCGGACATTGATGATCTTACGTATGTTTTTGTCATGTTGTATTCGTGTTTGTGTGTACAAAGAGACCAGCTCAGACAGACTATTGTTCTGGGATACAACAATTTACACCAAACCTTCTTCAATTCGTTCAGAGTGCTGATTAAATTGTTCCATCCGCTCATATCTCACTAAACATTCGGACATCACATTTTCTACTCAGCCTTGTGCCAACGACGTTGCTTAGACGTCGCCGAAAGTAGGATTTTAGTAGCGACCAAAAGCAACATGTACATAACGTTGCTTATTCAACGTTGTACTAAAGACGTTGATTAGACGTTGCCCTATGGTGGCCGCCAATTGCATCCACGTTTCAATGTTGTCACTTGATCGAGTGGATGCTGCAGACTGAAATCGACGATGGACGCACGTCGCAATGTTTACTGAGAGAATCGACGGACCCTCCTCCCCCTCCCCCTGCGTTACACCCCGTGCTGCCACCTTCCGCCTCGAGAATGAAAACCCTCCTCCCCCTCCACCTCCCCCTCGCCGCATTGCACCCAGCTGTGGTGATGGAGGCCTACCTCAGCAAGCACTGCTTTGCCAAGTCACTGCTGTCGACTTCTTCCTCAATGTCAGCACCAATATCAGACCGCTTCCTTTTCACTGTATAATCCTCCTCTGAATAATAAATAATGTAGGTATGTTTAAAATTTGAAAACTAAATCCCATATATCCAATTTAAGTGTTAAATGGCAAAAGGTAAAAGGTAGCATCCAATGCCACGGTCACATCGCTCAGTATTAAATATTATATTTTGTTGACAAAATAGAGTGGCATATGAAATTCATGTGTGAGAAAATAAAAAAAATGTGTGAAAAAAGGGTTTGAGTTAGTCAAGGAAATCTGACCTTCATCTGGAAATTGACTTAGAACTTCTCTGGTGAGGGCGGCCATGTTTTCCAGATTTGTTTTCATTTCCGCTTCCGCTTCTTCTACACTTTGCTTCATTTCCGCTTCCGTTCTCTCTATATTATCGCTCACTTCGGCCATGTGGTCGTTTATTTCCGCTTCGGCCTCTTCCGCTGGTATGTCATGCTCCACGATGATTTCTTCCTTTTTGCCATCACCATCCTCGTCTATAAGCCAGCAAGACAAGGCTAGTCACACCAAGACAAGGCAAGTCACACCAAGACAAGGCTAATCACACCAAGACAATGCTAGTCACACCAAGACAAGGCTAGTCACACAAATTCCACACTCGTCTATATGCTAACAAGACAAGGCTAGTCACACCAAGACAAGGCTAGTCACACAAGTCCCACACTCGTCTATATGCTAACAAGACAAGCTAGTCACACCAAGACAAGGCTAGTCACATCAAGAAAAGGCTAGTCACATCAAGAAAAGGCTAGTCATAACAAGACAAGGCTAGTCACACCAAGACAAGGCTAGTTACACAAGTCACACACTCGTCTATATGCTAACAAGACAAGGCTAGTCACACCAAGACAAGGCTAGTCACATCAAGAAAAGGCTAGTCATAACAAGACAAGGCTAGTCACAACAAGTTAAGGCTAGTCACACCAAGACGCTTCAAAGCAAGTCAGGTGCAGCAGTGTCAAAACGTGCTTTTGTCTCTATTTTTTCTAAATAATCTTTTTCAAAACATACATCAACGAAAAGGCTGAAATAGTCAGTTACAAAGAACTCCATAAAAGAATACGTGCTAATCCTTTGTTTTCTCTCGTTAAATACATGAACGGCGACACTCACTCACTCACCCAATATCAGCAAACAACCGACGTCTTTTTTGGTTGGAAAAAGGTTGGATTTTGGTCGCAACGATTTCACAACCATATTCTGACCTATTTCCCTAAATCCTGACTTTATTCCGACGTCAAGGCGACGTCGGATTTCTGACGTCATTCCGACGTTGCAAAAACGACCAAAAAGCGATGAACATTATTATCACTCACCGGAAATGGAAGTCATTTTGAAAAAGAGGAAGAAAAAACGTAATTTTTGCATGAAAATTTTAGAATTTTGATGGCGCGTCGGTATTTTTCTTCCTAGATTGTAAAAATTTACACGGAAAATGCTTTCATATGTATTTCACAACAGCAGTTGAATGATTAGTTATCTATTAATTATATAACTCTAGTCAGTCAGTTCCAGGTGGGAATCCGACGTCGGTTCCAAGTATATATTCAACCTAAAACCGACTTAATTCCGACGTCGGATTTAGGTCGCAACCCGACGTCATTGTGACGTTGAAAACCCGACGTCGGTTCCATTTCATATACAACAAAAACCGGCATGTCCGTCTAACGTCGGAAACGTCGGGTCACGACATCGACCCGACGTCATTCTGACGTCTCAATGTTTGCTGGGATCAGTCAATCACGGAACAATTAGCTTACTCAGTTAATAGCCACAAAGTCAATCTGTGACGTAAACACTGATCTAAAAACTCTTCTGTTTTGGGAGTTTCCAGACCTAACCCCAACCCCAACCCTAACCCCTAACGCTCGCCACCAACCCACTCAAATCGGCTACGTACTCAAGTGTAGCACACACATATGCCCACACACTGACATGCATATACACACATGTACACACATGCAAAACACACATGCACAGCCATGCACACCATACATACATAGGCACACATATGCACATATGCATCACACATGCACATATACACATGCAAACACAGACATGCACACATATACATGCACACACACATAAATACACACATGCACACGCACATGCACACACATAAAACACACACCTACACATGCACACACATACACACATGCACACACACCCATAGACACACAGACACACACACAAAACGCATACCCCATGCACATGTACGCGCAGACACACACACGTACAGATACATATATATAAGTATAATGAATTTAAGCACAAGCTGTAATGGAGGAACCTAATTATTAATATCGACGTGTTCAGGTTATAAGAGTACATTGATAAGGCGCTGTCAGGATACCCGATATCTGTCAGAATAACCGAGACCTGTCAAGATATTCGATACCTGTCAGGATACCTGATATCTGTCAGGATTCCTGTCAAGATACCCGATATCTGTCAGGTCAGGATACTCGACTTCTGTCAAGATACCCGATATCTGTCAGGATACCCGATACTTATCGGGATACTTAATACCTTCAGGATTCCAGATACCTGTCAGGATATCTGATACCTGTCAGGATACCTGATACCTGTCAGGATTTCTGTCAGGATATCCGATACATGTCAGGATACCTAATATCTGTCAGGATTCCGGATACCTGTCAGGATATTCGATACCTGTTAGAATATCTTCTATTTCTTTGGCAGACACTCTGTCCTCCCCATTGACACTCTCTATCTCCACGTGTTTGTCCACACTTTTCACTTCCGCATCCTTTGCAGAGCTGTAAAAATACACACACATGACCTTAACTTACAACTCAGTGTACACATGCAGACACATACACACACATGCACACACACGTTATGAAGACAAACAAAAATAAATTGATGCAGAGAAACTGTACAGTTTTATGTTGATTCTTATGCTTCTTTGTTCACAACTTTTGCTGTGACGACGGGACATTCTTTGTTAACATGTTTTGCTGTGACGACAGGACATTCTTTGTTTATATGTTTTGCTGTGACGACAGGACATTCTTTGTTAACATATTTTGCTGTGACGACGGGATATTCTTTGTTGACATGTTTTGCTCTGTAGACGGGATATTCTTTGTGATGTTTTGCAATGACAACGGGATATTCTTTACTAATATGTTTGGATGTGATAAGAGGATGTTCTTTATTGACATGTTTCACTGTGAAGATAGGATATTCTTTGTTAACATGTTTTGCTGTGGAGACCGAATATATCCTGCGGTGAAATGAGTTGCACTAGAGCTTGTGAGCAAAGACGAAGCAAACGATGAACGATGAACGGCGAATACACTAATTTTTGGATGAAATTTAAATGGACAATTCCATTGTATTAAAGTCGTGTTTGTATCAAAGGCGCAGCAGCGAAGCCTCTGTCTTTGGCCTGTCACTGTCAGCCTTGCCCAAAGACACACATGATCATTGCTGTACTAGCCGAGCCTCGGAATCAGCGACACATGTCTTTGGCCTGTCGTTGTCAGCCTCGCCCAAAGACACACATGACGATTGCTGCATTAGATCAGCGTTGGCATCAGCGACACATGTCTGGCCTGTAGCTGTCAGTCTCGCCCAAAGACACATGATCATTGCTGCACTAGCCGAGCCTCGGAATCAGCGACACATGCCTTTGGCCTGTCGTTGTCAGCCTCGCCCAAAGACACACATGACGATTGCTGCATTAGATCAGCGTTGGCATCAGCGACACATATCTGGCCTGTGACTGTCAGTCTCGCCCAAAGACACACATGATCATTGCTGTACTAGCCGAGCCTCGGAATCAGCGACACATGCCTTTGGCCTGTTGTTTGTCAGCCTCGCCCAAAGATACAAATGATCATTGCTGCATTAGCTGAGCCTCGACATCAGCGACACATGTCGCTGTCAGCCTCGCCCAACGACACACATGATCATTGCTGCAATAGCTGAGCCTCGGAATCAGCGACACATGTCTTTGGCCTCTTGTTTGTCAGCCTCGTTCAAAGACACACATAACCATCACCACATTAGCTGAGGTTCGCAGTTTGATTTCTAGGCCGCGTATCTTTTTTATAATTCATTATTATAATCATGTTTTAACAGACAATTTTCTTGGAAATTCCTCTAATTATGAATTAGATTTGAATTTTTCATTAACATATGGACAAAATAGATAAGAATTTCTCATTAATATGGGCGTGGGATCGATATTGTCCTGAAAACAGGTCCATGTAAAACAACACAATAACACTGGTTGTCACAACAAAACGACAGAAGTTGAGTGAGCACAAAGGATTTATGGGCATACTTATAAACTTACGCTAAAGCAGGAAACGAAAGAACAGCACATTCATCGAGATGGATTGTTTTTGCTACATAGACAATAAATATGAGGTTTTATAAACAACAATGTTATTTTAGACATTTTAACCGTTCTTTTGCCTACAGTAAAAACACCTAAAAAAAAAATAAATACTTAAACCTAAAAACAAGGAAAGTCGGATGAAGAAGAGCGCTTGCCCTGGTCTTGTAATGGAATTTCCGTAAATGGAAGAAGCAATTATGTTCCGTTCTTAGAGAAACGCTGCAGGGTTTTTTTGTAATTAACTCATTTTAGTTGCGAGAAAGTGTCGCAACTCTAACGACTCCCATTTCACTTTTTACAATTATCTTAGATTTTGCGTCCGATAATCTTAATCTTGTGTAAGGTAGGTTTTGGAAACAAATGGTGACGTCAGTTTTGGGAATTACGTTTCTACTGTTATGTTATTAAGGCGATTTATGGTATTAGCTCAACATGTGATACATTCTGGTATGTTATTCAAAGAAACTATCATGTGAAAATGTAACATATTGTTTCACTTTTGGCAACCGCCTCTACACACGTAGACAAAGTACTACGTATCCTTGCGTGATCTTAAATGCACCGGGCCATTTGGTATCATAGATATACTCATGTGTGTCTAAGAGAGAGAGAGAGAGAGAGAGAGAGAGAGAGAGAGAGAGAGAGAGAGAGAGAGAGAGGCACAGAGAGAGAGAGGAGAAGCAGAAAGGAAGGGGGATAGAGACACGAGCAAAGAGAGAGAGAGAGAGAGAGAGAAGAAGAAGAAGAAGAAGAAGAAGAAGAAGAAGAAGAAGAAGCAGAAAGGAAGAAGGATAGAGACACGCACAAAGAGAGAGAGAGAGAGAGTGACAGAGAGAGAGAGAGAGAGAGAGAGAGAGAGAGAGAGACGGAGAAGCAGAAAGGAAGAGGGATAGAGAATAGAGACATGCACAAAGAGAGAGACAGAGAAGGAAAAGCAGAAAGGAAGAGGGATAGAGACACGCACAAAAGAGAGAGAGAGAGAGAGAGAGAGAGAGGCAGGTATTTTTGAGGTCAGACGGAGACTGCGGAGTTCAAATTTCGTTAAAAAGAGGGTAATTGTCATTCAGTATCTGTATGTTCAGTATAAATTAGGGAGAGGTCTTTCCGAACTGCCCTCTGCTTTTAGTTCAAAAAGTATCTGTATGTGTGTGTGGGGGGGGGGGGGGGGGGGGAGTGGTATTATTGCAACATTAGCACTCTCCGTTGAGGAATGTTTTTAAGAAGTCATTTAGGACGTGCGTGTTTTAAGTATCTTTAAAATATAACCTATATACTTTGATTATGGATCTGCCATAATGTAATGTACCATTCAAATGATCGTCAAATTGGCCAAAGGTTGCAGCAACTGTTAATTTCAAAAGATTAATATGCTGGTACATTTACGGCAAAGAAAAGCTGTGCAAAAATGATAGAGTACAGTGTGAATATCATCTCCAAAAATTACCATCACCTATCATCGGTTACACTCTGTAATGTTTTAGAAACAGCAAGGCCACTTATTAATTTCATGATATTACCCTAAAAACTTCTATAGCTTCCCAAAAAATTCTCATTCTTATGAAATTGACCCACTAAAATGAAATAATATCTTTGCTTGAAACATTGTGTCACTGTTGTGGTTTTATTTAGATTACGTGTGCTTTCGCCATGTGGCGCTTCAATCAGTTTTGATTTTGAGTGAAAAAAGTAACATATGTCAAAATAACGTTGAGTGGACCTTTAACCCCGCATGGGCGTCTTGCCCCACCCACTCTAATATGATTTTAATGGTAATATATCAACACAGACCCTCGTAGGAACAAAATATCAATACGGATCATTTCTGGACATGATCCTATTTGTTTTTGAAAAGAATTTATCGATCTAGACGGATTTTGTAGTTATTTATACTGTGTTAACATGGATTCAAACTCAGCGATATTCAATGTAATGCGCATTTCGGTCGCGAGATGGCGCAGAGATACCCACATTTTCCTTTAACCTTTAAAATTCATATAAACTGTTTCAGCTTTACCACATCAATATAGCAAATCCAAGCAAACAAACCACGCCCATAGTCTTTATTACCGCTGGACGTAGCGCTAAGTCGCAACCAAGCAAACATACAAATCACGCCAAATTTTAGAAATTTTAATAAAATTTGATGATTAATTTAATTAATTGGAGTGTAAGTATTGAGGCTGAGAGGGTTGTTTGCTGAACAACGAGACCCTTGACCTTTGACATTCCTGTGCCCTCAGCATTACTCATATTTCGTGCTTTGAATACTTTCCATTTCACAGTGTCTTATCTATTGTCATTTTAATGGCTTTGGCGTTGATTGAAAAACGAAAAGTTGTGTCTCGAAATTTTACAATTTCATTCGAAAACATTTTGGACTTGCAACCCACGATTATGTTATTTGATCTGTAGAATGTATTTGTATTATAAAAGCATTCTTCAAATATTCTGCAAGTATTCTACAAGTATCCCACAAGTATTCTGCATGCATAATACAAGTATTTAATAAGAATTCTGCATGTATTATATATTATATAATATTATTATATTATGCATATCACAAGTAAATCTGCTTGATCCACTATTTCGTTCTTCAACTCGTTACTTCTCCAGAATTTTTCCTTAAGTGTGTTTTTCGAAAGCATTTAAAATTCAGACTCTTCTTATCAACATAATGTTTTTATTTCATCCACTGAGTTCACTTAGCCGATGTAATCACAGCGACTGACAATCTCCCACTTACCATGCCAAGCCTATGACTCAGAGATTGGGCGTTAATTTGGAATTTCGCGATTGGTGATCTGGTCCACTGAATTCACCTAGCTGTGGCAATCGGAGCGAATGTCAATCTCCCCGCCAATATCCGATGACTCGGGGGTAGTAATTTTAAATTCTGCGATATGGGATTTGATCCATTGAATGCAACTAGCTGAGGTAATCGGAGCGAAAGTCAATCAATCCTCTGCCTACCATCCCGAGCCGATGACTCAGAGGGCGGTAATTTTGAATTCTGCGATAGGTGATCTGTTCCCTTGAAATCACCTAGCTAAGGTAATCGGAGTGATAGTCAATCCCCCGTTTACCCGCTCAAGCCCAATGACTCATGAAATGATTTCACACCGTTGACACACGCATCGATTCACAGTGTAGGCTTACAACAATGTAATACGATAGAAGTTTTTACCTCAGCAGTTCTTCCACTTCTTCATCCGATAGTTCCCGTATGTTTCCGTCCTTTTCTTCCAATGCATGTATGCCGCCATTGCTTCGCTTCAGACCGCTCATCCCAAGAACATGTGGCGCCCAGTTAGGAGTCTTCTTTTCCCTTTCCTCATCTAGATCAACATGTTAAAGAAAATGTTTGTGTTCAGTTTATCATGAACTGACAGCTGTGTACCAAGTACAACAAAGTGACCTCAAAATATGATTGATTTTAAAATGTCTGAAACAACAGGGAATGTGCTATGGTAGGGAATGTGCAATGACAGAAAATGTGCAATGACAGGGAATGTGCAACGACAGGGAATGTGCAATGACTGGGAATGTGCAACGACAGGGAATGTGCAAAGACAGGGAATGTGCAACGACAGGGAATGTGCAACGGTAGGGAATGTGCAATGACAGGGGGTGTGCAATGACGGGGAATGTGCAATGACAGGGAATGAGCAACGACAGAGAATGTGCAATGACAAGGAATGTGCAATGACAGGAAATGTGCAACGACAGAGAATATGCAATGACAGGGATTGTGCAACGAAGCTGCCGCATATATTGTTGTAATTCATGACTGCCAGTACACGTACAAAGTAAAAAGTAGTAAATAAATAAATAAATATCACGGGCAAATACTCACAGTCGTATCTCCCCCTCTCCAAGTGTCGAAAACGTCAACGCTGCACACAGCTGAAAGTGTGCACTTTTTAAAGAGATGGCCGAAAGCCTCAGTAGGTGGTAATTTTTAATTCTGTGGTAGGTAACCTAACCAACTGCATTTGCGTTGCAAAGGCAATCAAAGCGAATGTCAATTCCTGCTTACCACCCAAGTCGAATGACTCAGTGGATGGTAATTTTGATAGGTGATCCATCGAATTCATCCAGCTGAGGTTATCAGAGCTAATGTCATTCTCTCACTTATCACCCAAGCCTAATGACTCAGCTGAGGTTATCAGAGCTAATGTCAATCCCTGCCTACAACCCAAGCCGATAAACTCAGTGGATGGTAATTTTGATAGGTGATCCATCGAACTTACCTAGCTGACGTAATCAGAGCTAATGTCAATCCCTGCTTACCACCTAAGCCGAATGACTCAGCGGAGGGTAATTTTGATAGGTATTCCATCGAACTTACCTAGCTGACGTAATCAGAGCTAATGTCAATCCCTGCTTACCACCCAAGCCGAATGACTCAGCGGATGGTAATTTTGATAGGAAATCCATCGAATTCACCTAGCTGGAGTAATCGGAGAGAATATCAATCCCCACTTACCATCCAACCCGAATGACTCAGCAGGCAGTAACTTTGATAGGTGATCCATCGAATTAACCTAGCTGAGGTAACCAGAGCTAATGTCAATCCCTCACTTACCACCCAAGCCGAATGACTCAGCGGACAGTAATTTTGATAGAGGATCTGCTCCATCGAATTTAAATGGCTGAGGCAATCGGACTTAAAATCAATCCAATGCTCTAACTAAATGAGCTACCCTTCACATTGCGTGGGCACTTCCTATTGTTACAGCAGTCTAACAAAGAGACAGCAGAGGAGTGCAAAAATATCTAATTCATCAGACAATGTTTTTCTTCCAAACATCGTGAATTAAAAATAAAAACGGCACATGAGAAAATCTACCCTCATCCTTCGCACTGTTCGAATCCGACCTCCAGGCTCGTGGCGCCAATGCCACAGGTTGTGGAGGGTTTTCTGGATCACCCCACCAGTCCTGATTATTTTTTATCAGTTTTCTTTTCAAAGGTGGACACAAAAATACTTTGGGTGCTTCACTATTTACTTATAATTATTACGTCAGAGCTCTGCTCCATCTCATCGTTTTCGTGCCATGCAAAAATTGCGCGAGTTCATGTTTTTCCATTACCATTACAGCTAGAGAACTCAAATTTGCAGTATAGATAGGTCCTGCAAATGCTTACATAGTAGCAAATTCGAAATTAAATGGGGTCATATCATTAAATTTTTTATCACTTTGGGAGGGCACATCTCTGTGCAATTGTGGCCTGTATCTTATAAAACTATGAAAATGTGTACTTTAAACTGGTTTCCACATGAGTTTTTATGAGGATTCAAGTCGAAGTATCGTTTTGAAAAAAATTAAAAATAACATGTATCTTAAAAAAGGTCACCTTAGCCGTTTTGACCCGATTTTGAACATCCATAAAGTACAACAAGCGCATCGATCCAGACATTTTTTATTTTTGTCTGGGTGGAACTTAAGGAGGAGGGAGAGGAGCGCATGCCTCGTATTGCACCCGTATTAGCATTTGTCCCTGACACAATGCTGTCGTATAAAACTACATTAAAACAATAGCGAGCTGTGTATACATGAAGCTTATTTAGCGTAATCAGTACGATGGCGTTATAGCAGCAAGCATAACGTAGCCATGCTGCATAAAGCGAGTCTAGATAACAACGAACAGCATTATAGTTCACATACCAAACACCACTTGCGTTTAGCTGGCATGTGTTATTATTTGCTGTATTTTATACATAAGAACAGCTTTGAATATTTAAAATGTTATTTACATACATTCCTGTGATGTTATTGGCGGAAAGTAATTGACCTCAATGCAATGCAAATGCAATGAGGTGGTTTTATATTGTGCTACGCAGAAAACAGTACAATAGTTTCGCCATTGAGCTCCGGGGTAAATTTATCGCTACAAAGTAGCAAAACCGGTCTGTTAACATTTTTGTGTGAAATGAATTAAGGTGGCAATTAACACAGATATAAGCAAATGGATGTCTTCTCTTTATCCAGGTCTTCTCCAGAAGTGATTCGTATTTGCGTTTCCGCAGTGTGTGACAGGTTTTATGGGAGTATTTATGTTCTGTATCCACCCCACCAAGCAATGACGTACTTCGCCTTAAGTCACAGAACAAGAACCCGCTTTCCTATTATATTCCACACGCCAGCAAACCCAGCTTTAAGAATTAATTGCTATGATATCGGAACTGCAGAGTGCAAAAAAGTAGCATAATAAATGGTCGCTGCCGAAGCACGGATAATCATTTGTTGCACGTGCTTGTTTGTTTTATTTGTGTGTTATCAGTGAAGGCGTGTAACTGATTTACCATTTCATCTGCATAGCACTCTGAATGACACTCTGGATGACACTCTGCATGACGCTCTGCATCACACTCTAATCCATTCAAAGCAAACGTTTTACAAATAGATTACTAATGAATAGTTTAAGGTTCCCTTTGGTCTTAATTGATTAAGTACAAAGTCTGTCTAAGCAATGTCTGCGCATCCACAAAGTCTGTCTGAACAATGATTGCACATTCACAAAGTCTATTTGAACAATATCTGGACATTCGCAAAGTCTGTCTGAACAATGTCTGCGCATTCGCAAAATTTGTCTGAACAATGTCGGCGCATTCGCAAAATTTGTCTGAACAATGTCGGCGCATTCGCAAAATTTGTCTGAACAATGTCGGCGCATTCGCAAAATTTGTCTGAACAATGTCGGCGCATTCGCAAAATTTGTCTGAACAATGTCGGCGCATTCGCAAAATTTGTCTGAACAATATCTGTGCATTCACAAAGTCTATTTGAACAATGTCGGCGCATTCACAAAGTCTATTTGAATAATGTCTGTGCATTCACCAAGTTCGTCTGAACAATGTCTGGACATTCACAAAATCTACTGAACAATGTCTGCACATTTACTTTTTGAATATTGACATTAACACAGACCATTTTCAGTGATTGAGAGCTGACAATTGAGTCTTACTTTGAAATAATTTCCTGGCTGATTTAAGTCTTTTTAGTCACTTGTTCTCGTTTTGCTTCAATTAAAACTAGTCAGCTGTGAAGCCGCTAATTCCTATTTCAGTTTTAACCGTAATTTTAATGCTAAAAGATGAACAAGGGAATCCTGATCATGCATTTTTCTGGTAAAATGCATTGAATGAGTGTCTAATTAATTTTATAATTGTTTTTCTTTTTCTTTTATTTAATTTGCAACATAACATACATTATTCCTTTGTTAAATAGGTTCTTCAGTTTTCGATATCAAGCTTTTTTCCATAAAATTTAGTCTTCATGAAGATACTGAAATACTAAAGCACTTCACTCTCTCCCCATAGCAATCGGCACAGCTGTCCTTTTTCACAGAACGAAAGTACAAAAAGGAACGACTGTAGCATCGCAAAAAAGAATGCAAGAATGAAAGCAATAGGTGACAGTAAACATGCGGAGGAAAATGCCATACATCAGACTGACCTTGACGCATACCCTGGCACACACATCGACCTAGACACTTGTCATTAAAAATACCCGGGAGGCTCTCACTACTTGCTCACATTGACTAGGGCCCGTATAAGTGCAATGACCTTGACACATACCATGCTCGTCATTAAAAATGCCCTCGAGTTTTTCCGCTGCTTGCCAACACTAACCAGTAAAATGACCTTGAAATATACTGGACTCGTCACTAAAATATCATCGAGGTCTTCGTTGCTTGCCGGAACTGACTCGGGCTCGTATAAGAACAATGACCTTGACACATAACTGGCTCGTCATTAAGAATGTCCTCGGGTTCTTCGTTATTTGCCAACACTAACTCGGGTTCTCTAGGTATAATGACCTTGATATATGTTTGGCTCGTCAGTTAATATGTCTTCACTTTCTTCGCTGCTTGCCAGCACTGTATAAGTACAAAGACATTGACACATACCTGACTCGTCCCTGAAGATGTCTTCGAGTTCTTCGCTGCTTGCCGACACTGACTCGGGCTCCTCCGACATTGACTCGGGTCCGTCCGACATTGACTCCGGAGACTCCGGTATACCCTCTGCTTTACTCTCCTCTCCCTCGTCGTTCATGATATCCGATAACTCTTCACTAGAAGGATCACTTACCTCAGGCTCAGGAGAAATATCTGAAATGATAATGAAATTATCAGTCAAAACGTTTAATATTTAATTATTAATTAGTTAAAGAAACACACAATGATAACGTTATCCCGAAATTGCACAGTCATTACAATAATGAATATCTGATATAATGTACATCTTTATAATGAACACGTGCTATACAATGAATACCGATATCAGCTCCGCGAACCATAGAAATACATAAGGATAATACGTAACGTAACTGACGCAAACATCTCAAGATTAAAATAGTAAGTGCTTGGTTACATTGGTCGACACGATATACGTAAAATGTCATAATAACATGATATAATAATGTAAGATAATGGCAAAATTACACGAGTGGGTTGATGATGGGAAAAAAACCTCTTACAACCTAGAACGTTGGTAGCACGGGTCTGAAAGGCGAGTGTGAACAGTAGTGCGAACAGTAATTCGTAGCGTGACGTTTTCGATACTGAAAGAGCGGTGAGTACGGCTACAACGTACCTACCGAAGGTACCCAGCTGTCAAAATACTACTGCTTCCTTTATATACAAGCTAGTGATCATGAAAAAAAGCACAAACCTTCACTGCCGTAAGGGTAGACATCTCCGTAGTCAGCGTTACCATCAAGATAATCACTAAAGTAGTTATAATAGTCGTCCCCAGTACGCTGTGGTTTATTCCAGCCATAATCCAATGTGTCTGTTCTCAAATATGGCTGGCTGTAATAGCCATTGAGCCGGAACGGGTTTCCCCGCCTGTCGTTCAACAGATCAGCTAGGCTGTTACGAGCTGGAGTTTCTATTTCCTCGAAGACTGGTTCCTGTGTTCTTTTTCTCCTTTGGTTATCAATGACTTTTAAAGCTTGGGCAAGTTTGTTTGCACCACGTTTCGCATTGGTCAGCTTGCTGGGATGTGCGTTTTGAAGGACGAAAGTTTCGGTACAGAAAGCACACAGGGAAATGGCCAGAAAACTTATGCTGACTTTAGGGCCCATCTTCTAACTACATGCCTGCAAACATACAAAAAACACATAAATATAGCAGAAAAACAAAACAGTACAGTCCAGCAATGAAATGGCGTTCGATACCGCGTTATAAGGTGACAACTTGGCAACTTCGTATTTAGTTTTTAAATTTCAATGCATAACAGAACTGTTGCACCGAATACACCGAATAACCGGCTCAAATACAGTGCTGGCTCCCGTCCTCACCGCTTGCTTAACAAATATAAAAACATAAAGTATTATATTATGGCTCAGAGTATATTCCTAGCAAGTAAACAGCGCTTTGTGCCCATTCATATCACCTCTAAGGTATCTGATCACTGGCTATGTGCTTTTCAACAAATATTTTAACCACAAATGAAATAAAAAGCCCGCTGTTATTCACACAGAATATACAGAAACTTGGTAGCAAAAGAGTTGATGCATCAAACCTAATTATGCAGAATGACAAACACTCGTCTTGAAATGTGCTAGTTTTTTTTATGACGACACCTATTTCCTAGAACTGTTGCTGCAATGTTGCCATGGGCAACGGCAGACATAGGACTGTGGGCTCAGCACCGGCTCAGTACGCTATTGGTCTGGGACTTGTTTAACTACTCACGTACGCCCGCTGCCTTTTAACAATTTGATCCCTCCACTTTACATTGTCTGTGATTTAATTAGTATTATTAGCATTTTCTAGCACATCAGTGCATTCTGACTGCAGGATACACCTTTCCTATATGTTGTTAAGGATGTAGCTGTCTTGGCCTTTAATAAAATAATCAGAAAATATCAAACCCAGGGGAAATATAGGTGTCTGGTCGATTAGTACCCAAGTCTTTTTAGATGATTCGTACCCAAATTGGTTGGTTGATTCGTACCCATGTGAAACCGATCCGTACCTCCCCAAAAACTTTGTCGATCTCTTGCTTAATTTTACTATTTTGAACCAGCTTTCGAACTTCATAGCTCCTAATCGTATCGTGATTAACAATATAGTCATATTTGATAAGTTGAAGTGCGCGGGACCGATCAAATTACTTCGAGTTATCGGATTTTCGAGTTATCGAATTTTCAAAATGGCGGATCGACCACAATGTCCCTATTTATATTTTTAAGTAATCGTGTAAAACAAATGATAAGTACTATCATATCTCTTTGATATCTTTAATTTGTGACCATTCTTATCCAAAAAATACATAAATAACCAACGCGATGCATTTAAAATATTGAAGACACGAGTTTTCACTAAAGTGTGAGTCAGTATATCCAAACTAAACCAAACGTAAACAGTAAGACATTTTACAGATAAGGGGGTAATTAAAACGGAGTATGAAGGCCTGATAGCGCTTATTTGAGTTTCTGATTATGTTAACTACAAACGTTTGTATTTACTGAGGTTTATATTTACTAATGTGGGATTTTTCTCCCGATGAAGCTACTTCGAGTTATCAATAGTTCGAGTTATCGAATGGCTATAAAGAATTATATAGAAAAAAGCTCGCGGGACCAGAAAATATCTTCGAGTTATCGAATATTTCGAGTTATCGGATTATAACTTATCAAATATGGACTGTATATCTCTTAATCAAGTTAAGCTGAAATATTAAGCCAAATCGCCTCCTGTATGAAGCCTTATCTCTCAATCTGATTAGCATAAGGGAGATAACCAATAAGATTACCACTGAATCCACATCATCAAAGTACTTTATTGCTCGTTTATTCACGCTCGCCTGGCCTCTGAAAGAAAACTCAAGAAAAAACCAGAAGCGCAGGTGCAGTGGCTGGAAAGACCGGGGGCTGGGAAGAACATCGAAATGGGTCAAGATCCGCCTCCAAACTGCTTAAGGCAGTGGGACACATTCATGCACCCTTAGAAGCAAATATCATAAATGAACTGAACACTTTCGTATTCATACGTGTTGCACTTTCATCACACTGAACACTGCCAGAAAAGAATTGAATTATTCAGTGTCAGTTATGTTAATTTGATTATCTGATTTAGTTTAATTTAGGTTATTGTTGAAATGTAAAAATTGTGAATATCAACTGAATACTGTTTTATGGCTCAGTTTTATTTGTGAATTTAATTGCGCATAAAGAAGAATCCAAGACTATGGGCACGAATCGCCTAATCGTTTCGTACCCTGTTTTTGGGCACGAATCGACCAACCAATTTGGGTACGATTAGGTACGACACGAATTGGGTACGAAACGACTTGGGTGAGAATCGTCTAGGAAGCGAAATATACCACCGGTACGGCCATGAACTTCGATCACACACTACGATATGCACGGACCATAGGGCAGTGGATATATCCTCAACATCCTACCCCACTGTCAGTCCACAGGGGGAATATACCACCAGTATGGCCATGGTATTGGCTACAGAAATCTGGGTATGACAGGCCTGTGTTTCCTTAAGATCGAACCACCTCCTCCCCACCAGTCCGCAGGGGGAATATACCACCGGTATGGCCATGGCCTTTGATTACCCACTATGCCATGTGCGGACAACAAAGAAGTAGGTATATTTTTAAGATCCCCCCCCCCGATCCACAGTTGGAAATATACCACCAGTATCGCCATGGTATTGGGAATGGCAGGCCCGTGTTTCCTTAAGATCCCACCTCCCTCCCACAGTCCACAGGGGGGATATATCACCATTATGACCATGGTATTGGGGATGACAGGCCTGTGTTTCCTTAAGATCCCACCCCCTCTCAAAGTCCGCAGGGGGGATATATCACCATTATGACCATGGTATTTTGGATGACAGGCCTGTGTTTCCTTAAGATCCCATCCCCTCCCACAGTCCGCAGGGGGGATATATCACCATTATGACCATGGTATTTGGGATGACAGGCCTGTGTTTCCTTAAGATCCCATCCCCCCTCCCACAGTCCGCAGGGGGGATATATACCATTATGACCATGGTATTAGGGATGACAGGCCTGTGTTTCCTTAAGATCCCATCCCCTCCTACAGTCCGCAGGGGGGATATATCACCATTATGACCATGGTATTGGGGATGACAGGCCTGTGTTTCCTTAAGATCCCATCCCCCCTCCCACAGTCCGCAGGGGGGATATATCACCATTATGACTATGGTATTAGGGATGACAGGCCTGGTTTCCTTAAGATCCCATCCCCCCCCCACAGTCCGCAGGGGGTATATATCACCATTATGACCATGGTATTGGGGATGACAGGCCTGTGTTTCCTTAAGATCCCATCCCCTCCCACAGTCCGCAGGGGGGATATATCACCATTATGACCATGGTATTGGGGATGACAGGCCTGTGTTTCCTTGAGATCCCATCCCCCCTCCCACAGTCCGCAGGGGGGATATATCACCATTATGACTATGGTATTAGGGATGACAGGCCTGTGTTTCCTTAAGATCCCATCCCCCCCCCCCCCCACAGTCCGCAGGGGGGATATATCACCATTATGACCATGGTATTTTGGATGACAGGCTCGTGTTTCCTTAAGATCCCACCCCCCTCCCACAGTCCTCAGGATGGGGGGGGGGGATATATCACCATTATGACCATGGTATTGGGGATGACAGGCCCGTGTTTCCTTAAGATCCCACCCCCACCCACAGTCCTCAGGGGGGGGGGGGGTATATCACCATTATGACCATGGTATTGGGGATGACAGGCCCGTGTTTCCTTAAGATCCCACCTCCTCCCACAGTCCGCAGGGGTGATATATCACCATTATGACCATGGTATTAGGGATGACAGGCCCGTGTTTCCTTAAGATCCCACCCCCTCCCCTCGCACAGTCAGCAGACGATAAGAAGAACAATGCGCCCTAGAAGCCTTCTTCTGCACGACATTATACAGTGACTTATTTTCGCTGCACTTTTGCATAAACAAACCAATCACGCTTTCGTTTGCTACTTGAAGACGTTAAAGGCATTTTTTTTGAAACCATCATTACTCTAAATGTGAACAAGAAAGCCATCGAGGCACCACGAATCTCGACAAAGGCATTGCTCACTTTCAGACACATGACAGTTCTGTCAGCCAGAACCCTCCGCTTAATAAGCCCTCTGGCGTTACCATGGTAAACCACTTCCTATCAAAAACAAGAACGATGATAACCGAGACGCAAAAAAAAAAAAAACAGAGGGAGAGAGGGAGGGAGGGATTCTTCATGAAATTAACAAACTGACAGATTTTACTATGTTTGTACACCAAATGAAAGCCTAATGTGTGTTTTATATAGAATATTAACTAAATAACTGTCTAACTTTGGAAAAGGTTAATTTATAACGTTGATATTCACATTTAGCGTTCACGTGCTTTCAAGACTAGTGTCTTGGCCTGGCTGAAAATATGTCAGAGAAAACCGTCTGAAATGACACTTGTTATTTGATATATCAGGGGCTTGAATATGGCCTGATTGCGATTCAGAGAAGGCGCTTCCTGGAACGATAACGCATCACGTTTCTGTGGAGTAGTTTGTCTTTCGGGATCCACTACTGGCTCCTAACGTTCTCAGGATGTGAGTGCAAAAGTATGTAACCGTTTGTGGGTGACTGTATGACCTTCTGGGAATCTAAGTTTAGCATTATCTAACTGTTTTTTTGGGTCGCTCCATGCCCTTCTGTCAGTCTAAGTCTAGCATTGGCTAACCGTTCGTCGGTCACTGTATGACTTTCTATCAGTCTAACTCTAGCGTTGGCTAACCGTTTGTGAGTGACTGTATGACCTTCCGGGAATCTAAGTCTAGCACTGGCTAACCGTTTGTGAGTGACTGTATGACCGTCTGTCAATCCATGCCTATCATTGCTAACCGTTTGTGGGTGACAGTATAACCTTCTATCACTCCGCGTCTAGCACTGGCTAAGCGTCTAAGGAAAGCGTTAGCACTTTGCTAAAGCTGTCAGACACACGTCTCCACACATCTTTCTTCCAGTTATATCTGTGTTTGCCGTCAGCTATAAAACATAACTGTTCTCGGACACATCGTTAACAGTCGGGACAGTCTTCAGGACTTTACCCACAAAACAAGACCATAACATCCGGTTTTGAAAGTCTGCTCCCCACCACTCTTCCATAAAAACGTGATTACGTTTTAAACATCAGACTGATTCCCCCCGTAGTGTAAGTAGCTAGTGTAGGGAGTGTTATTACAGAAATGAGAAGGCATAATGTCTGAGATCCACCGAGGTATTCTGCGCCTTTACTGTTAATTATCTTTTTGTTGGGGAACGACGACGAGTGGGGTGAGGTATTTGCGAGGAGATTGTCAACACGGTGTGATTACGAGGCAGGTGAATCGCCTTCATCACGCGTCACAGAGCTTGTTTTCCACGCAGTGTATCTATTTTTATGAGGGAGTAACAACAACCGGAAGTGCCTTTATAGACGGGCGTGGTTGTTGGGGAGAAGACCCACACTTGACTACCATTTACTGTAAACATCCTCGGCCCTTTTAAGCGATTCACAGCCCACGTGCATCGATATATCTTCATCTCCGCAGCAATTATACGTAAACACGCAAGCTATAAGTACCCGGGTCACATTACATCGCATTTCTTCACGGAAATGGCGGCAAATTTCAAAGCCTGGTAAATGTCACCGCGGCACAGTCGCGAAGTCACGCCATCGCAGCCGAAATTATCGCACCGCAATGCACTATGTTCTGTTGGTGTGCCATGTCACTGCAATAACACACTGAAACCGCGATATCATGATGCAGTCATGACACGGTGGAGCAGTCATAACACTATGGAGCAGTCATGACACGGTGGAGCAGTCATGACACTGTGGAGCCGCCATGACACTGTGCAGCAGTCATGACGCTGTGGAGCAGTCACGACACTGTGGAGCAGTCATGACACGGTGGAGCAGTCATGACACTGTGGAGCAGTCATGACACTGTGGAGCCGTCATAACACTGTGCAGCAGTCATGACGCTGTGGAGCAGTCATGACAATGTGGAGCAGTCATGACACTGTGGAGCCGCCATGACGTTGTGCAGCAGTCATGACACGGTGGAGCAGTAATGACACTGTGGAGCAGTCATGACACTGTGGAGCCGTCATAACACTGTGCAGCATTCATGACGCTGTGGAGCAGTCATGACACTGTGGAGCCGCCATGACGCTGTGCAGCAGTCATGACACGGTGGAGCAGTCATGACACTGTGGAGCAGTCATGACACTGTGGAGCCGTCATAACACTGTGCAGCAGTCATGACGCTGTGGAGCAGTCATGACACTGTGGAGCCGCGATGACGCTGTGCAGCAGTCATGACACGGTGGAGCAGTCATGACACTGTGGAGCAGTCATGACACTGTGGAGCCGTCATAACACTGTGCAGCAGTCATGACGCTGTGGAGCAGTCATGACACTGTGGAGCCGCCATGACGCTGTGCAGCAGTCATGACACGGCGGAGCAGTAATGACACGGTGGAGCAGTCATGGTGGCAGCATGACATCACACGGGATGTTCCATGTCACGGCAGAGTCACATGAGCATTTCAGACTCTGGCACGGAACAAACGAGCCGTCAGGTGATAATGGAGTCACTAGGTCACAAAGGAGGCAACAGGTCACAATGGAGGCAATAGGTCACAATGGAGGCAATAGGTCACAATGGAGGCAATAGGTCACAATGGAGGTGTCACGTGGCAGGTGGCACATGGAAGCCCCATGCTATAAATGATTAACCATATTAAGTCGACTCTCTGTATTTTGGTGTTTTATTTCATTCAGTTTTCTTTTCAGCTTATTCAGTACTGATCACTCGCCAGAGTACTGAGTACCCTCTAGATTGCTCAGTATTCAACTAAGTCAGTACTGAGCCCTAGTCAGAGTACTGTAACCATACAGACTGCTCAGTACACAGCTGATTCAGTTCTGAGCCCCATCCAGATTGTTCATTATTTTCTGAGTACATGGATGATTTTATCAAGTAGATAATTCTTTAGAACAATATACAGAACTCCCAGACGAGACGCGCTATTGGCGCACGCAGCACTGTTTTTACGCGGAATTACTACACGCGAGGCACAATGCCTCGGCCTCTCAGAGGTCATTAGCACAACACGAGAATAATCTTGAATCGATGTTTCCATTTCCTTTCATGCTCTGAACTCCCAAGCCATCTCGGGGCCTTTCTCTTTCTTATATATTCTGCACTCCGCCCCCCCCCCAGGCCCCCCGCCCCTACCCCTCGTCCTTATCGCACTTCTATTCAACGTTGTGTCAAACGCGTTGATTAAAGAGCGCTCTGTGGCCGCAACCAAACACGACATATCACATCCGGATCCAATGTTGTTGTTTTGTCGAGTCGACGTCGTAACGCCAAATCTTCACTAAAATGACTAAAATATTTCGTTTCCAAGAAATCCCAACAACATTCCTGCCATAAGTATTGATATATCGGGAAAGCTGTGTGGACGCCTCCCCTCCCAACGGCCAAAATCGACCTTTATTTTTGCGGCCGCCAAAAGGCTGTCAAAAGCCACCCCAACTCTCCCCCCTCTCCCTTTCCGACAGCAATTCAATTCTGAAGATAATTGCCTGTTTACAATATCTTTCCGGACAAGTTCTCCCTGTGAATTACATGTAGTGACGTCACACATGGCACGTAAGCTCTGACAAAACAACAGAGGTGGGGGAGAGGGCAGGGGGGGGGAGCGGAGGGGGGAGAGAGGGGGTCTTGTTTAGGAATACAACTTCCCGTCAGCAGACCTATTCACGCAACCCTTCTCGTGCTCAGGTTACTGTCGAGTTTTATTGTCCTGAATTAAGCGTAATGCTCTAAACCTTTGGCACCCACCGCCAATCGCCCAGAGCGTGTACGTGCTATCTCGTTTTTCGAGCTCTCCTAATACCCACACAGCAACGCTGCTCTTATTCATCAACCGCTGTCTTAGTTAAGTCAAAACCAAACATAAATGAATGAAATAAAACTCAAGGGTTCTCGAACGAACGCTTCTTCGCGTTAATAGCGATCATTGACACCTGTCACACAACGGCGCTAAATTGGCGAGACACAGCAGGCAAGCAATGCAGCGCTTTACACCGTGAGACAAGCAATGCAGCGCTTTACACCGTGAGACAAGCAATGCAGCGCTTTACACTGCGAGGCAAGCAATGCAGGGCTTTACACCATGAGACAAGCAATGCAGCGCTTTACACATTGAGACAAGCGATGCAGCGCTTTACACCGTGAGACAAGCAATGCAGCGCTTTACACATTGAGACAACCAATGCAGCGCTTTACACCATGAGACAAGCAATGCAGCACTTTACACATTAAGACAACCAATGCAGCGCTTTACACCATGAGACAAGCAATGCAGCGCTTTACACCGTGAGACAAGCAATGCAGCGCTTTACACCGTGAGACAAGCAATGCAGCGCTTTACACCATGAGACAAGCAATGCAGCGCTTTACACATTGAGACAAGCAATGCAGCGCTTTACACCGTGAGACAAGCAATGCAGCGCTTTACACATTGAGACAACCAATGCAGCGCTTTACACCGTGAGACAAGCAGTGCAGCGCTTTACACCGTGAGACAAGCAATGCAGCGCCTTACACCATAAGACAAGCAAAGCAGCGCTTTACACCGTGAAACAAGCAATATAGCGCTTTACACCGTGAGACAAGCAGTGCAGCGCCTTACACCAGGAGACAAGCAATGCAGCGCTTTACACCATGAAACAAGCAATGCAGCGCTTTACACTATTGCGCAAGTAATGCAGCGCTTTACACATTGAGACAAGCAATGCAGCGCTTTCCAACACTTAGATCGGCATCCAGTTTCACAAAAGCAACTTTATTAACATTTAGCCAAAAATAAAATAAAAGGCATAATTTTCGGTCAGTTTTTTTATTTATTTGCGTTTCATTTATTTGCTTTTATTTTTTCTGTTCTCAAAGCGCTGGCGAGTAATGATATATGTTCCCCTTTCCCTTTTGGAAATTATAAAAGAAATAACTTCACTCTGGCCTTTGCGTACAACAAAACACGTGATTTGGTGAATTGGTTCAGAAGAACTTTTGAGACAAGTTCATTTTGGTCAACAAGCTTACAATCTAAAAATAGACACGACAAGTTTTAATAATAGAATAATTAATAGAATGGCATCAAAATTACTTCGTTGTCGGGCCTTCAATGCTGTTACCAATAATATTATTGTGCTCTTAATGTCTTGACAGGGTTTGAACAAATGCTCAATGGAATGTTTTAGGAGAAAATTTGGGCTTCAAAATGGCGTCAGTCAAATCCAATCAAGCAAACGTTTGTTTGTGATTCGAATTTAGAAAACCTGTATGGTTATTATGTGCCGAGAAGTGGCTATGTGCTATGTGATAAGTTATCAGTGATTCTCTCTCTCTCTCTCTCTCTCTCTCTCTCTCTCTCTCTTTCTCTCTCTCTCTCTCTCTCTCTCTCTCTCGCTCTGTCTGTCTCTCTCCTCTCCCTTTCTCTCTCTCCCTCTCTGTCTCTCTCTGTCTCTCTCTCTCCCTCTCGATCTTCTGTCTGTCTGTCTGTTCTCCCTCTCTCCCTCTCGATCTTCTGTCTGTCTGTCTGTCTCTACCTCTCTCTCTCTCTCTCTCTCTCTATCTATCTATCTCTCTCTCTGTCTTTCTGTGGGGAAGGGGGAGGGGAGAGGGGGAGGAGAAGGGAGAGGGGAGGGGAGGGGGGAGGGGAGGGAGAATGGAGGGGTAGGGTGTGGTATATTCATTGGGAAAGACAACAATTTTCCGCCGCGGCCAGTGATCTGTTGGAATTCATCGAACCAGATTCCATAATCTTTTTTCAATTTTCCAAATGTAATTTTTTCCGTTTATTTTATGAAAAAAAAATAGCGATCACATTCCAAGCTTACTATCGCCCTCCCGCCATACCTGCCCACCCGCCCCCCCCCCCCCCATGGCCACGTCAACTTTATTTTTCTTCGGGTTGGCCATAGAAACCTTCTGAAGCAAAACCAACTAGAGCAGTGTGCATAGCCCACATATTCCCCACAGGCCCCCTATTAGTTAAACACGGCTATCAATAGTCAATCAAGAGCTGAAATTTTCCAAGTCCAGTTGGTGGATTTTCCTTGGACGAACCTGGCCCATTTACAATACCGATCTGTGTTTGTTCCCATAGAAGCTACATACCAAGTCTCATTAAAATCCTCGCAGTTGTTCTTAAGATATCGTGTTAACAAACTCATTCCGATGCTGAATATTTTCCAGGATTTGGTAAATTTCAAAGTCCATTTGGTTCATTTTCCTTGGGCCAATCTAACTCATTTACAATACCGATCCTTGTTAGTTCCCATAGAAGCTACATATCAAGTTTAATTAAAATCCTTGCAGCAGTTTTTAAGTTATCTTGTTAACAAGCTGTTGACGAGACCGACCGACAGACCGACACGCGGTCGATCACAATAAATGAGGTGACTGTAAATAACAGTATGTGTTGGATGCTTCACATGCAGACCACGGATTTGGGTGGAGGCAGGGGGCGGAGAGGGGGGTGAGGGCAGTCTCTAGAAAGTCTATGGCGGCTGTATGCTGTCACGCAACCAACATGCGTCAATGGGGGAGGGGGCGTGCGGACAGTTGCCGTAGGGGGACATGTTGTCGCGAAGCCGGACTGTTACCCAATCAATCAGCCACATAAAACCTCTGAGGTGCTGTTAGCCATGTCTGGAGAAAGCCCACAAAGTCAAGGACATATTAAAAACAGAAGACAAACATAAATAAATAAAAAGCGTAGAAAAACATAATAGCGAAAGCTCTGAAATGCAGAACGAGAGAACCTCACTGCTGTCAATCAAATGACACATCCGACTGGGCAAATTGTTGCCAATTGGATTTTTCTTTTCCCCGTGGGAGTTTAATCAATTTCATCTTTATCTTAGAAATTTTCAGGGAACCAGTGGCCAGGTTATTGAAGCAGACTGAGGCTATTTTCCACCCAGTGCGCACAATGACTGCCAGCGGATCGATACATCGAGAAGTGTTTATTTGCATGTAATAGAATACAACATCCGGTTTCTCTGTTAGTCGTTGTGTTATTACGCCAGGCATTCTCTGGGCTAACGAGCTGTTCGAGGGACCCGCACCATAAATCGATCCGTGTGAGTGTTTGCCTAATGCATAAATCAGTCGCAGGGATCAAAACGTCACTTCTAGCTTTCACACGGTTAGTCATATTATCAATCAAACCAGTAATTATAATAACGCAAGCGATAGCCGAACTTTGTTGACGCGTGGTTACCGCAATTATCAACGTATGACGATTTCTGTGCTTACTAAGACAATTGTCACAAAATATGATAACAATAAGTCAATTCGTATTTTGAGTTTTGCCGAAAAGTTTTTTGCGTTTCGGCTGAATTCCGTCGGGATAAGGATATGTAAAGAAATGAAAGAAAAAAAAAAAAAAAAAAAAAACGGCAAAAATCAACAAAATTCCATTTTGCCAGAAACACATTCACATGTTGGTCATTAAAGGGACTGAATAATATGTAAAATAGTTTTTAAAAGAGCATATGATGGCTTCATAAATTTTAAAGTGTGCATGTTGAAAGAAAATTGGAATTTCGATGTTTTTCCCTTATCATTTCTTTATAATTTATCCCAAAAAAATTTGCAGTCGAAACAACACTTCCACCGGAAAGACTGGAAAGTGCGAATTGGCTTATTTCACAGAACTGTTGTGCATATGTCACTATGGCGTCACCGCTGTTGTTGTAAGCTATAGACCTCTGTGTCTGACTGTTGGTTACCATGACGGTTCCTCAATCATCGCTCAGCCCCAGTCAGCTTTCCTCTTTTTCAATAACCACATTTAGTTGGCAGCGAGCCTGTTTAAAAGCGCCAAACCCGAAAGAACGCGGAAAACGCGGAGTACTGAATGAAAATTTCCCCTTATTTAAAACCAAATTAGCACTCCTCGCGGACCGGTCTCTCCACGTTACTTAATTCCCACTTGCAAACTTCGTTTGCAAATGGGAATAAGTTTGTAGTTTTTCTGGAAATTTCTGCCCTTTTTTTTTTCCTTTTTTTTTTCTCTTTTTTTTTCGTCACGGAGGTTTCCAGAAAACTCCTCCTACGCTATTTGACGTAGGACGATGAAATTTGGCACAGTGATAGAGGGTGACGAGATGTCGTCAAATCCGCAAAATTTTTTGACCTTGACCTTGAAGGTCAAGGTCAAATTGAGGTCAAAGTTTTTCTGACCTCAAAGTGGTTTCCAGAAAACTCCTCCTACAGTTTTTGTCGTAAAAAGACGGCATGTGGCAGAGACATAGAGGGTAATGAGTTGTCGTCAAATCCGTAAAATTTTTTGACCTTGCACCTCAGAGGTCAAGGTCAAATTGAGGTCAAAATATTTTTGGAAACACCTATTAATCACGAAAAGTAGCCATAAAGGTGCTCAAATCCCACTGTGAATGCATAAAACATACCCAGTAAAGGATAAACTTTTATCACTAGCCTTGACCTAGAGGGCCAAGGTCAAAGGTCACGTGATTTCACGTGTCCTTAACGACAGGCCGACTCATCTCGAAAACGGTTAGAGATAGAGCGATTTTGAGCTCATTTTCGACCCTTTGGGCTTAAACAACGTTACATAAGAGGTACCTCGGTGACCTTGACCTTCTGGGTCACGGTCAAGGTCAAGAACCGGAAGTTGACTATTATCTCGAAAACGGTTAGAGATAGAGCGATTTTGAGTTCATTTTCGACCCTTTGGGCCTAAACAACGTTACATAAGAGGTACCTCGGTGACCTTGACCTTCTGGGTCACGGTCAAGGTCAAAAACCGGAAGTTGACTATTATCTCGAAAACGGTTAGAGATAGAGCGATTTTAGCTCATTTTCGACCCTTTGGGCTTAAACAACGTTACATAAGAGGTACCTCGGTGACCTTGACCTTCTGGGTCACGGTCAAGGTCAAAAACCGGAAGTTGACTATTATCTCGAAAACGGTCAGAGATAGAGCGATTTTGAGCTCATTTTCGACCCTTTGGGCCTAAACAACGTTACATAAGAGGTACCTCGGTGACCTTGACCTTCTGGGTCACGGTCAAGGTCAAAAACCGGAAGTTGACTATTATCTCGAAAACGGTTAGAGATAGAGCGATTTTGAGCTCATTTTCGACCCTTTGGGCCTATGCAACGTTACATAAGAGGT
Organism: Protula sp. h YS-2021; assembly: GCA_949752745.1. NCBI lineage: Eukaryota > Metazoa > Annelida > Polychaeta > Sabellida > Serpulidae > Protula > Protula sp. h YS-2021. The sequence goes on from OX457034.1 coordinate 1,297,150, forward strand.
ACCTCGGTGACCTTGACCCTCTGGGTCACGGTCAAGGTCAAAAACCGGAAGTTGACTATTATCTCGAAAACGGTTAGAGGTAGAGCGATTTTGAGCTCATTTTCGACCCTTTGGGCCTAAACAACGTTACATAAGAGGTACCTCGGTGACCTTGACCCTCTGGGTCACGGTCAAGGTCAAAAACCGGAAGTTGACTATTATCTCGAAAACGGTTAGAGATAGAGCGATTTTGATCTCATTTTCGACCCTTTGGGCCTAAACAACGTTACATAAGAGGTACCTCGGTGACCTTGACCCTCTGGGTCACGGTCAAGGTCAAGAACCGGAAGTTGACTATTATCTCGAAAACGGTTAGAGATAGAGCGATTTTGAGCTCATTTTCGACCCTTTGGGCCTAAACAACGTTACATAAGAGGTACCTCGGTGACCTTGACCTTCTGGGTCACGGTCAATGTCAAAAACCGGAAGTTGACTATTATCTCGAAAACGGTTAGAGATAGAGCGATTTTGAGCTCATTTTCGACCCTTTGGGCCTAAACAATGTTACATAAGAGGTACCTCGGTGACCTTGACCTTCTGGGTCACGGTCAAGGTCAAAAACCGGAAGTTGACTATTATCTCGAAAACGTTTAGAGATAGAGCGATTTTGAGCTCATTTTCGACCCTTTGGGTCTAAACAATGTTACATAAGAGGTACCTCGGTGACCTTGACCTTCTGGGTCACGGTCAAGGTCAAAAACCGGAAGTTGACTATTATCTCGAAAACGGTTAGAGATAGAGCGATTTTGAGCTCATTTTCGACCCTTTGGGCCTAAACAGCGTTACATAAGAGGTACCTCGGTGACCTTGACCTTCTGGGTCACGGTCAAGGTCAAAAACTGCAAGTTGACCAGTATCTCAAAAACGGTTAGAAAACTGAATTTGATTTTTTTTGTGCCCAAATGAGGTTACATTATATTCACTTCGATGGCCTCGTTCAAGATAATAATCCGGAAGCTGACAATTATGTTGAAACAATGAAAAATGTGTCTTTGACCAAATATGTTGTGTCTCTGCCCTTGCAAGTGGGTACTATTTCGCTACGTGTAGCGAAATTCGGTCTAGTTTATTTATCATTTCGGAGGGTGCCCACATGGGAACACATATGACACAAGGACCCCCTCCCCCCTCCCCCCTCTTTCTTACGCAGGAGTGATTGCCGTATCAAATAGTGAATGAATGAAATGGTTGTTGTCGTGTCTTTCTGATTACTGCTGTTGCATAATAAATGCAAAGTTCAGCGGTGACCTTTGGGATTTTATTATCACACGTTTAGATTTAGAGCACCTGCTGTTCATAGCACCACACCTGGTTACCTTGCCAACGGAATGGAGAAAACGGGACCAAGGTACACTGACCATGAATAACATACAAACATCTCGGCACAATCTTTGCGACACACCAACCAAACACAACAAACACCTCGGCGAACTCTCTCCGACCAATTGTAGCAAGTTGCAGGGGATAAAGGCAGTCAGGGACCTCGCATGAAATATTCCATCACAGAAAAAAACAGTTACTACATTTCTAGATCCCCGACACCAGACGCGCAACGCTTTAGTATTTCCGGGAAGCGTTATTTATGACTCGGCTTACTAGTCTCGCTCTGATTATTTTACAAGTTCCGACTTTCCATTAAGTTGAACAGCAAGGGCAACATGAATACCTCCATGTATAATTTATAAATGCAATGGATATTTTTAGCTCTGATATGTTGAGGCTCTTGCTAAAGTGAACAGAATAGAATGTTCCAGTAAAGAATAGGGCATAGAAAGCTCCGGTAAATAATAGAGTATAGAATGTTCCGGTAAACAATAGAGTTTAGAATGTTCCGGTGAAAAATAGAGCATAAAATGCTCCGGTAAAGAATAGCGCATAGAATATTCCGGTAAAGAATAGCGCATAGAATGCTCCGGTAAGGAATAGCGCATAGAATGTTCCTGTAAGGAATAGAGCTAAGAATGTTCTAGTAAAAAAACCCAACATAAAATGTTCCGGTAAAGAATAGAGTATAGAATACGCCTTTAAAAAATAAAACATAAAATGTTCTGGTAACGAATGAAGCACAGAATGTTCCGGTAAAGAATAGAGTACAGAATGTTCCGGTAAAGAATAACACAATAAATGTTCCGGTAAAGAATAGAGTTAAGAATGTTCCGGTAAAGAATAGAGTACAGAATGTTCCGGTAAAGAATAGAGCATAGAATGTTCCGGTAAAGAATAACACAATGAATGTTCCGGTAAAGAATAGAGTACAGAATGTTCCGGTAAAGAATAGAGTATAGAGTGCTCCGGTAAAGAATAGAGTTTAGAATGTTCCTGTAAAAAAGAACATCAACTGTTCCGGAAAATAATAGAGCACAGAATGTTCCGGTAAATAATAGAGCACAGAATGTTCCGGTAAAGAACAGATCCTATAATGTCCCTGTAAAGAATAGAGTACAGAATGTTCCGGTAAAGAATAGAGCATAGAAGGTTCCGGTAAAGAATAACACAATGAATGTTCCGGTAAAGAATAGAGTACAGAATGTTCCGGTAAAGAATAGAGTGTAGAGTGCTCCGGTAAAGAATAGAGTTTAGAATGTTCCTGTAAAAAAGAACATCAACTGTTCCGGAAAATAATAGAGCACAGAATGTTCCGGTAAATAATAGAGCACAGAATGTTCCGGGAAAGAACAGATCCTATAATGTCCCTGTAAAGAATAGAGTTCAGAATGTTCCGGTAAAGAATAGAGCATAGAAGGTTCCGGTAAAGAATAACACAATGAATGTTCCGGTAAAGAATAGAGTACAGAATGTTCCGGTAAAGAATAGAGTATAGAGTGCTCCGGTAAAGAATAGAGTTTAGAATGTTCCTGTAAAAAAGAACATAAACTCTTCCGGTAAATAATAGAGCACAGAATGTTCCGGTAAATAATAGAGCACAGAATGTTCCGGTAAAGAACAGATCCTATAATGTCCCTGTAAAGAATAGAGCATAGAATGTTCCGGTAAAGAATAGAGTTTAGAATGCTCCGGTGAAGCAAAGAGTATGGAATGCTCCGGTAAAGAACAGAACATAGAATGTTCCGGTAAAGAACAGAGTATAGAGTGCCAGTAACCCTTGTTCAGTCTCCTTGGCCCTAATGTCTGTTATGCAGCGTCTCTGGCCGATAATTCACTCATATATCACTCATATATCACTCACTACGATATATCACGGATTCGATCAGTGGAACAAGCAGTTGTCTGTTCCCGGATCGATATAATCTCCCACATTTAGCTGGCAAAACAAGGGCTTCAGACGGCTTGTGTGGAACCCCCCCCCCCCCCACCCCCTCCCCCTGCCCCCCCCCCCCCCCCACAATAAGAAGCTTGTGAGCAAAAGCTCTAAGCGGAATCATTCACTTTCAAGTATGCCCTTGTGAGTTTATTGAGTTTAGTCAAGTCAATCACCCCCGCAGCAGCCACCCCCGTATTTACAGACACCAAAATACTGCCGAGAAATGGTAAACAGAGGAAAGGAAAAGGAAACCGATGTGGTTTTTGTGGTGTGGCAATCTTTGCAACCCTATCGCGAAAAATCCATGAATTGAATCCCGGAGTATAAGATAGCTGAGATATAAGGAATGACACCACGTCGTGTCCTGGCGTGTTGTGGGGTACTGCCGATGTGTTAATTTGAAGCACCCGGTCACTCATATGAAGAATTGATGCACATGCCGAGTACCTACACCGAGTACCACGCACCGGGTACCGAGCTTCGAGTACCGCGCTTGTAGTACCGTGCTTTAAGTACCGCGTTTTGAGTACTGCGCTTCAAGTACTTTGAGTGCTGCGCTTAGAGAACAGCACTTTGAGTACCAAACTTCGAATACCGCGCTTTGAGTACTGAACTTCAAGTACCGCGCTTTGAGTACAGCACTCCGAGTATCGAGCTTCCAGTACCGAGCTTCTAGTAGCGCGCTTGGAGCACCGTGCTTCGAGTACAACTCTTTATGCACCGCGTTTTGAGTACCAGGCTTTGAGTACTGCGCTTCAGGAACCGCACTTTGAGTACTGTGCTTCGAGTACCGCACGATGACATGCCTACAGTATCGACACCTATGGGACAAAACTGAAGCATCAACCGGCCCAAAAATATGGTGCAATACTTAGTAAAATTCAGTAAAGAGCCCAGCAGATAAGGTTCTAGACGTCAAGCCTCGTAAATACCACGTGGACAATTAATGCAGTGGCACGCGAGCAATTAACGGAACAGATCGAGAGTGGCCCAAATTATGGACACTTTGTGGAACACATCGAAGAAGTAAGGTACACAATTAACACCTGCGTGTTACCTGCTGGGTGGCTCAAAGAATAGCTGGGGTGAGAGCGCACGGGAGAACGAAGAAACGCCATGCCTTTGTTAACCGCTCGGGAGAACGTAGAAACGCCATGCCTTTGTTAATCGCACGGGAGAACGTAGAAACGCCATGCCTTTGTTAACCGCTCGGGAGAACGTAGAAACGCCATGCCTTTGTTAACCGCTCGGGAGAACGTAGAAACGCCATGCCTTTGATAACCGCACGGCAGAACGCAGAAACGCCATGCCTTTGTTAACCGCACGGGGGAACGTAGAAACGCCATGCCTTTGTTAACCGCTCGGGAGAACGTAGAAACGCCATGCCTTTGTTAAACGCAAGGGAGAACGTAGAAATGCCATGCCTTTGTTAACCGCACGGCCGAACGTAGAAACGCCATGCCTTTGTTAACCACACGGTAGAACGAAGAAACGTCATGCCTTTGTTAAACGCAAGGGAGAACGTAGAAATGCCATGCCTTTGTTAACCGCACGGCCGAACGTAGAAACGCCATGCCTTTGCTAACCGCACGGGAGAACGTAGAAACGCAATGCCTTTGTTAACCGCTCGGAAGAACGTAGAAACGCCATGCCTTTGTTAACCGCTCGGGAGAACGAAGAAACGCAATGCCTTTGTTAACCGCTCGGGAGAACGAAGAAACGCAATGCCTTTGCTAACCGCACGGAAGAACGTAGAAACGCCATGCCTTTCTAAACCACGGAACACAGTGCGAATAAATTCAAGACAGCTACCTGATATTCAGAGCCGTAAACTAGTTATATATATTCCCTATTTTAGTAGCATTCCTTTGAGTTGTTTTATCATTTGTTTTATACTACTACCAATTTTTTAAGCTTGAACAGTTTCGCATCTTTTAGTAATTTTTTGAGAATGTCGATATGACCGGTAATCACGACTACTGGAAATCTTCAGAATTTGCCGTGTAATTTGTCTACTGATTGTTATTTGTCCACTGACTGTATTTTTTTCACTGGTTGTAATTTTCCACTGATTACAAATTTTCTACTGATTGCAATCTGTCTACTGATTACAATTTGTCCACTGATTATAATTTGGCCACTGATTATAATTTGCCCACTGATTATAATTTGCCTACTGGTTGTAATTTGTCCTGTGATTATAATTTGCCCACTGATTATAAATTGTCCACTGATTGTTATTTGCCCCTTCATTATCATTTTTCATGTGATTATAATTTGTCTACTGGTTGTAATTTGCCCAGTGATTGTAATTTGTCCATTGTTGGATCCCTGGCAAATATTACGAATGCTTCGGGCTTGCTCAAGCCGGTGACAAGAAACGGGTCATTTGCCATCAATCAATTCAATGTTTTTTTCACACTTGCGAACTAAAATAGGCGTCTCGATCTGCTAAACAGACCATTGCTAAAGTTTCTGAATGTAGTTTCACTCTCAAAAACAACACTTATTGCAGACTTGTTCCACGGCCAACCTGCATTTCCATTCACTGTCATTAACCAGAAGTGTAGATAAAGAAAATTACTATCGAGACATAATGTCCCGATGATTCCTAATGTCCCTGGACAAAAAGACCATTCACTTACCGCAACATGAAGCATTTTATCTGAAAAGGGGCTCCTCACCTACCAAATGGTCACTATGCGTGTCCATGACCCGGGGGTAACACTCACCTACCAAATGGTTACCACGCGTGTCCGTGACCCAGAAGGATGGTAGCATATATGATACCAAGTGCACCCCCAACCCCGGGCAGAATCCTCTCTTTTCGGGACAAAATGACCCATCTGCCACACAATTTCTTATATATACTTTTATTCTTCTTCTTTACATGAGGTACTCCAACCTCCAAGGCATTCAATGGCATACTGAATGTGTACTCACGTGAACCCTTTCACTGATGTCCTGTTTAACGGGAACTTTGTGGTACTGTTGATCAGAGGAAGGGTGAGCAGGGTGTGGGACGTTTTAGCAACGTCATAAGGCGTCACAAGGCGATGATAACGTCAAAAATTTTATCGGTTACAACAAGTTTCCATGGTCAACTATGAGTGCTTAAAATTTCATCTTCCTAGCCCTTTTCATTTCGCTGGTGGTCATATGACCGGGGGTATGAACCGCATTTTTGCCATACCCGGATATTTGACATGTAGACTTCGATATAATCATTGAAAACCCACTTTGATAAAGAGTTAAAATGTTTACTAGGATAAATAAATTATAATAACGCCATAGGCATTAATGTGACGTCATATCGTAATAACAAACGGATCATTCTTCGCGTATTGTTTAACCCGAACCCCAAAAGGCGTTTTTTAACTTAATAGCAAGTGTGTAGGTGAGCATCCCCGACAGGAGGGAGATAAACATCCTCTCTGAGATATTTGCTGTTCAGTCTAACGGCTAAAATACAGTGTATAGCACACATTTGTTCACTCTGTCGATAGTGGAGAGATCAATGGCCTGCTTGTACTGTCAGCTGGTATCCAGACAGAAGGGCCTTAGACAAAAAGGCCTTGGACATAAGGGCCTTCCCCAAAACGGCCTTTCCGTAAAGGCCTTTCCCAAAACGGCCCTAAATGAAAAGTTGGACCAAAAGGCCTTGAGATTTTTCCTAGGATTTTGAGTTTTAATTATTAAATAGAATATATAAAAAAAAAAAAACTTCATTGTGTTTTTACAGATAACTGCCTTGATGTTTTGTTTCAATTACTCCCCATCACTCTGTTGAGATTTCCGAAGCACTGTGTCACAGGATAATCCCTGTTTGTACCAATCACTGCCTTGATGTTTTACTCATTGTAAAGACTCTTTCAATTACTTCCCATCACTGTCTTTAGATGCCAGATTTCGGAGTTATTGTGCCACAAAAGATAATCTCTGTCTTTTGTTTCGTTCCTCTACACTGTGCTGTTTAAACACACGCGCTAATCCGGATGATGGTGGCATATCTTGCCGATATATAAGGAGTTCTGAATTTGAGGTCTTTACTTGAACTTTGACCAACAGCAATGGATATAATACAAAGTAATGAAGGACAGCCAAAAATGTGTCTCGATGGCTTCATGCACGTTAAGAAAAATAAAAATAATTTTGAGAACCATATCCAAAAAAAAATTCTTTTGTCCAACTTTTCATTTTCAAGGTAGTTTTGGGAAAGGCCCTTTTGGGAAAGGCCGTTTTGGCAGAGGCCCTTATGTCCAAGGCCCTTTTGTCCAGGGTCCTTCTCTCCCGGATTCCTGTTAGCTAGCTATATGCATAGCGTTCGCCTGCCTTATAATGGGCTTCAACCGCAGAATTACAATGTCCATTTTTGCATATAAAATGTCAATGAATTTCTGTAAAACGAAGTGAACCGACTAGACACGCTGCTAAATTTGGTCGCCCTGGCTCTGACCGTCTTGGACCAGTTGGCGTGACAAGGTTATGGCGGAAAAAAGAATTGTACAGAAATACTTTACCTAATCAGTACGAATTCAATAAACTATAGGGACTGAAAATTCCCCAGCGTTAAAAAAAGAAACAATCTGCTATTTACTCTTCAGCCATTTTAAACATACATTAAGCAGCGATGAAAACTCAATTGTGACAAATTGATTTCTCACCAATACCTTGTAATGTGCATGGATCGAGCCAATGAAATATTCATAGAGTCTGCGGGATCTATACAACTATAATTAAGGCCCTCCAGTTGTTTATGACATCATTTGTGAACTAGAGCGGCACATCGCTTCTTCTAAAGTGATACACTTAGAAACCCAAAAACCCAACCCAAAAAACTTTCTACATTGTTAGCATTTATATAAATCAAAACTAACTCAGAGCACTAAACTACACCGAGAAGGAGGGGGGCGACAGTCATAGCTTTGAAACGATAATTATGTTCGGCTGAAGATTGTGAAAATAATGTAGACCCCCAAAACAACTGCTTAATGTACCACTCCTATCAAAACGATTTATTTCAAAGAATATGAGAAAAAAATAATAGTTACAGGAAAGATCACTTAAGTTTATCAATTCGAAAGGTCCGCCGATTTCTTTTATCTGAAAAAAATCCGATGTTAAATATATTTCAAAATTCCGAACCGAGCTAAAAGAGGATGGAGAGGGAGGAATTTTAGAGTCGGTGAGAAAATGCAATGCAGTAGACTTGGAGGGCCATAACGGGATTGTAAAATTATAGCGGTTAGATCAACTACCCAACCAGCTAACGGCTAGACCAACAAACCAACCAGCTAGCGGTTAGACCAACTAACCAACCACCTAACGATAGACCAACTAATCAACCAGCTAACGGTTAGACCAACTATTCAACCAGCTAACGGTTAGACCAAGTAACCAACCAGCTCTAGATCTAGATGTTTTCGGTAATTCCATCTTTCAAATAAGTATTGAAGCAGCTAATCGCCAGTACAAAACTAGAGCCTCATTTCGCTAGCGAAATGTTAAACACTTGACAAAAATTAAAACTCAAAAATACTTCCTTCAATGGGTTATATCTTGAATAATATATTGCAAAGGGGGAGCTTCTATTCGGAAACTCCCGGTAGTAACGACAAAATGAGGAACCAGTAAAGGTTCGAAACATTGGCCCCGTACAACTTCAATATATAGTGGAACCTCAGTCCGGACAAACCTCGATACATCGGACATCTTACTAAACCGGACAGCTTTTTTCAGTCACGCTTACATTTCCATAGACTTGTGTATTAGCGAAACCTTGGAAAAACGGACGCCTCGGAATTCCTAATACCGGACATTTCCAGTCCCAAACTGAGAATTTGCTATATAAAAATATTCAAAATACCGGGCTATCCTAATAAGGGGTGAATGTTTATATGGGGAACCCAACATGTTTATCTGTTGTATAATATGCAGTCTGGTATGCTCCGGCTGATTCTTTGCCAGCTGTAATCCTTTGGCCACTGGATCCTGCACTAGGGGCGGATTGGGGGGGGGGGCGACTCGGCATGTACTTAATCTCTTAATGCTCCAGTGTCACAGCCTTAGTATATATAAGGTTAGGTCGCAGAAGACGCTCGCAAAAGATAATTGGAGAAAAAAAGGGGGGACAAAAAGAAAACAGAAGGAGCTTAATATTGGTGAAAAAAAAAGGCTGATTAATGAGAGCAAAGGAAAAACTATAAGGTCATTAGCTGAAGAGTTTGGATTGTAAAAAAGCACTCTCTCAGATATTCACATGAATTTAAAGGAAAGGACTTCCATTAAACAGTTCTTTACTAAGATCAAATTCATATCTGTATACATGTGTATTAATGTATTTGCCAGTAGAGTTATTAGATATATATGACTCTGATTCAGGTTTATCAACAATTCATTCATCCAGGGTTACACGTATTTTAATTTTACAGCATCACAAACTGAGTTAAAAATACAAATACTCGAAAATCCGGGCAACTCGAAATACCGGACAAATATTGTCAGTCCAATCACAGTCCGGCTTTCTGAGGTTCTACTGTACTCTTTTCAAGTCTTCGATTCCAAAGGTTTAAATACTGATGTTCTCTTTTTTATATTCTCTCACTACACAAAAGACCAGTATATCAAATGACAGTTACTCTCTCTCTGTCTCTCCCCCTTCGAACAGGCAGTGCACATCAACATTAACCCGTCACCATGACCGAAGGATCAAGCAAAGACGAGTAGGGTGGAGGGAAGCCAGGAAAAAATCGGAAAGAAAAAAAATTAAACTAATAAATAAATAAATAAAATAAACTCAGTCTCTCTTTCGCTCTCTCTCCCTCTCTCCCTCTCTCCCTCTCTTCTCTCTCTCTCTCTCTCTCTCTCTCTCTCTCTCTCTCTCTCTCTCTCTCTCTCTCTCTCTCTCTCTCTCTCTCTCTCTCTCTCTCCTCTCTCCTCTCTCCTCTCTCTACCCCCCTCTCTCTCTCTCCTCTCTCTCTCTTCCCTCTCCTCTCTCTCTCTCTCTCTCTCTCTCTCTCTCTCTCTCTCTCTCTCTCTCTCTCTCTCCATCTCTCTCTCTCTCTTTGAATACGAGCTTCTACCGTTCAAACCTTTGCCAGTAACCCAATGCGGCGTAGAAGTGTAGGTGGAAACGATGATCGAGTTATGCCAGAAATGTAAAAAAAAATGTAGTTTTACGTCAAGCATTTTGCAGAAATTCCCAATCCGGTGACGCAGCGAAATGTCGTCACATGCCAAGAGAAGAAAGCAGTAACTTTTGTTCACTGATTCAATTATTCATTTTTAACCAAATAAAAAAAAACAAACAAAAACGTTTGTTTTGTCTAATACGCAATAACCAACGTCTACAATTGTCTTCACTATGACCATGTCCATGATTTCAGCTGGTAACGTCGCTTATGACCATAAGGTCAAAAATGAGCTCAAGATCGGTCTATCACTAACCGTTTTCGATACAATAGTCAGCTTCTGGTTTTTACCTTGACCTTATTGGGGGAGGTCAAGGTCAAAGAGATACCTCTTGTGTAACCTTGTCGTTAACGGTACATGAGGTCATGTGACCTTTTGCCTTGAACCTTAAGGTCAAGACGGGATGCGAGGTTACCTCTACTCAAAACGTTTATGTATTGGAAGCGGGATTTGAGCGTTGTTTTAACCATTTTCGTGATAAACTGACTTTCACTAATATATTGACCTTACTTTTATACCATTTTGGCATTTGCACGGGACATTATATAGTCTATTGGTGTGCGAAATTTAACATGACTAATGATACTTCAGTCCAGATCTTTTACAATTCTTATTTTTAACGTGAAACCATCAGTGTCGCTAATGCCCGCTTTGCTATCATATTTCGTTAAATTTTTTTACGTGGCAGTTGAATTCTAAATAACTGTTTTTGAAACGTCGCTGGAATCTAAACATATGGTGTTGAAACAGCAGTGAATTCTAAACAATTGTTGTTGAAAAAGCACTGAATTCTAAAAAAAAATTACTGGATTCCAAACAACTGCTCTTGAAACAACAGTGAATTCTAAACATGTGTTGTTGAAACAGCACTGAATTCAAAAAAAAAAAAAAAAAAACGAAAAAAACAAAAACAAAAACAAAAACAAACAGTAAAAACTGTTGTTCTTTGGCATACCAAGGCACAACGTACACCACACCGTCTTCCACCTTTCAAACGCCTGTTTTTGCGAAAGTGCAAAGTTTTTCAGTCTTTAATGATTTTCGCATTTCGGGGGGGGGAGATCTATAGAACCTATAGAACCCTCTTGCTACGGGCCTGCTTGCCCCCCCCCCCCCCCCGCACCCAAATCGTTCACAAATGTTCCAGCGTTTTGCGTTACGCCAACACCTCTATTATCCTCAGCCACCAAGCCACCCCCGCACCCGCACCCACCAACCCCACACCCATTCCCACCTACCACCAGTACCATCACCCACCCCCTCCAGCACCTCCCATCCACCGACCCTCCCCACCCACCTCCCGCACCCCATCCATCAACCTCCTGCACCCGCACCCACTAACCCCGCACCCATTCCCATCTACCACCAGTACCATCACCCACCCCCTCCAGCACCTCCCATCCACCGAGCCTCCCCACCCACCTCCCGCACCCCCTACCCATCACGCCAACGCGGAATTCTCATTTCAAATCGACCTCAACATCCGTTTCTTTGAGAACAGCAAATCGGAATGAACATAATTCTACTTACCTTTCGATTAAAAAAATGGTCAGAAAATATATTCATATATATCCAGGAATATTACACAGAAAACAAAAATTCACTGTGGATGCATGCGAAATCCTCGGGTATTTGCGACGATAATGAGCGGAGCAGTGACTGCCTTAAGCTGCGACTAGCGACAAGCCACCCTTTTATCGACCCGCTAGCCAAGTTTGCTCGCAGAAGGGAAAGGGACTTTCTGCTGAACCCCCCTACGTAATTGATACAAACCTTACAGTGGGTTGACAGGAAGGCAATATCAGTGCATATCAATATTGAGCAAATTTGCCCACCTCAGCTTAAGGCTAACCAATAATGCCAGGCTGTTTGCGGGCCACCATTTGTTTATATATTTTCTTTGTGAAAACATTATGGGGCTGCTTCCCGGTAAAGCATTATTTATTTTAATAAACACAGTGAAAATACCACAAAGATTTAGCTGTAAATTGGCGAAAAAATTTTTCGAGCAAACTTCTTCTACAAATGAATGACTCTTGCCCTTAATTGATTCGTGGGGAACTGCATCCAAACCCCAAACCCCGGGGCGTGGTGTGCGTGAGTGGTAACCCCAAACACGCCACATTTGTTCAGTGGACCTGGCGTGAACACAGAAGACCTGACGTTGACACAGAACACCTGAAGAGAACACAGAACAACTGGCGTAAACATAAACCATCTGGCGTGAACACAAAAGGCCTGGTGTGAACACAGAACACCTGAGGTGAACACAGAAGATGTGGCGTGAACACATAGAACCTGGCGTGAACACATATATAACCTGGCGTGAACACAGAACGTCATTGAAGGCAGTTGGAGTGGAGTGATCGATATAGCCAGCTTGCTGAATCCAGACTGGCTAAGGCTGGTGATGCCCAACCCCCACCCTTCCTCCCACCCTCAAGACATGGCTGAAAATGTTGGCATGCCCAACCCCCACCCTTCCTCCCACCCTCAAGGCAAGGCTGATAATGGTGCGCACCCCCCTCTCCCAACGCCCCCCTCCCCAATAAAAAAACTCGTTCGCGTTGCTTGTGAATAACAATTATTATTTTTAATGTGAGAAGTACTCCACCCACTTGAATACAATGGATTGTTATTATAAAGCATATTTTCGCGTGACAATTAGCGCCAGCTTTCCTCGAGCAATCTCGTTCACGACGGAGTTTCTCTTCTCGTCATTTTATTGTCATTACTGAGTCCAGTCATTGCAGTAATGACATTGTCGTACTGAATAGAGGTGCAATTGATTGATTTACCCTTGACAAAAATCTGAACCGTTTGTGTCGGGATAAAGGTATAAGTGAATATAGTTGATTTTAAGTGCAAAGAAATAATAAGTAGTATAAGAACAGACGTTCCCTGTTTGTGATATGTGGTGTGTGATAGGTGACATGTGGTATGTGATGTGTGATATGTAGTATGTGATAGGTGAGATGTGACATGTGATAGGTGAGATGTGACATGTGGTATGTGATATATGGTATGTGATAGATTAGATGTGGTATGCCATAGGTGAGATGTGGTATGTGATATGTAGCAAGTGGTATATTAAATGTGACAAGTGGTATGTGATATATGACATGTGGTTTGTGATATATGAGATGTGGCATGTGATATGTAATATATGGTATGTCATTTATGATATGTCATATGACAGATGTAATATGTCATGTGACATACGGCATATTATATGTGGCACGTGAGATATACCACATTTTATACGGGGCATTTATTGGTTAATGCGAGGTCTAAGAACCCTTTCACAGCGCTCATAGAAAGCAGGCTGCAGCTGCCTCAAGTCACGGTTTTACAGTGCTGCAAAGTTATTTTGTATTGCACAAGAATATGATTTGGTCCCCATAGAGGCCGCGTTGAGTAATCAATATGTACAGAGCCATGGGACTGGCCTCGCGAACGGCCCTGTGTACATAAACTGCCAAGATGGTTGGCCAGCCACGGCGTTCCGTGAGGACAGACCTCGAGGATGGCCCTGTATTCATAAACTGCCAAGATGGCTGTCCCGCCACGGCGTTTACTGAGGGCAGACGGACAGTTTTTTATACAAAAGGCTAGATTTGGTTTAGCAAGTGCCCCCCCCCCCCATCCCCCGGGAGCTTTACGTATAAAAAATCGGTGATCCGAAGTAACAGACTTTTGAGATTTTTCTATGCAACTAAATTATTAAAAGAATGACCAAAATTTTGATTAGCTTACTGTTATATGTTTATTTCCTAGTAAACAAGCATTATAATGCAAAATGGAATATCGTTAAATGAGTCATTATCGATTTTAAAGAGCAACGGCATACGCGGTTTTAACTGACTCCATCAAGTGCCGTTGTTATAAAACAGCTGACCTCTGAGATGATCTATCTGTTATAACTGACTCTATCAAGTGCCGTTGTTATAAAACAGCTGACCTCTGAGAGGATCTCTCTGTTATGTAAAACCGCCGTGGAGCCGCAACATCCGCGTTATAACTGACACTACCAAGAACAACTTGATTTACATAAAACACAACAAATAGCTTTAAAGATACGAAGTGCGAAGTCCCCATTTATACCTTTTTGTTAGGTCTAATCTTTTTTAAGACAACACACACACACGCACGCACACACACACACGCGCACACAGGCTATGCACAGACTAATTGCGTCAGAATTCATAATGCACCCTTATACAAGCTGTTTGCGCCAAAATTCATAATACCCACCTATATAAGCATTTTAAGTCAGAATTCATAGTGTCCCTTTATACAAATGTTTATTTCAGAATTCATAAAGCCCCCTTATACAAATATTTGCATCTGAATTTATAATGCGCTCTTATATAAGCATTTTGCGTCAGAATTCATAGTGCCCCTATATGCAAATGTTTGCGTCAACATTCAAGATGCCCCCTTGTACAAGCTCTTTGTGTAAGCATTCGTAATGCCCCCTTATATAATCCCATTGCGTCAGAATTCATAATGCCCCTTATACAAATGTTTGCGTCAGAATTCATAATGCCCCCTACACAAACAGTTCGCGTCAGAATTCATAATGCCCCTTCTGCAAGCTCTTCGTGTCAGAATTCGTTGTCCCCTTACTAAAAATTGACTGCGTCAGAATGCGTATTGTTCCCTTATACAAATTGATTGCGTGAGAATTTATAATACCCCCTTGTACAAGCCGTTTGCGTCAGGATTCATAATGCCCCCTACACAAGCTGTTTGCATCAGAATTCATAATGCCCCCCTAACACAAACTGTTTGCGTCAGAATTCATAATGCCCCCCCCCAACTCAAACTGTTTGCGTCAGAATTCATAATGCCCCCTACACAAGCTGTTTGCCTCAGAATTCATAATGCCACTACACAAGCTGTTTGCATAGAATTCATAATGCCCCCCCCCCTAACACAAGCTGTTTGCATCAGAATTCATAATGCCCTACACAAGCTGTAATGAGCTTTATTCATTTGTAGTAAACCCAAAGTATGTCGTCACAAACGCTTGTTATCTACATTCTTGTAATGAACACATATTGGAGGAGCGGCACTCGTGCATTGCTCCCCCCTCCCCCCCCCCCCTCCACACACACACATACACACACTTGCACTTGCACACACACACACGCACACGAAGCCCATGGTGCGGAGGGGCGAGCATTCA